>VZTH01015319.1:226882-266916 GCA_013397815.1 Aleadryas rufinucha | reverse complement strand
CGACGCCGGGCTGCGCCTGGCGGGCGAGGGCGAGCCGGCACCCGGCGAGCCGGTGCGCGCCGTCCTGGTGGGCTACGACGACCAGTTCACCTTCGCCAAGCTGTCTCAGGCCTGCGGCTACCTGCGCGATCCGCAGTGCTTGCTGGTGGCCACCGACCCCGACCCCTGGCACCCGCTCAGCGACGGCCAGCGCACCCCCGGTGAGCCCGCGCCCCGTCCCGCGCCGCCCCGGGGGGAAGGGGCTGGTGGCGGGGGTGGCCCCGGGTGGGGTTCGCTGTCCCAGGTGCGGGCGAGGCGGTTCCCTGAGCGGCAGGACGAGCAGGGATGCCCTGACACGTCCCTGCCGGCTCCCGAAGCAGTGCTGCCAGCATCCCGCTTGCCTGTCCTCTGGCGGGACCCGGGGTGCTGAGCTTCCCGCGGCTACTTCTCTTCCTCCTCCTTCCCTCCCTGCAGGGACTGGCAGCCTCACGGCCGCAGTGGAAACGGCTTCGGGCCGCAAGGCGCTGGTGGTGGGGAAGCCCAACACGTACATGTTTGATTGCATCGTGGAGCGTTTCGGTGTCGACCCGTCCCGCACCCTCATGGTGGGAGACCGTCTGGAGACAGACATCCTCTTCGGCAAGAACTGCGGCCTTGCCACCATCCTCACCCTGACAGGCGTTTCCCGCCTGGAAGAGGCGCAGGCCTACATGGCCAGCGACAGCGCCGCTGCCAAGGATCTGGTGCCCAATTACTATGTGGACAGTATTGCAGACTTGATACCAGGCCTGGATGAGTAACAGTTTGTACATGTGAGGGCAGAGGGGTCAGGTTCCCCATCCCAGATCTCCATCTGTTCCCATTTCTCTCTCACTGCCCTATTCCCTCAAGTCCCGGTTTTCTCACATTCCAACGTCCTTCTCTGGGGGCAAAATGGGAAGGGGATTGGCAGGAGGGGACAGGTTTCAAGTTGTCTCCTTTCTGCTGAGAGCTGTCCATGATGGACAGAGTCCTTCTCTCCCTCATTGCCAGCTGCCAGCATCTTTGGGAGAGAGCTGAAGGCCTTGAGTCTGCTGGGGGGGTGTCAAATCAGTGTCTGTTAGCCTCTCCCCCTGCAGGGGTTAGGGACTGGCTGTTTTAGTATTATTTTTCCCTTGAATAACCAGTGGCGGCCTTTTACTGCTGTCCTTTGGCTTGTAGCTCTTGACTTCTGAGCTGCATCCCTACCCTGTAGTCCTTGTGGTAACCCCCTCCTTGCCAGGGGATTGGCTGGCATTGTCACCCACCTGGTCTCTATCAGTGCCAGGGCATGTGGAAAGAGTGTGCCAGAGCTATGGAATCATGAGAGCATCTCTGCCTCCCACAAGTGAAAGAGAGCATTGCCTCATCTCTTCTCTCCCCTATTCCTTAGAGATGTTTCCCCCAGTACCCCCCTGCCCCGACCCAGTTAATAACTGTGCCAGTGTCCATCTGAAGAACAGAAGAGACTGGTTTGAGGGGTTTTTTCCATGCCAAACAGACGAACTGTGACTGCGCACAGTGGGTCTGCAGTTGTACCTTGTTTTCAGGCACCCTTTCTGAAGGGGCTTGTGAAGGACAGAGGGCTCCTAGACCATGACAACACAGCACTAGTGAACTGTATGACTCTCCCTGGTTCCCCCTTCTCAGTTGGATTTTGTCATAGTACAGTGAGAGAAAAGTGCTGATGGGGGTCTGTGCTCCAGCTGCTGCTGTGCAGGTGAGATGGTGATGGTGTTGGCACTGCTGTGAATGTGTCACAGTCCTCAGAATCATTCCTTGCTGCTTTGTCTTTCTATGTTTTTTTTTTAATTTCATGATCTAATTTATCAAACTTATTTATTGTTCAAATATTGTATTATTTGTACAAATTATGCTGACTGGTTGCACCAAGGGGACAGAAGGCAGTGCCTTTGGGCATCCCTTACTGTCCATGTCCCATGTTGATGTTCTTACACTCACTGTGTGTCTGTATATAATAAAGTGTGAGCATAGGCTGGAAACGACCTCTTTTTTTTCACTCATGGTCCCATCAAGATGAAATCGCCCTAGGTATCTTTACACCCTCAAAGGTGAGGACGTGGCAGGACCTTTCCTCACTCAAGGGGGTGCTGCTGGGTAGACAAGACAAGTGGATAGTCTGGTGGATAGTGTCTTTGAGCTGCTGTTTGCTGCTGCATCACTGGTGCCTCAGACCTAGGGTGGAGGTGGCCGGTGGGGCTGTGGTGCAGGACACGGGGTCCAGCCAGGTCACTCAGAGCAGTGAGCTGTGCAGTCCTTGCCAGCTGCCTTTGCTTTTCACAGCATGGGGGATGCATTGCTGGGGAACGGTGACTTCTTGTGGGGCACCTGAAGGCTGCCCTCTGCTAGCCAGGTGGATCCGTGTGGCCCTGCTAGGGTAGGGGTGAGGTGCCATGTCTGTCATGTGCACAGAGCTTGCAGGGGGCTGAGAACTGCCCAGGCGAGGCTTTGCTGTGACCCTTCTTGACTATGCTAAGCTTTAAGTGACAGAGAGGTGGGTGTCACCATACCCCTGGGGTGACGTTCACCAGTCTATAACTTGTCATGTCTTGGATTTGTCTGTAGTCCCAGCCCGGAGGGAGAAAATGGACTGGGTAAGAAAAGTTGGAAAAGGCTCAAATGTACTTTGCCTCCATTCCTCATGCAGGAGTCAATCCTCCCTTTTGTCTGTCAGACCCCTTTAACTGGTGTTGATGGCAACCAAGCATCACATATCCCGCTTGAGAGATCAGCATTTAACGTTCAATAACTGTGCTCTGTGTAAGGGAGTGCAGTGTCAGCTCATGTGGGAGAACTGGATGCAACTTATTGTCCCTAGGATAGTTCCAGGGGCTGAGTGCCTTTTCCTTCTTTTTTTTTTCTGTCCAAAATAACCTTCCAGCCTTCCAAAATAAAAGAACATCCAAAGAGCTTTCTGAAGACTGCTTGTCATCTTAATCAGTCCCCTTTGTGTATGTCCATTTCTCTCTTTTGTCTGTCCAATCTCCAATTAGGCTGCCAGAGGACTGGTAGTACCTTAATGAGCACTTGACCAACACTTGCATCATCAAGTAGAGCAAGACTGAGACCTGATGTGTCTGCTAACTTGGGTTGCCAATCTAGAGATACCCAGACCCTGGCTTATTTTTCAGGGCTCTCAGTTCTTGTACCAGGCTGAAATTTGAAGCGCTGTTGTTGTGACTTTAAGGCCACAGCTGGGAATGCTCAGTACGGCTGCAAATTTTCCAGGCTGATTTGGTCACATGTGGGTGTACAGAGGAGACGGTGCACAGTGAGAACATCCCCAGGACATGCCCCCTTTTTTCTAGGGTGCTTTGAGGGTGAACACTTGTCTGGTCTGTTCTTTCCGGTTCTCCCAGACAGCAGATGAGATGCTGGAGGCTGTGGTCTCCCAGGCTGGCACACTGGAAACAGAGGAAATCTGGTAGCTGGTCAGAGTGCTCCAGCCTGTGTTTGGGCCTTCTCCAAAGATACTTTGGAGTTTGTCCTTTGGATTCCAAATGGTGAGCCTGCAGAGTAGGTTTTTTTCCATGTGACGGCTGCTGAAAACAGCTCAGCAGAGGTGATGGCCGATCCCTATCTCTTGTGACCATGTAGCTTCTTTTCATCTGGTGCATCCCTCCATGAGGGTTTTGGTATGAAGCAGAGGTGGACTTGGGGCAGAAGGGGAATAGGTTTACCTGTCCTTCCCTTGGTTCATCATGTAGGTGAGAGTATCAGGCAGGGGTGACTTCTGTCCTGTAAATGTCAGTGCAGCTGTTCCTGCTTTGAACGGGGATGGAGTAGCACTGTAGGGATCCATCAGGTCTGCCAGGCTTTGGTTTTGTGTGCCTTCCCCCTGCTACTATCACTCCTGCATGTAATGAATGTGCATGTGAGCAGATCTTGTTAGGGAGCTAGACTGGGAGCACCCCTGGAGGTGAGCTCTCTATTCAAGCCTGTCAGACATCCATTCAGGTGCTGACAATAAGGGGTCTGTGATCCTCATGGGGTTCAGGCCTTGGTTCCCTCTGGGATAGGTCTGCTAGGGCTGCAGATAACATCTGCTGTTGAAACTGAAAAAAGCAATGGTTCTTGCCTAAGTCAGCTGATTTCTTCTTGTCTAACGCAGCTTTTCTTCTTGGGTTGAGTGTTTAGGGAAGCAGTGCAGTTGCCAGGGAGGACAGGGCTGTGAAGTGTAGAGCTGTGGCAGCCACACAGGAGGGTGAAGCAGATGGGAAGCCCCACTTGGTGTAGTGTAGGAAAAGGTATTTATTTTCTCATCCTCAGAAAACTGCATTGCCCTTTCCTGCCGTGCAACAGAGACAACACCCAGACAGGTGGCAGTCGTTCCATTACACCAGAAAATTCCTATCCTTCATCCATAAGTGCAGTTACTGTGGCAACCGCTGGCTGGATGATGTCAGCTGCAACCTGCTGAGCACTGCCTGCTCTGGGCAAGGCTTCAGTCCCTTAGTCATCTTTGTGCCCCTTCCCTGGACTCTCTCCAGTATGTCTCTGACTCTCTTGTACTAGGGAGCCCAGAACTGGACCCAGCACTGGACCCCAGGTCCTTTTCTGTCATGCTGCTTTCCAGCTGGGTGGTCCCCAATATTTACTGGTCCCTGGGGTTATTATTTTCCAAGTGCAGGACTTTGCACTTCTCCTCAATGAACTTCTTGAGGCTCCTGCCAGTCCATTTCTCCAGCCTGTCAAGGTCCCTCTGGATGGGACCACAACCCTCTGGTGTATCAGCTGCTCCTCCCAGTTTTGTGTCACCAGCAAACTTGCTGAGGGTACACTCTGCCTCATCTTGCCATTCATTAAGGAAGATGCTAAACAGAATCAGACCCAGTATTGACCGCTGGGGGACACCCCTAATTACTAGCCTCCAGTTAGATTTTATGCCACTGATCAGCACTCCTTGGGCCCAGCTTTTCACTGTTTCCTCAGCCAGCCCATACTTCCATTATCTTCTCTAGGGGAATTTTGTGGGAGACAATGCCAAAGGCCTTACTGAAGTCAGGATAATATGTCCACTGCTTTCCTCTCATCAACCAAGCCAGCCATTTCATCATGGAAGATTGTCAAGTTGGTCAAGTGACTGATACTTCAGGAAGACAACAAATGGGCCCAAAGATATTAATCGGTGAGTAGATGCCTTTAACATGAGGAACTAGAGATCATCTTGGCTGGGAAGTTGTTAATGTTCAGCCACGTGACATGGTAATAGAACTGGGAGAATTTGGAAGGTGTTGAGACTGGCAGGACAGAGGAGGGTTTTTTGCATGGGAAAGTGCCTCTAGAGCCAAGAAAGGATCATGATCCTAGGAACTTGCTCGATACTTGCCCAACCTGATGTGAGAGCACCCCGCTGCCAAGGCAGGCAGCTCTGGCACCACCCTGTCCCGCAGCAGCTGGAGCAGGGAGGAGGGGGAGGAGGAGGAGGAGAAGAAGGCAAGGAGCAGCAGCCTGTTACTGCCTGCCCTGATGAACCAGCCAGCATTTACTCTTCCTCCAGCAGCAGTGTGGGTAGAAGTCCCTCCTCTACAGCACAGCTTCCCTCTCCTCACTCTTTACTCAAGGATTTTTCCCTTCCACACCATAACATGGGTTTTCAGGTTCCCCTTTGCCATCCCTCTATCATTATCCATTTTTTTTCCTTCCTTACTGCTGCCTCACTTGCTCTACGGACTCTGACCCCAGAAAACTCACCAGGCAGCCCAGGAGAATTACGTGGCTCTGCACATCTAGGAACTGCTGCTGTTGTTGGACTCTGCCAGGGAATTGTGTGTGGATAATGTACTGAAAGTGCCCCTGGCAGACAAGCTGTTTTGGTGTTCCTTATACTCTGTGGGAGATACTGAACAGCTGAACTTGCTGAGGACAATTAAAAACTGTTAAGGACTCCACCAGCTTTTAGAGTTATACTGATCTTTGTAGCTTCAGTACACCAGTGCAGCAAAGCACTGCCAGCTCTGTCTCCAGCATGGAGACAAGGGAGACATGATGCCAGAAACATTCCCAGATCACAGGGCAGCTGCCTGTGACAATCCAGGTTGTTCTGCCCTGTTATTTAGCCTGCTAGATGTGCAGCTCCAGCAACTAGCCGTTTCCAGTCTGTATAGGATATTGCTGAGCACTGAGATGCTCTCTTCACGTGTTGTGGGTGAGAGAAACCTGTCCTTCAAATGGGCACAGTTGTCCATCAGGTCACTCAAAAGTCCTGTGCCAGCCTTTCTGCCCTTGCTGAACCTCTAGCCTGGCTTCCACAGAAGCTGGACAGAAAGTGGTACCTGG
Source organism: Aleadryas rufinucha (assembly GCA_013397815.1). Lineage (NCBI taxonomy): Eukaryota > Metazoa > Chordata > Aves > Passeriformes > Aleadryas > Aleadryas rufinucha. The sequence continues at coordinate 260,619 of VZTH01015319.1, read as the reverse complement.
GTAAAATTTATGGCAGGAATTGCTTCCATACTTGACCTGTTTCAAGCAAGTGGAAACAACTCAGATCCATGTTTCTGTTTCCTCCAGGTGCACTCCACTGTCATACTACAGTTGCCTATGTGCAAGTTAGGTAGTTTATCCCTGCAGCACAGCAGCCAGAGGAAACTGAGTCTTTGTGGGCTGTAGATTAGCGATTTCCCATCTGCTGGGACAACATGATCTTGGCCCTGGCAATGTTCCCTTCATGAAACAGAGGTGTTCCTGACTTGGTGTCCTTCTCTGGCCTAGTGCTTGGAGGCTGTTGATTCAGCTGGGTTTGGGCAGAGCCTGAGAGTGGCACAGAGCAGTGCCAGTCCCCATTTGTGCACTTGCCAAGGTTGGGGATGGACGTGTGAAGAATGACAATATGCTGCTGTTCAGCACTCCAGCACAACTAGAGGACCATGTGCCTGCCAGTCTTGGTTACCTGGAGACTGACACAGCTCATGAGACATGGTGGCCATACTCCTCCAGTGGAGAGTGTAGGATGTGTTTAGGTTGTTTCATGAGGCTCACTGCCTTGCAATTCATCACAGTACATTAGCTGCCTTCCCACAACAATTTCAGGGCTGAAAGGACCTGTGTCATTGAGCAATCCCACGCTGTGTTTGACTCCTCTTTGGCCATAAGCAGCTCTGAATGCCCTTGAGCCAATGTTGCTGGAAATCTGCCTTTTGGTTCAGGTTTTTGAGCTGCTTTCTTGTCAGTTATGTGTTGGGGCAGCCTGGTATTAAGGGTTCTCAGAAGAGCTTCCTACAGAAGTACTCCTCCTCTTGGTCACTTGTCACTTGCTGATGACCCAGCAGCAGCAGAACAGTCTTTCTAGAAGAGTATATCTGATCCTCAGGTCAATCCAGGGACCGGGGTGGCTGGTCATTTCAAGTAGCACATGGTCCTGGCTGGCACACCCTTTAAGTTGCAGGATCTGAGGCAGACCCCATAGTACTGCTTGCTGATGCAATTCAAATCTCTGTCATTGCTCCCTTCGGTGTGTTATAAGTTTTCCAGGACAGCATGTCCAGCAATGGGACACAAACAGCATCAGGAAAACCTGTCTGATTCCTGTAGTGACTTAGAAAGAGATACAACTACCTGGAAAAGGAGGATGTGAATTACCCTGGCACATCTTCTGGCAGCAAGCCTCCAAGCGCAGAACATGGAGGAATCCTGTCTAATGCCCGTATTTCCTCCTCTTTTCCTGGCAATGTTCTGCAGTGCAGAAGAGTAAGACACCTGCAAAGGATCATCCTTATATGTTCCTTGTCTCTTGAACTTGGATGCTATGCCAGGTGCAATAAGTAAATTCGACAACCCTGGTAAGGCATCAGTCTAGGGATCTCATCCTCCCATCCCCTGGACTATTGTTCTTTAGGCTGAAAATAAATCTAGAAGTAGGAGGCTCCTGTATTGTGTTCCCATTATGTTGGCTGGAGTTAATTGACACCAGATTTTTCTTCCATTTCATAATATTCACATCAGATGTTCTTTTTCCTTTTACCTTTCTGTTACAACTACCAGGGACTCCACTGCCTGACTGTTCTTTGTATAACAGGGTGTGAGTTGTGCATCCCTCCCACCACCCACCCACCAAGACCAGTTGTTACCCTGTCCTTTAGCACACAGCTGGATGATACCTAGAGGCCTCCGTGCTGGAGGAGGCCTTATTTTTGGCTTCCATGCTTATTTTTGTAAGAGACAAAAATACAACTGATTAGAAAGGAGTGCAGCTGAAATTGCTTTCCAGCAAGACCTCACTTTTGCTGCTGCCTGAGCCTACTGTCTGTCTGTCTCAGTAGGAGGAAAGGAGTGGGAGGTTCCACATCAGAGTTTCTCCATAGATCTGTAAACCCAACGCAAGCTGGTGCTGCAAAAACCGCAGTTATTTTCACATCAGTCTGATGCTCAGCAACAGGAATGCTTTCACGACAAGAGAGGAGGCTTGCCAGGCAGGGGTGAACAGCTGAAGGTTGGAGAGCAGAATGGGATGGTGTGGGGTGTCATTCACTCACAGAAATATGGGTTGATAAATGGCAGCTGGTTGAGGAAAGAGTGTGAAATCCTGTCCCTTTGCACATTCAAATCTTGCATTCCTCTGAGTTGTTAAACAAGACCCCTTCCCAAGAGCCGAAAAGCTGGATTTATAACCACAGACAATTTTGGCTGTACTTCAGGTGTCAGCTTCTTTTGCTAGACATTGTTGACACTGCAGGGCTCTAACTATCACTGGCTCCCTGGGTGCAGCCAGCCACCCTGCAGCTGCAGCTCCCTGCTCCAGAGCTGTTTCTCATCACAGCTCATTCTTATTTCACCCCACAGCTCCAGTCGGCAGCGGTTTGGTCACGCAAGCGTCTCTGCTCAGGAGAGCTTGGTTGCTGGCAAGCAGACAGCTGTGTCCTGGAGAGCAAATGGCACACAATGTGGCCAACAGCCCTGCAGTCTGCATCCAAGTCACAGCTCTCTTCTGTGCGTGCTTAATCAGCTCCTTCTGTGCCGGGCATTTTCTGTCATGCTTCCAGGGGACCATGCCCTCCACCAGTGCTCGATAGTTTAATTGCTATAGATGTATGTTTTCCAGTTTGCACATTATCCTCCCTTCAAAAGCTGTCTTATGCAGTACTCTTCATCCATTCCTGATGAATACCAGATACTCTGCTTGCTGCTTTACTTGTTTCTCCATCCGCTGCATCACTACAAGAGTCTCATCTTTTTTTTTCCAGAACCGTAGCACATTGGTTTTGCCTTTCCAAGTCAAAGTGAGGAAGGATGTAATCTGTTCAGGCACTGCTGTAAACCCCTTAGCAGCAGTTTCAGGTATTTAAATCTCTGTGAATCAGACCTGAAGTCTGGAGGAGCAGGATGGGAGAAACATCCACAGCCATCTGCAATCCCTTCTGAGGGATACAGCAATCCCAAACCCATGTGCAGTGCCCATTTCCAGACTCACGTGGAGGGCAATTATTGATCCAGGCTGGGTGAGCAGCCAGATTGCACAGAACAGTGCCCCTTCTCCTCCGCAGCTACGCAGGCCTGGCCAGGCAGTGGGAAGGGGAGCACCTGGGGCTGCGGTTGCAGGATGCTGGGAAGCTGCACAAATGCAAATTTGATGATGTAATGGCAGTCTTCACCTTCATCCCAGGTTATTCACTGGTACCTGGCAGGTTTGCCCTCCAGGGGTGATGTTCCAACAGGAGGAGGCCACAGACACTTAGCCAGAGCAGGGCAGCTGCCACACCATTGAGATTGCCACCACAGCATGCCCAGCCATCCCAGCCCTGGGAGAGCCAGGGCTGCGGTCACAAGTCCCACAGGCACAGCCAGCAGTGAAGCTGGGCTTGGCACCTTGGTGCAATGCAGAGAGGGAGCTCATTGCTCTTCATCAGGCATAGCTGAAAGCTGACAGCTGGGCAAAGGCTTGCTGGGGAGCTGGGGCCTGTCGGTGCTTGTCCTGATTGCAGACAGAGGAGGACAGGGACTGGGTCCACCTGCAGCCAGGGTGGTGTTGAGATGCCACCAGCAGTGGGAGCCAGGGGAGCCCCCTGTGCAAGGTGTGGGTGGGAGGCAGGTTTCCATCCAGGTACCCAGTTTTTCTGTGATAACAGCTAGTGTGCCAGCACTCTGCAAAATGTACAGTTGAAATTGTTTTGGTGGGTTATGGGAGGGATCCAGAGCTGTATGGTAACCCCCAGGGAGGAGTTGCCTTGAGAAGTCCCAGGATCCCTGTTCTCATCCCAAAGCACTGCTAGCTCACCCACCATCCTCTCTCCCCCTGACCAGGCCAGCTCTGACTGCCTCTTGTGCTACATGCTTAAGTCTGCATTCCCATCAGCTCTGCTGGTGCTGCTGAGATCTGATCTGTGGTATGACAGTGCTGGATGATTCTCTTTAGCAGATGTCATGCTGTTTCCAGAATCACGCACGCACAACCCAGAAGACTGAACAGCACTGCATTAAAAAAGGAAAGCAGGCAACAAAGCAGTGCATTTTATGTTTCAGCCTCTTGGAGGGACCAAAGAGTATACTGTCTATAGAAATACCACAGAAAGTTAAAAAAGATGTATAAGCTCAGCTGTGAAATGTAATACGTGTCCTGCTTTCTGGCTTCCCCTGGGATTCATCCCTCTCTGCTCACTGCAGGTACCTGTACCCTGGCACAGTTCTAGGGCTCTGCATGGCAGGGCTATGCCACCCTTCCTTGGGCACTCAGCATAGAAGGAGGCCCTGCAAACACACAGGGGTGTCATTCTGCCTCTGGCAGACCTGTGCCAGGCCAAAAACACCCAAAGGAAGCAAACTTTTCTGAACCACGTGTAAGTCTGCCCTGAAAAAGGGAGACCACATGCCCAGCAAACTCGGCCATCCCATCTCCAGCAGCTCTCACCCCCTGCCTAGAGTGCTCCTGGCACATTATTTGCCAAGAGCCTGCCTTTCTCAGAAAGTGTCCAGTTTCTCCATGGAGAGTATTACTCTGAGCCAACAGTTCCCCTCCTGCCTGAAAGAGGGATGGTCAGCGCGCAGCATGGCCAAGCATATTCCCACTTCTGTTTGGGAATAGCAGTGCAGAGCCCAGCATCTGTTTCTCTCTGAGGGGTAAAACCATCAATCCCCCAACTGAGCTAAGATGCAGCCATGTGCCAGGCACAGCCTAACCTTTCTGCAGTGGGAAAGCAAGTTTTACAAATGGGAAATGGCAACTTGATGAGGAGCTGGTCAGCAACCAGGGTCAGTCCTTGAGAGTGTTCCTCGGGCAGCGGCAGCACACCAGCTTTGGTCAGTCATGCTCTTTACTCAGATTGCATGCTTTCAAGAGGTTGAGCCCAGCATTACTGAGGCTGGCCTGACCAAACCTCAGCAACCCTGTGATCTCCAGGGATGGGTGTATTAGGAGGGGTTGGGTTTTCTCCCTCAGGGCTGCTCTAAGCAGAGCCAGGGATCAGGAGGAGATGGGAATGCAGCAGCAGCAGAGGTCCTGCATGAGCCCCATCTCCTGCCTGGCTCACCAGACACATCACAAGGATGTTGAATGGCTCAGTCTGCACAGAGCTCGTAGCAAGGCTCAGCAGTGGGTGTTTTGGCCAGAGAGATTTCTGGAAGGTGCCATGTGCTGCCTGTGGTTTCTCTGCCATGTATGGGGTCTTGCAGGGCCGGTGGAAGGAAAAGAGCGGATAGTGATGAAGCAATGGTGAGCTTGAAGGAAGGCCAACTGAGACACCCTGAGAAACGAAGCAAGTAATAAAATCCCAGAGAAAAACAGCTCTCCGCACCCAGCCGGGCCCACTCCTGGAGCTGCCAAAAAGGCATCCTTGGCTCAGAGGCAAGCAGTCATAAAATGCAGGGAGAGACTTCCCAGGGAGGGAAGGTTTTACCTGTCGAGCAAGTTCATGAGTACCCTCGCCCACCAGCTGGGAGTGTTGAGCACGGCAGGCAGTCATCCCACCGCAGCCATCAGCACTGCAGCAGGAGGAGGAGGAAAGGGGAAACAGAGCCCTGTTTCCTCTGTGGCACCCAAGCCAAGAGACTGGCTGGGCCATTCTGAGAGGGGACCAGGCCCCAAGGAAGGTGGGGTGGGAGCCTGTGCCAAGTGGGTGGGTTGCCAGCTAGGGAAGACTGAATGCCTTGGCAGATTTTGATGGGCTGATTGTATTTTTGACCACTCTCCTCAGACCCAAACCTTCATGGCTGGAGAAGCGGTTCTGTCCACTCATAGGGCTGTCCCTCAGCAGCTTGGCCACAACAGACCTGGTGGGTCCTTCTCCCAGCCGCTGCTCTCCCTCCACCACTCATCCCTGCTCATGGGCACAGGTCCTCATGGACTTGCTCAGCAGGTAAAACATCCCCTGCCCACAAAGCCGAGCTTGCACCCCCAGGGCAGATGAATAAAGCACCACGTGGGGCAAGGCCCTGTTCTGCTCTCTTGCTGTTTCTCCTTCCCTTTCCCCCAAATAAACAGAACACCACAAAGAGAGACAAATGCCTTTGTTTTCCAGGCGGGAAGGACTGTCAGAATGGCATGTCTCCCTGCATCTTGTTAGGGGTTAGATAAGTCCCCAAGAGCCATGGGGAGCTCTGTCACACAGCACAAGTCCTTGCTGACAGTACTATTGTTAAGAAGGGGTGCATTTTGGGAGGGCCAGGGCTTTTGCCCCCTGCTTGTTTCTCTCCAAGAAAGTCACGGCTCATGCCTGTTTGCCCAGGGAGACTTCCCTCCCCAACAGCTCTTATCCTGAACAGACAACAGCTTGGCATTCACCAAGGGGTGTGGAGGGAGGCCCCTGTTTCTGGACCTCTCCATGTGCCCCTGGGCTGGCAGGCACTCCATGGGGTGCCAAAACTGAGCTCTAAAGAAGTGGCCTTCTTTTGGGGCTGCCCAGCACCAAGTTCACAGTGCTCCAATCCAACAACTGCACCCAACAGTGGCCCTTGGATTGCTCCTGCCAGGAGCAATCTGTCTCTGCTCCCAGCAGAGCCAGTGAAACAAGTCCAGGATGCTCACCCTGTCTGGTATGGGGGATGCCTTGTCCAGAGCTTGGCTTAGGGCTAGGTCCTGCAAAGGTCCTGTCCCACTCCAGGCAAGTTTACACAACAGCAGACCCTGTAAAGACAGAGCTTTCCCCATAAGGTTACCTCCTTATCATGGGCTTGACCTGGGGACTACTCTCATCTCCCATCTTCCCTTCCAATGGGAGCAGGTGGATTATATTACAAATTGAACCTGTCTGACTAAACATCGCCAATGCAGAGACTGGGAGAACCTCCCTGGCTTTCCCCTGTTTGCTTCGGTGGGAATGGAAATAATGAATCCCAAGCTGTTGCCTGCTTCTGGAGCAAATGTCTGAGGGCCTGGAGGCCAGTACCTCTCAGATGTCCGTGGTTTTTTAAGATAATCCACCCTCTAGAAGGAAACTTTCAGGCAGTGCAGTGGCGCTGGCTTCGTGGTGTATCTGGTGAAGCTGCTGTGGGCTGAACAGACAGCATGGACATGCCTCACAGACTAGCTGCCTATGGGGAAGGGTATACCCAAAAATACCTGGCTGGTTGATGGACCCTCCCTTACCTTCTATGCTGGGTGAGAAGAGCAGGCTTCATGCTCATGTGAGCAGCACTGGCCACCAAAGCACTGGCATGCACATGCTGTACATGAACATCTACCCCTCTTCCCCCAGGTTCCTGACGTGACGAGGTGAATCAGAAGCTGATATTACATCTCATCAACCCCTGGCTCAATCTGTGATCCTACTCTCTACCAAAACATCTCTCAACCAGCAGCCCATGGGCTAAAAATGCTTCATAAAATCCTCAAAACTGTCCCACAGAAAAGCTCCCCACCCAAGCACATGGCCAGGCAGTCAGTTGGCATGTCAAGATTTACACCTCCAGCAAAAGTCAGGAGTTTGTCAGTGCTCAGCCTTCATGTCCCTCACAACGAGCAAGACTACAATCCTGTAGAACAAAGCCATGTTGTATTCTAGTGCTAAGTGCATCAACATGCTTCCTGCCCTTCTCACAAGTCATCCAGTTCTACTGGGACCTCAGCTGTTCCTTGGCTTTCTTCTGGAAAAATGACACTATCTTTGTTTGGGAAAGAAGCCCAAGGAGCTTCTGCCCAGGAGCACAGGGCAGAAGAAAGGGGGAGTATGTCTATGCTGCCAGTGGTTGGGGTGTGGGAGCTCGTGCTCCTGACAAAATGACCTGCATTACCACCCCACCAGCTGCTGCTGTGAACCTGCCCCAGCTCAAGAACCAAGGAGATCCCCAATGTGGATCCTATCTTTTGCATGAGATGTGGACAGTTGACACCTGGACTGGGCTGAGCATCAAAGGTCAGCTCTTTCCAGGTGCTGCAGGCTGGCAAAGCCCAGCTTGGGTGTTGGTGGGGTGCTTCAGCACCTGCTCTCTGCCCAGGGAGCAAAGGAAGCCGGACAAGGCAGAGGTGAGGGAGAGCAGGCCCTTTTGTGGGACATGATGATGGGTGGGCATTCTTGGTGGCAGGGGCAGAGATGGCTCTGCAAAGGGCTTCTTGGAAGGATCTGCCTGCAAAAACTCCCAAAAGAGCAACACAGCCTCACCACAGCAGTGATGTGTGTGTGCCCACCAGCCTCGAGGGTGTCTGGGCCCCCTTGCAAGGGAGTGGGAACCTGCAGCATGGCAGGGGATGACACATCCCAGTGCTGTCCACAGCCTCCAAACTGTGATAGCATCAGAAAGCGCCCTGCACTTTCTACCCCCAAATAGTATGAGCCTCAGGGAAACGAGGGTGCCAAGCCCTGCTGAAACACCCTCCCGTTTCAGCAGCTGATCCTGGCAGATAACAGACAGCTTACCAGTGCAATTGTTCCAGCTGGCTGTAGGGTGGCAGGCAGCAGCTGCCTAACAGAGCTCACTACCACCTAAATGTTTGGCAGGCAGCAGCTGCCTAACAGAGCTCACTACCACCTAAATGTTTGGAACAGACAGCTTGCCTAACAGAGCTCACTACCACCTAAATGTTTGGCAGGCAGCAGCTGCCTAACAGAGCTCACTACCACCTAAATGTTTGGCAGGCAGCAGCTGCCTAACAGAGCTCACTACCACCTAAATGTTTGGCAGGCAGCAGCTGCCTAACAGAGCTCACTACCACCTAAATGTTTGGGGCAGCAAGTGAAGGATGGCACCTGCTACCGAAACTCCCAGGGGCGTTTTGGGGGACTCAGGGTCCCCAGTCAAGCTGTGGAGGACAGTCCCAGGCTGCACCAGCTCTGGGGTGCTGTCCCTGCCAGAAGGATGCATCCATGTTGGGGAACAATGAGCGGTGCCACCCACAGGACCTCCAGAGAGACCACCTGCATGTCCACCCAACATAATTCTCTTTTCTCCAGCCCTCACTGTCTGGTGGGGCCCCATTCCTCTTTGGAAAGGCCAAGTTGGTCTTTTGCCTGCCTTGGCTTCTGCTCAGCTGTGCTGATGCTTTGTGGCCCCACGTGCTTTGGAGGCTCTCCAAGCACGAGATGTGCCCCTAATACTGGCTCATGGGCTGGCTGCAGATGAATGCATTTGCCAAAGCAGATGCAATGGCCTAAGCAGGGTTTGTCTCAGTGGGTAAAGCCTGATGTGCTCCAGGCTCCCAGCCAGTCTCACCTCCTGAGCATCTCTGCTGCTGTTTGTGACCCTTGTGGAGATGAACATCACAGCCCACACCCTAGGTACCACTTCCCATGCACACAAAAAAATACCAAAGGGGTGTTTTCAGGCTTCTTGTCATTCCTGGCAGCAAAGCCTGTTCACGGCAACCCTTTTCTTCGGGATTATCATTCCACACTGGTTTTTACACACATTACTCGCTGAAAAATGGCATGCAGCTGAGTTTCGGTCTCAAGGGTGTTGGAGGAGGACGTGCCTGTGTTCCACGGACATACTTCTCCTGAGCACTGTTTGTTGGAACAGCTGAAACCAGCATCTGGGTTGCTGCAACATGTTCAAACACAGCATCCACTTACAATTTGCATATTAAGTACAGCAAACAAACTTCTGCCCGGCGCATCTCAAAAGTCACTTTAACAGAAGACAAAAGATGAGACAGCCAATATGCCTCAGCAGGTTGTTTCTAGGCTTGAAATAGGCTCAATAAATGGCAGGTTTCTAAGGCACCTCAAGGACACCAATTTAGGTATTGCAGCAGCGCAGAGCCGGTGGCCACAGTCAGGCAATAGCCGGCAGCTCTCCTGCTCCGGCACACCTGTGAGGAAACATCTGACCCTTATGCATGGAGCTACATTTCCTCACCCTTGTACTCTCAGCACTAATGAGCAGCACGGGAATAATCCTTGGCGTCACATTTCAGCACAATAATGCCTTTCTATCCTGTGGCGGTGGTGCAGGGCTTATGTTGCAGGCCCTCTGGAAGTCATTAGCCAACATCCAGACAAGCGGTGGCAATGTTTGCCCCTCTATAGTCAGCAGTTGCTGAGCTTGCGGCTCTGCTTTCAAAACTTGTCATTTCTTATAGGTTTGAAGAGGTCATTTCTTAGAGGTTTGAACCCTCGCCTTCAGTGCCTGCACAACCTGAACAAGACATGCTGCACCCCAACGCATTTTTACTTCTATCTTTACCTTTCCTTCTATTTCTTTGACTTGATTTATTTAAAGAAAATTGGAAATTCACACCATCGGTCAGAAGTTGATTTCCCACTTTTTTAAAATAAGAAAAATATTATCGGCTTCAAAGTCAGAGTTGTACGAGGTCCCTAACGGTAGTTTGTCTACAGCAGAATTTAAGACTTGCTCCATTCACCATCCAGCTCTCCCCAGTTTGCTGGTCCCCTCTGGCTCTGCAGCAATTGCCAGGTTTTGCTTAACCTGCATTTGTAGCTCTTGGAAATACTCTACGTGCAGCAACCCCCGGGTCCAGGCTATGGCATTGTGAGCAACCTCTGTGTCACAACCAAGAACGTGCTCTCCTAAAGCGTCAGGCCACTCCTCCTTGACTTGCCTTTGCTGTGCTGCCCTGGGCCAGGTGTCCTCAACCTGAAGAGCAGATGGCCTGGAGCCTTCCCGACCAGTCACTACCTGGCTGGGATTAAAGATCTGCTAACGCCCGTGCTCCAGCCTCACAGTCGGGATCCTTCACGTCCAAGGTAACCAAAGGCTTTTTTGCTGTGCTGTCAGTATTTCCAGCATGGTCAGGTCAGGAGTCCTGCTGCCTGTCACCCCAGCAGACAGAGGAGTTAACCCTCATCAGTGAGTGTCTCCTCACCGTTCTCACATGCCAGAAGAGCACTTGAACACCTTGGGCCAACCACCTCCATGGGCTGACACAGGCTGATCCGTGTTGCCTGTGATGCCTATCCCTGGTCTTAAAATCGAGAACCAAACATGGTTAGAAGGGGAAAAAGGGGTTTTACCTCAGTATTTATTTTAAGGATCCTTGGTGCACCCCGTCCAGGTGGAACACACTGGAATGCACACCAAAATGCACACTGAAATGCACACCCACAATAGTTTGGGTATAACATTATAGGCCTTACCAATTAACATATCTATCAAAGATTCCCCAATGAGAGGCTGAGTGAACCCGCCTCTCTGAGGAACTTTCCCCCCCTGGACAGGCCTATCTTAGCTTACAAAATGTGTTCCAGAGAAGACCTTGGTGTCTGAGGCTTCTAAGATGTTTGGTCTCCTGGCTTAATGGAATATTGGGTCTGTGCTATTTATCAAACCTGTAGAATTGAGAAGTATGTGGGCTAAAAGGCCTTTAAGAAAACATAAAAGCTATATAAAAGAATACATAAAGGGGTATATATATAAAAGCAAAATCATCATCATGGCATCACTGTGTCTATGACCCAGCACCCAGCTCCCTGCCTGCCTTCCTGGCCAGGGTGCTGTGTCCATCCCACAGCCACAGGGATACCACCCCACTGGCAGATCAGGAGCACCCTCTTCCCCACCAAGCACTGCAAAGACCACAGAGTTTGCACCCCAAAGGCAAGATGGAGCCCAGTGTGAGCAGCCACAGGTGTAGGGGAAGAGGTGCGGAGTACGGATTTGGGAACCTCTCAGGATGCACTTAGAGGTGTGTCAAACACATCTCAGTGTCATTAGTGTGAGGAGTCATTCCCGCTTCCCCAAGCTCTAACTTCAGGCTCACCCAGATAAATCACTTGTCCAGGTACCCTTTGATAACGTTTGCAGGATTATCTTCACCACTTGGGAACATATTTCCATACTGATTTAATGAAAGCAGAGATTCTGGAGTCAGCAGGAGTTGGAGCCTCACAGACGGCTCCTAATCCAGGAAATTGGATGTGGTTGGAAATATTTCAGCAGTCAAAGCTTGGGAGATCCTGCTGTGGCTCATTCCTGATGTGAGGCTCTGTGTCCACAAGATAATAAATCTGAGTTTAGCACACCTAATCCTTAGTTTAAAATACCACAGGCCACATAACACGAAGGCTGAACAGGTACAAAGGCTCTCTCACAGTGTAAAGATGTTGCAAATCACTGCAAGGGTAACTGCAGCCAAAACAGACTTTTGCCAGCTGAAGAGCACTGTGTACAACTGGGCTTTGGAGACATAGTTCACAGGCTTTCCAGCCAGACCCTTTCCCATTCCTCCCAGGTCATCACTCGGGATGCCCTATCTATTGCTGCATCCCTCACAAGAAGATCTGGAGGCAGATCTTCCCTCTTTTGCTTCAGACACTTGCCAGACTGGGCTTCTCCTTTGGCAGCTGCCAAACCACCTTGTTTAGAGCCACCCAACAGCTCAGCCCAGTGTTCTAACTCAACCCCACAACTTGCAGTAGCTGGACTCCAGCCCTCAGCACGCAGGACCAGTCCGGGTATGCTGAGGCATACCAGTGCCTATCAGCTAGACCAGAAGGCATGACCTTAATCAAAGCTACTCGCAATGATGAAACTCCCTTTTAGCAATCACGTTTCCCTCTTCAGCCCAAGCTGTATTACAGCTTGGAGGTTGGGAGGCGTGAGGATGTCCATGAGGGAGGCTGTGATCTTGAGAAAACATGCCATCTCAGCATAGAGAGATCAGCCTGGGCTCTTTGAGTGTCAAGGAGAGCGTAGGAAGTATGCTGAGGCCCTGAGAGAAGAGCTACAATGAGCACCATGAGCAGCCCTAGGGACAGACTGGGATGTTTGGCCCCTTCTTTGGGAATGTCGTGTCACAGCCAGCACTAGGGGATAAGTTCAGGCCCCAAAGGCATTGAAAGTTTTTTGAGGACTGTCTGGGATTGCTCACAAAGGCAATTTGCACTTCCCAAGGATGAGTGAGCAGATTGTGCAAGGAAAGGCTAGCGAGAGGTTAGCGAGTTGTTTGTTCCCAGAAACCAGGAGACTGAAGCACAGTCCACACTGGAGGTGCCCACGGTTGAGACCTGAGTGGGATGCCTACCCCAAGCATAGTAAATGCTTGGTGGGGTCTTTGCTGTGATGCCTGGGCTTGGACATCTGTGTTGTCTGTGAATTTAGTCTGCCCCTGTCATGGCAGCTGGCTCTTCTACACCCCCTTCTCCTGGCCCCGTCCTGTCCAGGACACAAACCCAGTTTGCAGAAAGCGGGTGCAGATGCAAACACCACCTGCCTCACCCTCATAACCAGAAGTGAGGCACTGCTGAAGTCATATCCCACAGTCATTACTCCTCTCTCCACATGTGTGGCTCCCTCTGGCCAAGAGTTTGGCATGGACAAGAGCAATGTTTGAAGTAACAGCATCATATCCATTCAATCCCTTTGGACTGTGCAAAGAAGATCTTTGCTCCCCAGGTTACAATGCAGACCAGTGACTCTCCCTCTAATACACAGCTAGGATTTGAAATGTGATGCAGGAGAGCTCTCCTGGTGAGGAGAGGCAGGAATGGTGGAGAAGAGCCCTGTCCCACTGTCAAGTTCCCACACAGCAGGATAAGCCCATGACACCAAAGTCTGTTGTGATCTGTCCTCATCTTCCTCATCTGCATCCTTTGCAGATCAAATGGGCTGCTAAACTGCTGGCACATCCCCTGGCTGGCTGGCCCACTGCACACTGATAAGGAAGGAAGTGATGGGTGGTGAAGATTTCCAGCTCTAGCCAGCCTGGATCTGCCCTTCTCAACCCACAGTGAGTCTTCCTACACCACATTGCTCCTGAAAATAACAGGCAAGCGCTTCTGTGTCTCCAGTGTGGTGGAGTAGGTGTCAGTACTCCTGAGGACACCATCCCTGCCTGGTGTGACACCAGGGTGAGCAGAGACCTTTCCTCCCCTCAGTTCAGCCATCCCTTGTGAGGATGCTGATGCTGGAGCTTTAGAGTTTGTCTTCTCATCACGGTGTCTCTAATCCAGAGGTAGGAAGGCAGATGTGACATTGTCCTGATGGAGGCGGTCCATGGCCTGCAGGCAATGGGATGCTCCATGGCCCCTTTCCTGTGGTATTAGCCTGCTGTGCTAATGCCATTTAATTCAAGGTTTCATGAAAGACAGTGGAGACACCTGGACTTCTATCAGACAAATACAGGCTGCCCCAGGTAGACTCAAGCCTGAAACCCCTGAATTTCCCTGATGTGAATAGCCCTTTCAGCACCTTCTCTGGAATGGAAGACCCTCCTTCATTATCATCTCTTAGCCATTAGCTGGTCTCTAAGCTCCCCAGCACCATTTGGTGGAAGGTCCCTGGACAGACATAACTCAAGGACCTGGTGGCTGCTAAGGCTTGGTCACGGTGCCCAGCTGCCAGAAATGCTGCAGAAAACACAGAACCTACCGCATACCTTTTAAATGGCCCTCTCCACCTCCCATCTCCAAGAGAGCAAATATTTACACATTTCCCTTTCTCATCCAACATTTCTTGCATGGGAACAGTCCCTTCCAGTCCAGCTCCCTAGATCATGGCTCCAGCAGCAGCTCAAGTATTTGGAGAGATATCTGAGGTTCAGTCTCACAAAATCTTGAATTTGAAAAGAATTGATTTAATAACATAGACATCCCGAGGAGAGGGAAGCTGACTCTCTTTACTTTTTCTCCTCCTAGTATGGAGCACCTCTCGTCCTGCACCACATGATCCCTCGATCAGGCTCAAGAGCTGAACCCTGAGGCAAATGACCAGAAGGAGAAAGAGGGAGCAGGCATGTCAGAGCAGAGAAGGCCACTTTGGCCTTTAGTCTAGCCCGCTTGTGTCATGGAGTGACCAGCAGCCTGGCCAAAGTCTGGAGCCTGTTTCTGCCCTCCCCAGCAGGCAGGCAAGAGGGTCCCCCTGCTACCTCTGCTGGCACTGATGGCATCAACTGGAAACACTCAGTAGTGCCATCCTCAGGGGTCAGACTTGAGGGGGGTAAGAGGGCTGGGGACTCTCATGTCCTCAGCAGAGGGGGAACTGATGGGCCTCACAGACATGGAAGAAAAAATTGTTTCTGACAGTTTCAATTCTGGGCCTCTTAAGGAAGTCACAGAGCGTCTTGTGATTTAGAGACAAATATGCAAGACAAGGAGAGCTCTAAGCCACAGGCTTGGCACACAGCCTGAATTTTTCCCTCCTCTTTCAGTGTAATTACAGTTGAGCCATGTAGTAATTGGGTAACTTTTTCCAAAGGAATCCTTTCACCCAGAGTGAATCATACTTGCCACAAAGAGAACACGGAGGCAGATAAAAGACATATAGACCCTATGGCTTATTGTGAAAGAAGCATTTTGTCCCCATCCCCTTCTTCCTCAGGCCCCTAGCTGTGTTCAGGGTAGGAGCAAGAGCCAGGCATGGCACTTTCCCAGATAATTTCTCCCCAACTTTCCAAGGCAGTTTCCTCCTGGCTTACACTGTCCTGCAGCCAAGATGAACTGTACAGTTTTGAGGGCGCCTATGGGTTCTGCAGAAGAAGGACTGTTTTCCCTCCTTTGGTTCCTGTACCTACAAAAGTGGTTGGTAAAGGCTGGATCATCAGCTGGGCAGTCTCTGGGGACAGAAAGGATTCATAGTGCAGTTGGGTGACCCTGGATGCAGCTTCAGTCCTCTGTTACTGGGGTTTCACCTGGTCCACAAAGAGTTTCTGAGGCACTGCATGCGCTCAGTGACATTTGTTCTACTCCTGATTTAACTAGAGCTGAAGAGCCCAGCCCTCACCACAGACCCTTCCTGCCAAGTCTCAATCCATATGACCATTTTCCATGTGTGATAAAACCCTTGGATAATAAAACATTCATTGTAAAACTATTTTCCACTGGATTCGTGGCCACACACAGCTGGCTCTCCTCTAGGAGTGGCCCGCAGCCTGCTTGGAACGGTTGTGCTCAAGCATCCTGGAGAGGAGGCTGGGTGAGGGTGGGAGGAGGCAGCTCTGTCTAATAGACCCTCCTCCTCGCAAAACCAACCCCTGCCACCCTTCTCATTGGTTCATGGGGTGGAGAAGGGCTGGGACAACTCAGCTCTCCATCTATTTAAAGGCAAGGGAGGGGCTCTAGGAGCTACTTGCTTGGGACCCTTGCACGTCAGTGGAGAGGAGCATTACCCTGCAGAGCAGCACCATGTCTTGCGTGAGTAGAGAAAGGGATGGGGCAGCTTTGCTGGAGGTGGGACTGTGGGGGATGTGTTGGCTTGGTGTGAGGGTGCTTTTGCCGGCCTTCTCCACCTGCACATCAGCCCCAGTGTCAGAGGCTCTGCTAGAGCTGGGTGCCTGCTACTGGTGAGGAAAGATCCCTGCTGCATCCACTACAGAGGGCTGGCTGCTATTTTGTGTTCTGGCAGCAGTGGTTCTTTTTTCCTGTAGGATCTCTTTGGGGCAGTGCCTGCGGGGATCCGTGCTGGGTTGAGTCCTAAGCTGGGGTAACCTGTTTTACTGCAGCTCTGCTCTGGAGAAGCTGCTGCAGTAACATTTATTGCTGTCTGAGCATCTTCTCTGGGCAGCCTTGCTGCTTGCTTCCTGGCTGAAGTTTTCATGAGTCAGTGAATTGTTATTCTTCTCTTTCTTGGAAGGAATGTGCCTTACCGAAGTGTTCTGTGAATGTCAAGGACTACATTGAAATATCTGAAGGGGTTAGAGTGGTTATCTTAAGAGCAGGTATCAAGAGTATGGGGCCATACTCTGTAAAGAGTTGTTGCACAGCAACAGAGGAAAGGGCAAGAGGCACAAACTGAAACACAGGGAGTTATAGCTGAATATGAGGAAAAACTTCCTCACTGAGAGGGTGACAGAGCACTGGAACAGGCTGCCCACAGAGGTTGTGGAGTCTGCTGCTCAGAAGATATTCAAAAGCCACCTGGACATGACACTCTGCAACCTGCTCTACATGAACCTGCTTTAGCAGGGGGGTTGGACTTGTTCTCCGAGATCCCTTCCAGCCCTAACTATTCTGTGACTGCTAGGGAGCTGCTTGTGTTCGAAAAGTGATTGCACTTCTTTGATTAATTTGCCTTTCATTAGGCTGAGGGTGATTAAGCAGGGATTGTCCCAAGTGCAAGCTTATTTTTTTAAGGTAGGATAGGAAAAGATTTTCAGTATTCTTGAGGTCTTACCTCTGCTGTGATGAAAAATGAGTACACATGGGTTTGCCAGGATACTTTGGTCCTCCTAGAGAGAAGGAGGGGGGAAGGTGTCTATGTGGAGCAGAAGAATGTTCTTGCAAATACTGAGCCTACAAAAAAAAAGCTCAAGCCCTTGGGAGATGGGGAAGCAAGGTGTCTGAGCCCTTGGACCTGGGCAAGGCTTGAAGTTCAAACAGGAGCTAGGGGAAGGGAGTGGAGGCTCCATCCCTGCCATCCATCCCAGGCAGACTTGTGTGGGATGACACGAGACCCGCAAGGCACATGGGTGTGTTTGGGATGGGGTGGGTGTGATTGGAGTGTGCAGGTGCTTACACTTCACTGCTGTGAAATACAGATATGTTGATGAGAGCAGCAGGAGAAAGATTAGGAAATCGAGCTCCAATCAAATGTACCATGTGATTGGGGTAACTTCTCTGGGATGTCCTTGCTGCAGTGCCCTAGGGCAAGGGAGCTTCCCTGTTTCTCCATGGGTCCAAAGCAAAGTGTGTCTTGAAAGGCAGCAAGGAAAGCTGCCAAGTCAGAACAAGTGAGCCAGCAGGTACTGAGCTAATGTCTCTGCTTCCACGTTCCCCAGGGACCAGTGTGCACCAACCTGGGTCTCAAGCCTGGCCAGCGCCTCACTGTCAAGGGGAAAATTGCACCAAATGCCAAGAGGTGAGTTGTGCTGTGCTGCCAAGGCACCACACTGAGGGGTCTGCGAAAGGACTCTGTCCCTCGGGTAGAAGAGGAGAAAGAGTTAACACCAGCAGTGCTTCCCAGTGAGTCATCACCTAATGCACATTGCAGACACAGTACTGCCAAGGGGCTAAGCCAAAGCAGATGTGAAGTTCCAGCTGCACACGCTGGCAGTGACCGCATCCTCTCTAGTGCAGGGCAAAGGAAATGGAAGCTGTGCCTATTCTGAGATTTGGTTTGAGACTATCTGCTCCACCACATCCTCTCCCCTGCATGAAGATAGCCAGGAGTAGGGACATTTATGGTGCCCCGGTGGAGTTACCTCTCACATGGTGGTGGGGAATGAAGGAAGAAAGGTGGTGAGCAGGCAGGTGGGCTTAAGTGGAAATGTACCCCTAAATGTGCAGGAATTGGGGTGGCTGGGTTTCCCAGCAAAGCCTCTGCAGCAGCCCCCACCTCTTGTGCAGGTCTGTGGCTGTGGGGGCCCCTTTGCAGGTAAGGAGGAGCCCGTAACCGCTGTACCAGCACTAGCGGTGTTCCAGGAAACATGTCCCAGCTCTTCCCAGCGCCTTTGAAGTTTGATACTGTCTGAATAAACCATCCCAGGCTTTCTCTTGCCAAATAATATGCCTCTTCTCATCTGGGTAAGAGGCCTGAAGGCAAGGTGGACACTAGGCTAGGAAACTTCCTCCCACTGCTGTTGCAGATACGTTGGGAGAGCTGATGACATGGTAATTATTTCAGCTGCCTGCAGGATGGGGAGAAGGCAGTGGCTGTCAGACAGGATGCAGCACTAGCTAACTGTTCAGGACCGAAAGGAAATCTATGGAAAGCAACTGACTCCTTGGGAATTGGTTTGGGTGTATGACAATTCTGTTCAGGGCTCTGTGTGCTGAACCATTCTTTTTTAAAAGCTTTGAGGAAACCAAGTGCTGTCTCTCCCAGGGATGGCACTCTGTAGCCCATCACCCCAGAAGAGGAAGGTACCCCTTACTGCCACAGCACCATCTTTTTAGGGGAACAGTGTAATTTAGCAAAGGGTTTCTCTGAGGTTGCCCTCGGCTGGGCTTGAAGAAATGGACCCAGGGATACTCATGGTAATGAGAAGTATTGACTTTAGTAGTATTGTTAATAGTATTGTCAATAGTATTGACTTTATTTCCTTTTTTAGCTGTATTGATGTCTGCTTTCTTTTCTCTGCAGCTTTGTGATGAATCTGGGGAAGGATGCTACCCTCCTTGGACTTCACTTCAACCCCCGTTTTGATGCTCATGGCGATGTGAACACCATCGTGTGCAACTCAAAGAAGGTGGAAGAGTGGGGTGCAGAGCACAGGGAGACTGTCTTTCCTTTCCAGAAAGGGGGCACAGCAGAGGTGAGGCATGCATATATTTATGTATATGCATACTCTCTGCATGTGCTCTGGTGAAGGGAGGGTGTTTGGCACAGGACACCCAGCTGCAAAGGCTGTCTCGGGGCTGTCTGTACAGGAGGTGGCTGGCTTCTTCTGCTTGGCCAGTGCCACCACTCAGAGCTCTGAGCACTGATGGAGGGTGGGGATCAAATGTGCCAGCTCCATCTGGCTCAAAGATGTTACTATTGAACAGAGCAGGGAATGGGCATCTCTTGGGAGACCAGAATAACACTTTGACTGTTGATGAACAGGTTGTTCTACTGAGCTTGTTCACCCTGCGAAGCAGAGGGTGGCACAGCAGGGCTGCAGACAGGAGATGCTTGAGGAAACTTTCTGACTTTTCTGTTTGTCTTGCAGATCACTTTTAGTGTCAACCAAAATGATGTGACAGTCCACCTGCCAGGCCACCAGTTCACATTCCCTAACCGGCTTAATCTCTCTGTCTTTGACTACTTTGATACACAAGGGGACTTCACACTCCAGTCCCTCAGCTGGGAATAACTTCCTCTGACACCTTCATCTCAAAGATACAGAAAAAGCAATCAATAAATAAGAGTTTTGGTGTACTAAGTCTCAAAATCTAATCTGTTTAATACTGCAAGCCTACATGGGTTGGGCACCTTGCTGGGAGTGGGTGGATGAGGGTGGTCAATTTTACTTGAATACCATGAGTGGATGCAATTGTCCCAGTCTTGGTCTTGAAAGTCATGGATGGAGAAGAGGCTGAGGGTTAAAAGCCTGGAAAGGCAGAAGGTTAAAAGTCCAAGGAGAGTTGCAGTAGGAGGCATTGGGGGTAATTGTCACTGGGGGGAGAGTAAAAGGGTCCCTTAAGCAAGGTCACCCACTGTTGAGGTCTGGACTGACACCTTATACTGCCTGAATAAAACAAGTTGATTAAATCTATCTCTGCCCAAACTAAGCACCCCGGGCTGACATCAGACAGCATTGAGTGGCTGTGCTAGGTGAACCTAGTGGGGCATGGAGTGAGGGGAAAGTCCTCGGTTGTGCTAGCTTTGGCTGCAGCCTTCTGTAGAGGCTGGTCCTACTCCTGAGTCTTCTTGGGACCTCTTGCTGCTGTATGGAGACAGTAGAAAAGCTGCCTTGCTGGGTGTGACAGAGCATGTAGAGGGCTCCTCATCCAAATTCTTTCTTCCAGTAACTGCAAAAGCACAAGGTGTTGTGCTGTGGCACATGAGGGCAATAACCCGGAGGTGTCTGGTTTTATTCTGCCCCTTGTGCTTTGCCTGTTCCATCCAGAGCTGAGGGAGGCAGCAATGTCCAGCTGGAGGGTGGGATGCTAAGGATGTGTGAACTTTGCTTTTGTTCCTGCTTTACTTGGCCCGAATGAACCTGAGCACTGCTCAGTCTAAATTGAGGCTAGACTCTGAGGAGTCTGAGGCAGTCAGGCATGTTTGATGTTACTGCATAGCTGCCTCGGGGGCTCTCTCAGTCTAATGCTGCCTTGGCAGCAATGACTGCTGCTGTTGAGCATGCTGTGCCTGGTAGGTGTAGGAAAGGTGGGATCTGCCCTATCCACAGTGCATAGCAGTTACCAGGTAGGTCTGGGATGAAAGGACCCAACCTTTGAGTCCTCACTTCCAGGCTTGGCCATGAGCAACACAAAGCACCAACAATTTGATGTACTACAGGATTCCCTGCAGGCCTGGCTGGGCTAGTTCCTCACATTAAGCAGTTGCAGAGCAGCTGGAGAACAGGGACTTTCTCCTACAGCAGCAGTAACTCCTGTTCTTACTTCATAATTCATGAGGCTCTGCCAGGTCCTGTGTCCTAGGTACTCAAGCAGAGAGGCTAGGCTGCTAGGAATTGTGGGGCTGAGGAGGAAGAGAGAGATAAGATGAGAGCTTAACTGAAAGGCAGGAACACTCGGGTGTACAAGCAGCTTGAGACTCTGCAGCTAGGTTTCTCTTGAAGTCCTGTGTTGCCCAAAGCCAGTCTGCTTTGGATGATCACATCACGCTCTTTTTAGGGCTGCATCTATCATTGCAAACATGAAACCTAGCATTGCCACCCTGTGCATAGGCATGGCAGGGGGACACCATAGCCTGGGGACTCTTCCCATGGGGTGATAAGGATGAAGCCATCCTTTCTGGAGAAGAGAGGTTCAGCAGTATGGAAATGAGCCATGCTAGGCTAGATGGTCTCAAGGCAAGAGACCTGCCTCAGTTTACACAGTGGTGTTGACAGTCCGGCAGACTGGGGTACATTTGGTAGGCCAGAGAATTGGGTATTTCCCTCCACCACAGCAAGGCCGTGGTGCTGGTGAGGGTGATGCCATGATGATTTTTTACCTTTTCATACACCCCTTTTATATACTCTTTTATACAGCTTTTATGTATTCTTAGTGCTTTTTAGCCCACATATTTTTTAACTCTTTAGGTTTGATAACTAGCATAGAGACAATATTCCATTAAGCCAGGAGACCAAACATCTTGGAAGCCTTGCAGGAGCAGGTCAGAAAGCCCCAGACACCAAGGTCCTCTCCAGGACACATTCTGTAAACTGAGATAGGCCCATCCAGGGGGAAGGCTCCTCGGATGAAGGGTTCACTCGAGCCTCTCATTGGGGAATCTTTCATAGATATGCTAATTCACAAGGCCTATAAATTGTACATGCGATGTATCGTGTGTGTGCATTTCGGTGTGTGCTTTTCAGCACAGTCCACTTGGATGGAGAGTGCACCTTTAAGGATCCTTAAATAAATACCGAGGTAAAACCCTTTCCCCTTAACCATGTTTAGCTCTGATTTTAAGACCAGGGAAAGACAACAAGGGTACCATGAACTGTGATGATGGACACAGAGGAGAGCTCTCTCCTTGCAGCTTCCTCTGCTGGGCTGATCTTGAAAGCTGAGCAAATATGCTGGACTCCCTGGGCTGTACTACAGGGGAATCTCGCAATGCCTCTTAATTGCACTTGGCAATCTTTCTTTAGATTCTTCGAAGATTTTTTTGTGAAGGTTTCTTGAAGAAAGCTGAGTGGTAGCTTTACCACAGGAGTATGAACCTCAGCAAGGTCTCCTGCTATCGTGGCTGTTTCTTGAAGTGACTCACTGTTCTTGTGAAATCTATGACTCACTGTTGTCCTGACTTTGTTATGGTTTGGCCCGTTGCTAGCAAGGAGATGAGGGGTGGCAAAGGTTCCCCAGCTATATAATTTAGACATATCGAAGCTGACTGCTCCCTTCCACCCACTCCCCAGCCTTGTGCAAGGTGGAGGCTGGTGTGTGAGGGCTGAAGGACCTGAGAATGGAGTCAGGATCCCTGAGACGAGCACTGCCCCTGCCCAGCTGAGTGGGATGAGCAGCCATGCAAAGGGAAAAGCACTGTGACAACGTTGATGGAAGACACTGCATGCTGGCATGGAAGGTGATGCACTTTTATTTCTCAGCCTGACCACAGCCAAAGGTCAGATATTCCCAGCCTGCTCACCCCTCGCTTTCCCTCACAGACCCCAACAACTCCCTGAAAGCCAGGGGGATGCTGTGGCTTCCCGCAGCCTGCTGAGAGGGTGCTGCAGGCCGTGCCATGCCCGTCCCAGCGCGGCCGCGGCGCCGGCGGTAGCTGCTGGCGAGCAGGGTGTACAGGAAGGGGTTGACACAGCTGTTGCCATAGGCCAGGCAGGTGACACCAAAGTTGAGGTAGGCCTGGGCGGTGGGGCCGATGCCCAGCCCCTCTCCCTGGTACAGCCCGGCCAGCTGCCAGGCCCAGAAGGGGAGGAAGCAGGCCCAGTAGGCCACCACGATGGCAGAGATCCTGGAGAGGAGCCGCCGGGCAGGGGCCCGGCCAGCCACCGGCAGCCCCAGGCCCCAGGCCGAGGACCGGTACGCCTGGGCCAGGCGGGTGTAGACGATGCCCAGCACAGCGCCGGGTGCCAGGACGCTGGTGGTGAACAGCACCGTCAGGTAGAGCCGGAAAGCCGACGGCGTCCAGGTGGGGACGCAGATGCGCTTGTGGGGGCCATCCCCCTCCCGCAGCTGGGTCATCACCATCATGGGGGCCGTGAGCAGGAGCGAGAGGAGCCAGAGGATGGCGCTGGCCAGTTTGCGGTAGGCATTGCTGGCCCGCCGGGCCCGCAGAGGCTTGGTCACCGCCCAGTACCTCTCCAGGCTCATGGCGGTCAGGAAGAAGATGCTGGCGTGCATGGTGAGGAGGTCCAGGCTGAGCAAAAGCCTGCAACCCACATCCCCAAAGAACCAGTCGTGGGCAAAGTAGGTGCAAACCACAAAGGGGATGGTGGAGAGGTACAGAAGGTCAGCCAGGGCAAGGTTGATCATGTAGACCCCCAAGGAGCCTGCTGAGCAGCCTGCCACCCTGCCAGAGGCCACCACCACCGTGTAGATGTTCCCCACCATGCCAGTGAGGCACATGAACAGCAGCACTGTGCCCAGCAGCCCTGTCACTAGGCTGTCCCCTCCCAGGACACTACTGTCATCATCCCCACCACTGCTTTCCTCCAAGAAACTGCCATCCTTGGGATCCTCTCCAGGACTTGGGCTGATGAGGGAAGGGTTGTAAGACATCTTTGGGTCAGTTGAGCAAGAGCAAATCAAGCTCTCAGAGACCTGTTCCTTCCTCCTGCCTTCCCCCCTCGCTGTACGGGACACGTCCAGCCTTAACAGCAAAGCAGCCAAGGGAAGAATGGGAAGAGTTAATCAGACATAGACAGGGTGCTCCAGAGAAGTCTATTCCTCACCTCCAGCTGCCCAGTCCATTTTGCTGATCTTGTCCATCACAAGCTCTGTCCAGTTGTTTTCCTTAACCATGAAAGAGCCAAGAAAGGGATGCTGCCCTTTCTTTCAAGACCAATAGGTGCAAGATAACCTCTGCCAGCCAGGAGGAAATGTCTCTTTTCTTCACTAGCTCTTCATTTGTTGCAGCATCTCCAGAGTTTGTGGGCTCACAGCAACAGTGGATGAAGAAGTGGATTTCTGCTCCCAAGTCTGTGTCAGCTCAGCTCAGACAGACTTTGGAGAGGTGGGCTCTGCCCTGCTGAACCAACCCCCTGAGAGTTGCCTTGACCACTGCATGGAGGAATGTGCCTCACTCACTGCTTCACACACCAGTGTGAATGCAGTTCCCAATTTATACTGGGCTTTTAGCCACTAGCTGAGGAGCCCCACTGGCTCGCTCCTCTTTGTGGCAGACATGCTTTCTTCCCCCCTATCTTCCTGCACCTTTCTCCTGCTCCTTCCTCCTTCTTGTTCTTCTTTCCCTTTCTTTTTCCCATTTCCCCTTGTACAGCTGTCCTCATCTGAGAGAGGAGATAACTGAAAGACAAGACTCCATAATATGGCAAGGAGGGTGGAAAGCATCACGCTGTGGCTTTAGAAGGGAAACAAGGGCCAGCCTTGGAAGTGTAGTAGGCAGGGAGCAGCCACACAGCTCTCCCTAGCCAAGCCAGACTGAAAGAACCTGTCCCCCGCTCCCTCCCCAGGACGTCAGGGCCCTTTGAGGTTTGGGTGTCGTGGATGTAGTCCCCAGTTTGCAAGCAGGCCCACCAGACAGGAGGACATCTCACATTTTCTGTCCTGGCCGTTTTCCACCCTCACCCTCAAGTCAGCAGCAAGCTCCTAAAGACTCAAAGGACTGGATATTTTAGACTCAGTGTTTCCTTCCTCTCCACAAAGACCATCCTCCTCCTCCCAGGCTTTCCCCCTCCTTCCCTCAAAGCCCCAGGAAGCTGCCTCGCCTCAGAGCAGGGAGCAGAAGCCCATTAAGTAGGCACCACCGCCTTCTAGCGAGACACCATCACATGACACCCACGCCCGATGCTACCCTGCCCTTTCCTCACTCACATCTGAGCCTCGGTGTCTCAGGGAAGACAGTGGGACAGAGTTTGCAGAGCAGAGACAGATATGCCACCCTACATGTACTCTGCTGTTAGTTCAGGGTTTCAGGCCACTCCAGCCACGCTCTTTTGCATCATCAGTGTATTAGCTTCATTGTGGCTGAGTCAAATGCCTCTGCTCATATCCAGCAGGGGTAATTCAGCAGCAAACAGGAGGAGGAGTCACCCCATCAGTACTCCCCTCACTGTGCAATGACCTTTGGTTTTCAGGAAAATCATGCTCCAAACTGGGAGAGATCAGCAAAACACAGTGAAAATATACATTTAGGTGGATATTTCCACTGCACCATGGCAGCAGGGTGAGTGATGCTCCCAACAGATTGAGGCAGTCTTGGCACAGAGTGGGGTCCCCAGAGAAGCAGAGGGGCACCATGAGTCTGCCCATTTGGCTCTGATGGGAACAATCAGAGTCCACATGCCCCAGGAAATACAGTGAACAGCCATGGCTTTTTGTTTGATCGTCTGTGCTTTTTTCCAAGAAACAACCTCATACCTCAGCAGTTAACAGGTCAGCTAGTTTAGGGAGTTAAAATAAATTACAGTGGGCGTTTTTATTTATTTCTTTAGGAGCTAATTAAAATGCTGGTTGTCTCATTAATTCCAGTTAGCTCCCCTAAACACATGAGATACCTTCTCTCACACTGCCTGTGTAAAACTGCAAACACATCAGATACTACAGTCACCAGCAGAACTCAGCTGCTCCTTCCAGCATGTGAAACATAGCTCTCCCAAGAGAGCTTTAAGAGATGAGCTTTAAGACATGAATCATGGGTTGATTTAGAGTTTTGGGCTAGCTGTTACTAATAGAACACGAACATACAGATTTCCCCTGTTACACTACTGCACACAATGATATGTATGTGTGATATACAAGATAAACGTATGCAATGTGTAGGTCAAAATTAAAGTGCCAGGCCTTTGACATACAGAGAGTGAGGGAGCAGAGAGCCATGTATTACTACATTCAGGCATCAACCCCTAGGCTCTAACAGAGACAGCAGACTCTGAACTCTATACACACTATCAGCTGCTCCCTGCAAGACCCAGCCTCTCTCTGTTGGTTTGATAGAGACTCAAGTTTGGCAGCTGGTCTTCAGTGGCACAAATACCCCTCACAGTATCTTCCCTAGGGCAGTATTCCACCTCCATCACTTTTTGTTATGTGTGCACACACACATTATCCACATACCCAAATGTGTATCCACATTATTTTTGGGACGATCTCTTAGTCTTCTCTGAAGCATTTGGTGGAAGGTCTGCACACAAATGTGATCTGAAGAAGCTTTCAAGCCCATACATGGCAGAAGGAAACAGGCCTTACGTTTGGCTGTCAGGTTACATCTTTTAAGTGAGCTTTCTCAACCACTGCACTAACTGATCAAATATCTAGATGTTTCATATCTCTTTCACCAGCAGGTATGGTATTTCTTAAAAGGAACAGGCTCTTTTAGTCCAGCAGCCCCTGCAACCCACTGGGGTGCCTGGCTCCAGCCAGGCAGCTGTTTCCTTGCTTGAGGTGGGTTCTTGTCTGCAGTTTCATGCAGGAGTGATGCTAGGTCCCATGTCCAACAAAGTAAGTGCCACGGTTTTCAAGGCCTGACTGACAGGAAAGACCTGTCAGCATCCAGTCAGATCACAGCAATTTAACAGGGACAGGTTGTACTGAGGATTCAGATGCACAAAGTCTTGCACTTGAAAAGAAGCAGCTTAATCAGGCCCTCAAAACAAAGTGGATATTCTACAGGGGCAAAAGTGCTTCAAAGGGTGCTCCAAGAGCACTGTGTTTCTCTGATGCCAATCTCCTCTCCTGTCCTGACAGCCACCCAATAGGACCAGGTAGAGTTGAGTCATAGCGAGATTCCTGCATGGCTTCCTAGGATTTAAACTTGAAGTAGGCTTCAACTGTAGTGAAGAAAAAAGGTGATGCATTAGGGCAATACTCTGAACAAGAGTGGCAGGAGGGGAAGGAAACAGCATCCAGGCACTTACTTGCATATTCCTGTGGTGTCATGGCCTGGTTGATGACACTAGTGAAGGCTCTGATCCACTCCAGCTGGTCACTCTCTGTCTCGCAGGTGAAGAGGTATTCCCGGTCAGGGGTGACAATGGTGATGCCATAGTGCCAAGAGAAGTTGCCCTGCGTCCCTGAAGGCAATCCCTTCTGGACGCTGTATCCATTCTCTCTGCTGCCCACAAATACCTCACCCTTAGCAAATGCGTCCTGCACATCAGGAGGGAAAGACAGTGATTTATGGAATCCCAGAAGAACAAGGGAATCATTACAATGCACCTAAGGACAGGAGGAAAGTGTGTGAGGATCGGGGATGTAGCAGCAAAAAGTTTTGGAGGTGGTCAGGGGATTCAGATGAACAGTGAGTCTATGCTCAAAGGCAGTAGTGAAAAGGAAAAAATAAGGGCATAAATCTCAAGAGGTCTGAGAGAGGAACTGCTGCTCTCATCTCTCTGTGTCACCCGCCCATCACCACCCTTACACTGCTGCCCTCCCTGTTCCCATTGTTTGCAGGCAGTGAAACAAACACAGAAAGCTTGTGATGAACTGAAGGGGATGGAAAGGGGAAGACTTGGAGTCCATTCATAGCAGCTGGGAAACCTGCAAGCCACTCTTACTGCAGAGCACAGACTCAGTTTGCTCTTTGACCCTGCCCTCAGCACCGTTTCCTGCAGCTGTCCGGCGGTCACATCTCCCTCTCACCAAAGGATCCTTGAAGTACATGAGCCTGCGGTGATCCAGCGTGAACCAGCGCTTCTTAAAAGCCTCTCTCTGCTGTGAAGGGAAGAGGTGACATGTGTGAGGGGACAGTGCCCTCTGCTGCGAGCAGTGCGAATGGATACCCCAAATTCATCCCAACCGCTTGAAGCAAGCCCCTGCCTTAAGAGCAACCTCCTCCTCGCCCTTTCTGAGCTGAGAGTGGGGGTCAGTATCGGGTTATTCAGTCCCAGCTGCTGTCCCCAACTCTTGAACTTCGATGAAGGACCCCAGAGTTGAGACAGGAGAAATCTGGACACTAAATACCTGTAAGGTCACGCACACACAGACACATGCAGAGAGATCTGTCGCTCTGGGAGAAAGCAGGGACTCTGGCTTCATCTACTTTCACATGTGTCCTTCCCCTTCCTTTTATTCTCCCCTCCCTTGGTGCACACACACTGTTCCCACGGGTGTCTAAAGAGTCAGGGGGGAATGAGGAAACAGCAGGAGAAAAACATTGAAGTAGGGAAAGCCAGTGGTGCTCTGGCAGGCCCTGTTAGGTTTTTTCAACCACAGCAGCTCACCTTGGGACCAGTCTTCTCCATG
Organism: Aleadryas rufinucha; assembly: GCA_013397815.1. NCBI lineage: Eukaryota > Metazoa > Chordata > Aves > Passeriformes > Aleadryas > Aleadryas rufinucha. The sequence continues at coordinate 232,309 of VZTH01015319.1, read as the reverse complement.
TATCCCTCCTTCAAGAAGTTTCTTGTCAGACGATTTTTAATCTGACAAAATGGCAAGAGTAACATTCACTTAGCTGCGCTTCTTCACTGTTCACTTCCCTCCCCCACCCTTCTACTCCCCCAAATTCAGTTGCCTTCTAAATTTATATTTCCAGACTGCCTAGCTAGGCATCACTTCTGCCTCTAAAATACCCAGAAACAGCAGAGAGTGGCTGTTTTCTGACCACCACAAGTCCTTTTAAATGCACCTTCTCATCCCTCTATCTTTACACTGCAATTTCCACTTCTGTACCTGGGGTTATAATAGTAACTAATGAGCTCTTTTATCATAAAAGCAGCAGGAGACTCAGCACGGCGCTCCAGTGCTGCCTTACCTCATTATCGCTGGCGATGGGAAATGCTACCTTCAGGTAATGGAACTGCACAGAGCGGATGGCGTTGAACCAGTCTACCACCTCCTGAGAATGGAACAGGACACGACAGAAAGCTTAGCCAGAGCAACAGTGGGCCATCTAAATTCACCCAGCTGCACTCAGCCCTGTGTTAGCTACAAACACAGTCAGCTCTCCCTCTGCAGCATCTCCCTCATGCACACAGCCAGCACGGCTGCCCCATTCCCCACATGCACAGGCACAGCTCATCTTCTGTAGAACTCCTCCCACACAAACCAACTCAGCCAGTGCTCCTGCCCCGCTCCCTGCAGCAAAACTCTCACAGATACAAAAACACAGAGCCAGAACCCCCACCCTATTACCTACAGCATCTCACACACCCTATCCTACCCATGCTTCATACTATTTAATATCAGCAGCTCCTCAAAGCACCTCAATGGCTTTGCAGTGTTTGATGCTAAAACCAGATACCTTTCCACTTTCGTGGTAGACAAATATATTCCGGGTCTTATTGTCTTTGAGATAGGTGATCTGCAGGCCATTGGGGCTCCCAATCTTCTCTGGCTGGAATGTAGCATTGATGACATCTATTTTAACATTGATTTTGGGTTCTTTGGCCTGAAAACAGAATGGCATTGATCATGCATGAGCAATCCTAGAAGGAAAGAGACCTGAGCTACTGACTAAGTGGGTAAGGCAGGGTCAGAGGCTTGACCCAGGTGGACAACCTTGCACTTGGCCTTTTTAAACCTTCTGAGGTTCATATCAGCCCACTTCTTGAGCTTGTCCAGGTTCCTCTGGATGGCATGTCCTGCTCCTCCCTACCCTGAGCCATTCCCTGTCTTCTGACAGCATTTTAGCTCTTGCCCCACTCATTTCAGGGAGATGAACGAGCAGAAAGGTAGCCCTCCTCAAAACCAACCAGAGAAGAGGTTTCTGCCAACTTGGCTCAGAGTGGGGTGAGGTCGGTTCCAGGAATGGTGCAGGATTACACATTCAGGCAAATGGATAGGAGTGAAGTGAAAGGTCAGTCCTTTTCTCAGTAGTGAGGGAAGCACAAAGGGAGAACATGAGGAAAAGTCACTCTTGACAGAAGGAAGGGGATCCTTCTCCTTAGTGACATGTTCTGTTATCATCTCTGAGCTGGGATGAGCAAGGCAACCTCAGAAACATGCGTAGGAAATCAGAACATCTCTGTGACCCCACTGCTCTGGGTGGAGTACACACTGAGGTGGGAGTTGACCACCATACTCACATCCTGCTTGGTGAAATACTTCAGACATCCCTCTCTCTCAGACAAGAGGAACTTGCGGGGTAGGAACTGCCCATTGTCTCGGCCTCGCTTCCAAAGGATGCCTTCCTTCACCCCTTGGAGCAGAAAAGCCACTTTTAATAGCATTCCCCCACAGGCATGGTAGGCATCAGAGAGCTGCATGCAGCCTGGGGCCCAGCCACCCCTCTGGGATAAAGCACATGATGAACGACGGCTGAGAATAAACACTTCAGATGTTTCACCTCTGACTTACAACTAAAGATGGTGGGGTTCCCGTGTTTGCAGTGCAGATAAATGCTCATCAAAAGACATTCCCAGATTCTTCTCACCTCCTAGTCCTGCTCCCACTACTACATCTGACAGTGTGAGAGCTGTCTCCTGTGAACACTAGAGTCCTGGCCCATGCAGACTCTGGTGTGGGACCAGAACTCTTCCCATTTGATTCTGCAGGCCCTTGGGCTCCGATGCCCTTCGTCACAGGACTGGCAGTGGCATTTCAAGGACAACTGCCATGGTTAGAGGGGGTGGCATGCAGCAGGACAGAAATTCCTTATTGTAGATGCCTGTCTCCACCAAGACACCAAATGCCTTTGAAAAATGCCAGCTGGTAACACCAGACTTTTAAGCAACCTGTGGCAGCGCCAGCCTATGTTGCCCACAATTTAACACCCTCAAAACTAAGCCCTGTAAATACCAGTTGGGTTCTCAGGAGTACTTGTGGGATTTGCAACACTGACACCTCATGATGCTCAAAAGTTTCCAGCAAAGGCAACAGGCAGGAGGTTTTGATGCTGTGTTCTGCTCTTACCATCAGAATATGGCAGCCATTTTCCCGGCTCAGTAAATTCTTTGCGTTCATATTTGGCCCGTATCCACTGTTCTCTCAGCACTCTATGGAGAGAGGTGACAGGTAGCTCAGAAACAAACTAGAGGAATTAGAGGAAGAGAGAATTGCCCTTCCCCCTTTTCTTCTGTATGCAGCAACTTACTGGCAGTCATTGTAGGTTGGCTGGTAATAGTAAATAGGGATGTGAGCTTCATATATGGCTTTAGTCACAGCATTCCCATGCTTGGCCAGAAACTGCAGAGTTAGACAGAAAGTTAGTGCCTTGCCTTTGATGCAGACTCATGTTGGACCTTTTCTTTCCTGACCCACTACAGGGCTACATGCACATCAAACTCTAATGGAGCATTCTCTTTCCCCTCCATTGCAACATCCCAGCAGTCTGGCTGCAGGAAGGTGGGTCTCAAAGGTCTCATCTACTCTCAGACATTACACTGATTGCACCTCAGTCGACAGAGTGCCATAAATGTCACTTCCGTAAGGCTGGGTGCACACACATTCAGTGGATTTGCTGCCATGCCCCACGTCTCCTGGAGAGCTCGACAACAGCTCTGCAATGCCATCTGGAAGGACATTCCAAACCTCTCCAGTCCTCTTCCAAAGAGCAACAAGACACAGATTATTTTCTTTGGATCTCCAGAAAGTATTTTCGGTCCCCTGAAGATTAGTGAGTTGAGGGGGCTGTAACAGGGAGAAGTTCCCATAAGTGCCATTTTTCTCAAGAGATCATATTATATCTGGAAACTCTTCTCGGAGAATGGAATTGCCCAAGATTTTTCCCTTGGACTGCTGAAATCAAGAGGAGACACTGAGGCTGGATGCTCTTGGCAAGTGGAAAACAAGGGATCTGAAGCAACTAAGACCCTAAACAGTAGTAAGATACATTGCAAGAGGTCTGCATTTGCCATAAAGTAACAGGACAAGAGGAGACACATAAGGCAAGTGTATCCTCCCTCTGCCAGTGGGTTATGGGGAGTTACTCGTGATTGAGTATCAGGAGTAGAAAAGGGACTGATTAAACCAGATTACATTCCAACTCCATGAGGTCAAAGGGCTAATTTTGCCAGGACACTGAGTGCATAGCCTAGTTCAAACCACCTGACATACCCATGGGGATAAAGATCTCACCTGCACCTGAGCATCATCCCAGTAGTCCATCTTCAGGGATTTGACTTTGCTGATGCTAGGGATGTTGCGGTGAATTCCTGAACAGCTGAGGCATATGAAGACACCCAAAGTAGAGGATGCCCAGTCAGGATCTGAGAATATGGAAAAGGGTATAACTAGAAGTGGTGAATTTCCCTGGGAGATATGCCTTACCTCAGAATGTAGTCCTGAGAAACAGCGAGCTGGGTGACCACAGTTTCATCCCAGCTGATTAATTAATACCCGAGGCATGGATGCCAGTCAGGAAAAACCACAGCTATTAGTCCCTCATTCCCCATTCCAATCACTTGAATGTCTGATTTTTTAATGACCTGTATCTTGAGAGAATCCAAAGTGCTCTGTGAACTCCCTTTTTGTAAAGGATCACCCAGACAAAAATGAAACCACCTCTGGGAAAAGACCCCAGGAGCTGTTCAGTGCATCACAGCAACCCCCTAACAGTAATTAGCTCAGGAAGTGGAAAACAACCTTGAATCTAAAACTCTCCGGGAATAATTAAATAGGGCAAAGTGGTACTAATTTGCCCAGTCTTAATTTGGCTTGGGTGGTACACTCCTTTTGGGGGTGTATGATGGATGTTTTTAGCAGCACTCGTAGGACCTCTAACTGGGTACCCTTCTGAGAGGGCAAGCCCTTCAGTAAATGAAATTTCCTAGGCAACTGTGGCAGGCTGTCAGTTCAGAGCTGAGTCATGGTGGAGACAATGCCCTCCTGAATCATGCCTTCTTTCTGGAGAAGTTAGGATTTCACTGGGAGCTTTCCTGTCAGGTCCTGACTGGGCATGACCTTGATTTGCATTTGAGATCTGACATGACTACAACCCACAGCGCTGCAGCTATGCAGCCCCTGCTCATCTGGCATTCCCACATCCCTGTCCTTCTTCCCACCAGTGCTATGGCAGCATCTTCTCATTCCTCCCTTGCCAACCCACCTCGAGGGAGAGGAAATGAATACCCAGAGCGATGCCTCCCCTTTCTCTCCACCCCAGGCTCCTGTGCAGTCCAGACAGCCACCACCAAGTGGCTGCTAGAGATCAGCCCCAGCTCCCTGCTTCCAACTCTTCCTCCAGCATCCTTCAGGGACTCACCTGGCTTCCCGCAGTCTGCACACAAAGAGTTCTCTGCTCTTTTCCACACTTCTTTCAGGGCCTTCATGCTCCGCTCATTCCCTCCAGCCATCACCTTGGAATGGTATCCCTCCAGGCAGGGCAGGACAGGGCCAGGAGGGCAGCTGCCTGCACTTTATGCACCTGCAGGCCAACCCACTGCGTTATCCAGGAGAGAAGGAGCCACCAGAGAGACAAGCTCTGGCAGACAGAGGGAAAAGAGGAAGGCAAGAGAAGCCTAAGGTTAAGGTTAATGGAAAGGGTACAGAGGCCTGTCGGTGCACCTGAGCCGGCTGAGCACAGGCAGGGGCAAAGAGGCTGGAGGCTGAAGTGCAGCCTGACTGTGCGAGAGGAGTGAGGAGGAGGAGGAGACCTGCCCCATGGGCGTGGAGGGAAGTGCAGAAATTAACCACAGAACTGGTTTTTCCGCATTTCTGCTGGTGAAAGGACAGGCCAGGAAAAGAGAGCAAGCAGCAAGCAAACTGATAAAGGAAAGCTGGCTGTGGACAAGGGACTGCCAGGCTGTGACAGGACTCCTGTCAGGACACGTCATGCTCTGGGGGGGCTGGCTTCGGCTGCCCCCGCAGCACTTCAGAAGTTTCCACCGTCCACCGAAGGCCACCAGACAGGCATTACACCCATTTTAA
>VZTH01015319.1:97612-215610 GCA_013397815.1 Aleadryas rufinucha | reverse complement strand
TTTCCGTGCGGCCCGGCGGCCTCGCCCGCCCCGGCGGCTCCATTGGCTGCGGGCGGCCGGGGCGGTGGCGGCGGCTGCCATTGGCCTGCCCGGGTCCTCCCAGGAAGTTCTGGGGGGAGGAAAGAAAAGTTTTTCGGGGTGGTTTTCTTTCTTCCCCCCTCCTTTCTTTTTCCTTTTTTTTTTTTTTTTTTCCAAAAGAAAAAAAAAAAAGGCAAGAGGCGCGCGGGGATCGCGGGGCGGGCGGCGGAGCGGGCATGGTGGGGCCGCGGAAGCCGCCCGGGCGCTGAAGCCGCCCNCCCGGCCCCGGCCCCGCCGGCCGCGGCGCCCCCGCCATGACGGTGAGTCGGGACCTGGGGCTCGGGACTGGGCGGGCGGTGGTCGCGGGGACTCCTCCTCCGGAGCCCGGGGGACAGCCCGGGGCTGGGAGGAGGTGGGGGACCCCAGCTGTCAGCCGCCGCCTCCGGGGGTCCCTCAGCTCCGGGGGTCTCTGGAGCCGCCGCTCCCCGGGGGACTCTGGCCCCGGGATTCGAGGCTGTGGCCGTTCCTCCTTGGCTCCCTTCCTCATCACCGCTGGGGTCCCCCCGGCGCTCCCCGTGGCCTCTTCGGCCCCGGCGGGCACCACCCCACTCCGATAAGTGTGAGCGTGAACCGGGCTGAGGCCAGGCGAGCTCACCGCACCGATGACCGCAGTCGGATGCGAAATTCGTGTCCCCCCGGGCGTGGGGAGCTCCTGCACGCTGTGGGAAACAGATGCGGTTTGGGGCAGGGAGCATCCCGTCCCTGGGGCGAACCTTGCTTGGCACGGGCGGCTGCCGGCCCCAGCGGGGTGATGGAGGTGACAGGCTGGGCTGTGCCCGCCGGCGTTTCGCACGGGGGCGGTGGGAAAGGGGGAGCCCGTCGCCCGCTGGCTCTTCTTACTGCACGTGTAGGTTCGGGAGCTGCAAGTGTGCTCCAGCCTGGGAGTGATTTTGCTTTCACCCAAGTGAGCTGGAGTGGTTTTGCTTTGTGTTTTGGCCTGGGGCCCACGCCTTGTGAAGCGGGTTCCCTTTTTAGAGGAGAGGAGAGGAGACGTTGTGCTTTCCGGGAGGCTTGAGAGCCCCTTGCACCATCTCCCGGGGGTGAGAGGAAGCAGTGCCCCAGAACCTGCAGTGCTGAGGAGCTTTTGGGAAGAGCAGGAGGCACGGTGATGACAGAGGCTGGTGATGAACGGACACACCTGACCATCCTGCTCGGACACTGAGCTTTCTCAGCCTTTCGCAGCCTCTTCTCCTCCACTTCTCTATCCTGGCGCCTCAGTACCACCCAGGAGCCATTCCTTTGCTCCCACCCTGTCCCTTTTCCTTCTTTGGTGTTTACATTCTTGGGATACTTACAGACTGTTATCACCTTCCCTGTAGCCCTTCTTCAACCAGAGCAGGCAGCTGCCGCTCCTTAACCTGCTGTTGCAAGCCCGTCTTTCCAGATATCACCTATGTCCCCAGCTGCCTGAGACCCCTCCAGTGCCTCTACCTGGCCAGCTGTGGGGCTGAACGGAAAACTCTCATGGGTACGGATGCAACTGGGCAGAATCACTGCCACCACCTCCCAAGCCATCTGCAGCCCCGAGCTGCGGGGCCATGCATTTTGCCGGGGGTGCATCCTGCCACATCATTGCATCTCCGGCACCCGGATCTCTCCCAGCAGCTCGGCTTTCCTGGATGTTTCCTCCTCCCACTGCTGGGCCGTTTCCTCTGGACGAGGGGTTCTGTTTGAACCCTGTGCTCTTCTCTGACGGTACCCTGAGCTTTTCATGCTGGGTGAGGAAACTGGATTTGGTTGTGGGGAAGAGAAGAAAAGTGGCTTTAAGGACTTTGTGTATCAAGTAAGGCCTCAACTTATGGTACTGACCCTGCTATGACAAGAGTAGTTCAAAGACAATTCTGTAGAGCTGCAGCTCCGTGTCTAGGGCTGGCAGGGAAAGCAGAAACCCTGTGCAGTTTGCCTGCTTGGGAGCAGCCCTCCAGGGGGATTTTCTGGCCCCAGCACTGCACTGGGGGCAGCAGTTCTGGCAGGACTTTGTGGCGGTTTTCCCAGCGGCGTGCATTCCGTTAATATTAATTATTTTGGCACCTAATGCTTTGGGATTGTAAATCCTCAATAAGATGAGACCCAGCTGATCTGTACGACAGCCCCAGCCAGGATTCCTTTTGCTCCCTCTCTCCCCATACTGTTTTTCTGCCTCTGTGGAGCCTGCCCATCTCTCTCTTCTGTTGAGCACACGTGTGTCCCAGGAGGGGGGAGGTTGTACTTTGATGTTTTGTCTCCTTTCCTTCCCTCTCGCCACTCTGAATTCAGAGCTGGAGCTTAAGTCACCGGACTGGAAGGAATAACGGGAAAAAGGGTGGAGCTGCTGCCATGGAGAAAGAATTAATTTTTGGGGTGCTTTCTCAGGGCAGCAGTGGAGCCACCACAGCCCCTGGGTTGATGGGGATGCATAAATGCCTCTCGTCTCCTAGCTGCCAGCAGTGCCTGTCACCTCAGCAGGAGGTGAGGTTTGGGAGCCCCCATGTCCTTTCGCTCTGGTTTCCCTCCCTTCCCAGGGAGCTCAGGGCTTCCGGATGCTTCTGGCCAGGCCTGAAGCTGTAGCAGGCGGTGACCCTCCCCTTGGCAGGACTCCTTTCTCCTGCTCGAACCAATAGCCAGAGCGCCAGGGTGGGCCGGCACATACTCGGCTCTTGCCGCCCCATAACCTTGGGTGTAACCCACGAGCAGCAGCTCGGGGAGGTGAAAGCAGGGAAAAGCTTGGCCTGGCTGTACGGCCAGGGAGCTGGGCTTGGGGAGCTGGGCTTGTGGGGCAGCTGTGGCTGGCCACTGGGCTTGTTCAGGGGATGTGGAGTGGCCATCAGCTTGCTGAGCCACCTCCTTCTCACCGGCTCCGTCTCAGCTGGTGGTTGTGACACGTGGGGACTGCTGGTGGCTTCCACTGGACTGTCAGGTCTGGTGCTGGACCTCTGGGAGGGCCAGCTCTGGTACCATCACTTCTCCAACACTGTCCCTGCCTGGTTCGGCTGCAGAAGAAGGGGGAGGTTGGCAAACTGCCTTCCATGGGGGAAGAGGCGCTGGACTGAATTCTTTGATGGTGCAACTTCCTGGGAGCCAGCAGTTTTGGGAGGAGGGACCAGCTCGAGCCTGTTTGGCTGAGGGCAAAGCCAGGGAGAGAGGTTCCCCTGAGTCAGCTCTCTGGTGCTCCACCTTGGGAAGAAGATAAACTGGTTGGGATGCTGCACCAGCGACATGAGGTTTGGAGGAGGCAGAGAGTGTGGGGAAACTTCTTTGTGGCACAGGGTGATCTGGGTGAAATTCTCTTCATCCTTATCTCCTGTAGCTGTGTCTGGGCAGAGGGCAGGCTCTGTAGTGGGAGGGAGCAGAAAGAGCTGGGTAAGAGAAAAACCCTCAGAATCTCAGGATTGAACCTTGGAGGGAGAGGGGAGAGGATCAGGCTCTGACTTCATCTCTACCCTGGGGCACATCGTTTAAAGTCAGCATGTTTTCACAGCTGTTGAATTGCCTCCTGTAGGTTTTTGGTGAGGGCTCAGCTACTATGTTTTTAATAAATGATTGGTGGTGAAGTTACCAGAGGGACATAGCTCTGGGGCACGGACAACCAGGGTTGGGACAAGGCGTGTCTGGTTCTTTGTGGCTTTGCCTCCATCTCTGAGGCAAGCCCCATTGGTGGTGGTGGAGCACTCCCTTCTGCCCACTCTCCTTGTCTCTGCCTCCCCGTCTCTGAATAAATACCTCTGAGGCACCTTGTGGAAACCTCTTTGCTGCATATTTTCCTTTATTTTTTTTTTAAACCTCTTCCCTTATCTCCTGCTTCCTCTTACAGGAATGATTGTCTGCTGCTGAGAGCTATGCCCAGTTTTCCTTTGCCATAGGGTCATATATCCCCATGAGTTTCCTAAAAGGCTATTCCCATATTTGTTCTGCCACTGGGGACTCACCTTCCACCCCCTGGAATGGAAAGCCCTTTTGTGGGTCACTCCAAGACAGTAATTCCCTGTTTTGTTTTCCAGCCGGATCTTCTCAATTTCAAGAAGGGATGGATGTCCATCCTCGACGAGCCAGGAGAGGTAAGCCTCAGATGAGAGTCTGCCTCTTCCCCTATCCCCTGCTGCTAGAGAGCCTCGGTGAGCCAGCTGGTTTCCTTCCTCCTTGCTCACTGAGGTCTCTCCTGCTGGGAAAGGCAGCAGGAAACCTTTGGTGGAGGTGCCTCTCTCTGCGCGTGGACACAGAGGTTCATCGAGTGCCTCTCTCCCAGCTGAGGGTCACAAGGGGCATCTGGGAGGGACGTGGAGGAGGGGAAGAGAAGGCCGAGAGGTCGTAGTGCAGAGCGTCCCTCCTTGTTCCTACGCTTTCCCTGGTAACTGCCTATCCATTTCCCTCCTGTCTTTTCCCTTCCCTGCCCCTGCCTGATGCGCCTGCAGTGGAAGAAACATTGGTTCGTTCTGACCGACTCGAGCCTGAGGTATTACCGGGACTCGAACGCAGAGGAGGTAAGCATGGCCAGCCTTTCGCCAGCCCTTCCTTCCTTCCTGGCCAGGGGGGAGAGGAGCACAGCCCTGGCATGAGCAGGGTGCTCCAGGGACAAGCAACAGCACCATGTCCTTGTGAAGGACGGCAGAGGTGCCAAGCTGCTCTTTGCCAAGAGGTGACGAAGAGGATGAAGGCAGTGTGGCAACGTCTGGGGGTACTGTCAGTGGTGGGAGGTGAGGACAAGGGCTGGTCCTGGGGCTGGGCATCTGGGATGCTCTCTGTCCACACTGCTGGCAGCCCTTGGATTAGAAGAGGCCCTGCTGTGCTGGGGAACTGAGCCTGGCTCCTGAAGAGCTGAGCCTGGCTCCCAGGGAACCGTGGGGTGAAGGCAGAGGTGGCATTTGTCAAAGCTGGCTGAGCACTGATGTCCTAGCGGGTGGCTGTGCTTGCAGGCTGATGACCTTGACGGAGAAATCGACCTCCGTTCCTGCACGGATGTGACAGAGTTTGCGGTGCAGCGCAACTACGGCTTCCAGATCCACGTGAGTGTCCGGCACCGCGTGTACGGAGCAGCAGCGCCAAGGGACACGGGTGGGAGCGTGTGTTCCCTCCCTGTGCCAAGATGCTGAGAGGCAATTCATACAGATCTTGTGCCAGCATGGTGCCCCAAGGTTGTTTTTTTGACATGTGGGTGACAGTGCTCCAGGACATCAGGGCTGCCCGCCTGCAAAGGAAGGAAGGAGGAGGAGGAGACTTTGCAGGGCTGGCTGAAGGCTGTGCTGGAGGCAGTCCAGGAGCCAAGCTAAATGCCAGGAGTGTCTAATTGACATGTTGGTCAAGGCAACTTTTCCACAGCTGCAGGGGGGAATGGTGAGCACTGCAGATCTTGATGTAACCTGGCTGACCATGCTCTGAGTTACACCCTGTACCCTGGATCCAGCCCCAGGACAGTTCTGTCCTTGGCTATTTGTTGTAGCAGCAGGAGGTGGCTGCTAAGGCAGTGTGAGAAATGGTATTTCTGTGGGTGTGCAGGGATGGGCACTTCATGGTCTGGATTTCCCCATGCCCTGCTGCTGTACACCGGTGCTGGCACCTGACTCCCGGCACCTGAACAGCTGGATTGCACCAGTGCATGTTTGGCCCAGTGTGCCAGCAAGGTTTCTTTTGTCTTTGCTTGGAGATGGTCTCATGAAGGATGTGTAACAGGCTCTCCCTCAAACAGTACATTTCCTCTCCCACCCCTCCACCTGTCCCCAGGAGCCTGAGATGGAGGGTGGCCTTTCTAACAGCCCAGCACCTGTGTATGCGAGTGCCTGTGGGTCTCAGGGAGCAAGTGGGAGTTGCTGCACCTCCTCTCGGTGCTGACAGGGCCTCTGTCACCTCCCTGTTGCAGACAAAGGATGCTGTCTTCACCCTGTCAGCGATGACCTCTGGCATCCGGCGCAACTGGATCGAGGCCCTGAGGAAGAATGTGCGCCCAGTCAGTGCTCCAGACATCACCAAGTAAGAGCTGCCCAGTGCTGCTTGTCCTCTTCTCCCTTGCTGTCCCTCTACCCTGACAGGCAGGGGCCAGGAAGGTCCCTCTGGAAATCTCAGCACTCCCAGACCAGCCCTGCCCTGCTCTCTGCTCCTTCTGAAAATGGTTTGGTTACACCAGTCGGTGACAGGGGTTGAGAACCTGATGGCTCCCTTTCCTGTACCTGCTTTTTGCCTCAGCACATCAGTTTAGACTGGTTTCTCCACCAGCGTAGCTGGAACCAGAGTGAATCCTTGCTGCCTGGCGGAGAAATCCATTTCCCTGAGGGATGGGATGCTACAGGCCCAGCTCTGCACTCAGGGTGGGGCTTTGTAAGGCCTGCCTGAGTGAGGGTCTGAGCCTTGAGCAGTTGGCAGTGTCTGTGCTGGCATCCTTTCCCACATGGGGCCTCTCCTTCACCAGTTGCTGCTCTGCTTTCAGACTCTCTGAGTGCGACAAGGAGAACTTCCGTAACTGCGTTCCCCAGAAAGGCTCGCTCCGGACGGAGGAGCAGCAGCGGCCGGGCTCGGGCTCCGAGGGCAACTCAAAGGGCAGTCACTGGAAGGCGGATGGGCAGCGCCACGCTTTTGACTACGTGGAGCTGTCTCCCTTGCCACAAGACCCCGGGAATCAGGGGTCCCTGCAGAGGACGAAAGGGAGCTTGAGGATCTCCGACCGAACTCCCAAGTATGAGGAGCTGGAGCGGGATCTGGCCATCCGTTCGGAGGAGAGGCGGAAATGGTTTGAGACCCCCGATGGCAGGGTCCCCAGCAGCGATGGCACAGCAGGAGACTCCTCCCGCAAGGCCGGGGAGCAGGACCTCCCCGCTCCTCCACTTTCAGAGGACCAACAGGTTCGTCTGAATGAGGAGATAGAGAAGAAGTGGCTGGAGCTGGAACGCCTGCCCCTGAAGGACTTGCAGCGGGTGCCCTTGACAGCACTGCTGAACCAGAGCAAGGGGGGCCAGGGAGACACCAGTGAGGCGCTGAAAAAGGAGGTAAGAGCATCCATCCTCTCTGAAACTGGGATTCTGGCAGCCCCTTAATGTGGTCCTGGGCAGCAGGAGGCTTTGCAGAAGAGCAAGGCAGAGGTGCGGGGAGATGTTCATTCTTTCTGGCTCCTCGAGTGCATGAAAGCTTTTGCAACCCAGTAATGCAAGGCTAGAGGCCAGCTCTCACACACCTGCAGAGGTTCCCCAGACCATGTTTTGGTCCAGGATAATTTATTTGGTGGCACTACTTGTGTGGAATCTGTGCTTCCTGGGAGTACATTCACAGCCTGTCTTTTCTGGCTATTCCCAAGCCTGCAAGCACTTCACCTGCCAGCCTTTGAAAGGAGCCATGCAGTGGTGGTTTCCTCCACCTCTGAAAGCTGGGATGTCTCCTCCCTTCCTCACTAGCACTAACCAGGCTGGGGCTGGCTTTGCCAGTTTGGCCCCTTGGCAGACTGCTGGGGAAGCAGATGCCTCTCTTGGCCGTGCATTGTCCTCACTATCCCTAAGCTCAGGGTTTGGATGTGGCACATTGGTCAGGCTATGGCACTTTTCCACCCTTGGCTGAACATCTTTCTCTGTCCTCCCTGGCACAGATCCAGGCACTGCGGGCACAGCTGGAGTCCTGCTGGGCCAGAAATGAGAGCCTTCGGGAGGCAGCAAAATCCCAGGGGGACAGCCATGTGCCCCGAGGGTACATCTCACAGGTGAGTAGGGTGCAGGACTCGGGCCCGGGGGTCACTCCCAGTACCAAACTGGGAAATGCTGGGACTCAGCTTATTGCCGAGCAGGTATTGCTAATCATTGGGTTGCCATGGTGACCCTAACTGGGCCCATTTGTAATCAATGTTAATTACATAAAGGCTGGTGCGTGTTGCCTGGCCTTAAAGGGGCCAGGGTTATCAAGGGAGAGAAGGAGAATTTGGGGAGAGTTGCAGGATCTGTCTCCTGCTTTGTGTGTGGACATGATGCTAGCCTGGGCCATGGGGATGAGCTGTCCCCCAGCTCAGGAGTGGGTCAGCAGCTTCCTGTGGAGCCTCTGGTCATTCCCTGGTGGTTTGCTGCTCACCACATGTGGTTCTTGCTAACTGTGGCTCCCGAGTGTCTTGTTAAAAGCAGTCAGTCAGTCAGTCCCTGGGGACAGCCCGAGCCCTGAAGGTCACTTTGACAGCACAGCCCATTCGTTTGCTGGGACGGCACGTGGGAGAGCCCACAAAGCAGAATTTGCTCGTGCTTCAGCCTCTCACTTCTCTTTGTTTATTTATTTTCCCCTCTCATGGACTCATCCAAAGCAAGCAGGGTCACATCCCGCAGGGATTTCCTATGGGGAGGCTGCTGTTCTACCACACAATGGGGTTTTCAGGATGGGCCTTATGTGTTGGAAGATACCGGGGCAGAGGGGGTTGGCAGGACAGGAAGTTGGGGCTGGTGAAGTCTGTTGCAGAGGGTTGGCTGTACCTAGCACAGATAAACCCACAAGCCCTGTAACACCCAGCCCAGACACTTACCAGTCTCTGTGTTATCATGATTTAATACTTACAGCTCACAGGCCTCTTTATGGTCAAAAAAAAAAGCAAAAGCAGTGGGGAGGAACTTCCTTATCTTCCTAATAACTTGGCTCAAAAAGCCAGCATTTCACATCTGAGGCCAAACTTGGCCTTTCCCCAAAGGATTTGCTCTCTCTCAGTCTGCCAAGGGTTGCAGCTGGTCCATGGACAGATCACCAAATTCCTCACCTTTGATTCCTCACCTTTTCCTGTCCTTTGGTTGTTCTCTGAAGCTTCCCAGCTTCCCTCATCTCAGCACAGAGGAGTAGCCAGGAAGGGCTTGCATTTACACATGTTCCAGTGTCTTTTGTATGAGCCTTTGCCTTAGTGGGGGAGGAATAGGATGGCAAGGGGCTGCTGGGGGATGCGATGACTTCCTAGCTCTCTGCTGATGTCTTTGAGGCCCAGGCTATTAATAATAATGGCATGGTTTGTTGGTGAATGAGTGCTTCCTGAGAGGCTCAGGGAGGTGCTGCCAGCATCTGGAGGAGGAGTGAAGGCATAGCATGAAGGTGGGAACCTCTTTGCTTCGCTCTAACTTGAGTTAACCACAGCACTCAGCATAGAAAGAACCATCCCCTTGGTCTCAGAGCCATCACAAAGGAGAGAGCTGTGTGAGGAGGATCCCTAACCATTAGGCTGTGGGGAGGGCTCTTTGGCAGCCTCTGTGAGGTCGCAGGGCAGTGCAGGGTGTCACTTTTCAGTAGAGGAGGCTCAGTTTTCATTGATTCCAGGGGATGCTGCTTCATTTAAAAGGCAGATACTGAGATGCAGTTCCCACTGATGATCTCTTCCAGCCTGGCAGTGCAGCCTGGTCTAGGGTCAGGACTGTGGTGTTGGGCATGTTATGCCCAGCTCTTGGACCAAGAGGGATGTTCCTGTCTTGCTGATTTAGTTTTGAGAGCCAGAGGAACATTCTCCCTTTGTAAAGCACGAAGCAGGGTTGCAAGATGTGTGTCCCTGTCAAATGGTTGTGTTCAGTGATTAAAATGCCACCTCATTTCCAGAAGGAAAACACCCTCCTGGGAAGTAGTCTCACTTCTTTCAGAATGTCCCTGGACTTGGGTGAGGTTTGCAAAGGCAAACATCAGCCCAGCCAGGTGCCTGTCCTGGCCCAAGCCCTTCCTTCTTCCCTCCTGGTCTCTCACGCCTCCTTCCCTCCTCACAACAGGAGGCCTGTGAGCGCAGCCTGGCTGAGATGGAGTCATCCCACCAGCAAGTGATGGAGGAGCTGCAGAGGCACCACCAGCGGGAGCTGGAGCGGCTGCGGCAGGAGAAGGAGCGGCTCCTGGCAGAGGAGGCGGCGGCAACGGCAGCAGGTAGGAGCAAACACCAAGCTGTGCCCCTGCTCAGCTGGGTCCCTCCTGCCTCTCCGCAGTGTCTCTTGCCAGAAGCCAGTGGTCCCGGTCATCTGGAGCTACACTGTTGCCTGTGCTGGTGTGAGGCTGATGCTCCTTGGAGCATGAGCTTTGGTGCTTCTCACTCCTATGGTGCTGGTGGAGATGGGGTGGTAAAGACAGTGAAGGAAATGAGGTCATGCCTCTGTGGATGGGTGGGAGGGGACCAGCACCTTCTTGTAGGTGGGCAAGGCTGGCAGAAGTGGTAGCGAGCTCCCACAGTGCCCTGTGTTAGTCCCCTTGGCAGCACGATGATCCTGGAGTGTGGAGATGGTGGGGGATACCCTGAGGGAAGAAGGGAAGGAGGAGGAATCTGCAAAGATGGATCTGGGAACCTGCAGTGGCAAGAGCTTAGCCAGTTCTCCAGTGTGTTTTCCATGAAACTGGCACAGCCCAATCCCCCATTTCTCATTGTCCCTCTCTGCAGCCATTGAGGCACTGAAGAAAGCCCACCGGGAGGAAATGAATAAGGAGCTGGGCAGGACACGGAGCTTCCAGCAATGCAGCTCGCTCCCAGAAGCCCTCCAGAAGCAGCACCAGTAAGAAAGCACCTCTCTCACTCCACTTGTCTGATGATGCTGCCTTGTGTCACTGTCACCACACCCCATCTGCAGCTCTAGCCCTGAGCTTTTCCTCCTGCCACTTCCCCAGCTCCCTCCTCAGGGCTAGTGGGTGCCCAGTAGTGTCTCCCAGGGCTGCTGGAGCTGTAGGGCAGGTTTGTCCCCTGTTTGGCTCTTTTCCCTGTAGCACCTCCCTCATACCTATTGCTATTTCCCCTCTATTTTCTTTATGGAAAACTCCTCCATTTCTTCTGCATGGCTTGGAGCTCCAAGAAGCACCACGCTCATGTGCAGGAGTGTGGGAACTGAAGCTCTGGTTCACAGGGAACATTGTCTTTTGCTGATGACGGATGTGGGCAGAGGCTGGCCATGGCAGGGGGAAAGGCAATGCTGGGGGCCAGGAGCTGGCAAGGGTTTTAGGGCAGCGATGAGCTGGTGCCTCTTTGGCAGGTTGGACGTGGAGTCGCTGAAGCGGGAGCTGCAGGTGCTTTCTGAGCAGTATTCCCAAAAGTGCCTGGAAATCGGGGAGCTCACCCAGAAGGCAGAAGAGCGGGAGCAGATATTGGAGCGCTGTCAGCAGGAGGGGAAGGACCTCCTCCGGAAAAATCAGGCAAGAGAAGGGCTTTCCTGCCAGCAAACACTGTGGAGCACTGGAGCATGTTCCTCCCTCACACAGCACAGCCCCTCTGTTAAAACTCCCCTCTTTGTTCATATTTCTTCCCTTCTGAGATTTTATCATCAGAAAGGAAAAGATTAAGAGTTAGAGCGTGTCTTAACTGTGGTATTTAATATGGCGAGTGTGTTCTGCTGGATGTACATGCTGCTATTGCATATGGACAGGGGGTTACAACACTGTCTCTAAGCAGGACAAGGGCTGGCATGAAGATGGAATGGTCAGAGCAGTAAGAGGTCCGTGCCATGGCTACTCTGACGTCTTTTGGCTTTGCCTGCAGGAGCTGCAGACCCGCCTGTCGGATGAGATCGGGAAGCTGCGAAGCTTTATTTCATCGCGGGGCTCTGGGGACCGCGCCTCGCACAACAACGAGCGGAGTTCCTGCGAGCTGGAGGTACGGGGGTCCCCCTGGCTACCGCCCTGCCTCCATCCCCACCCATCCCGGGGGTCTCCTCCTCTTGATGGCTCTGGCTTGGAGCAAGTGGGAGGGGGTGTCGAATGGAGCAGTGGGGACGGTGCAGGAAGCAGAACGCAAGCCTCCCCTCTGCTGCTCTCGCAGGCTGCTTGCGCCGTTTCCTGCCCCAGCCCTTCTGGCCCTTCCTTCCTTTTCCACCGCCGTGCTTGCGCCAGGGCCTGCCAGCCTTTCCGAGGCGGTGGCTCTTGAGTCACCTCTGGTTCCTCTCCCCCTTCTCTGGCTCAGGTGCTGCTGCGGGTGAAGGAGAATGAGCTCCAGTATGTAAAGAAGGAGGTGCAGTGCCTCCGGGAGGAGCTGCAGATGATGCAAAAGGTCGGTGTTTTCTGGGAGCAATTGGGAAAGCAGCAGGAGGGGATGGGAGGAAAGCACCAGGGCTGCATATCAGCAGGGTTTGGCTGGGTTTGATGACAAACCTTCTTGTCACCTGTGCTGCTCGTCCTTGCTGACTGCAGAGCACATAGCAGCTCCAACAGCATGGACTGGCATAGACTGACCTTGTACGAGGGAAGAGTCACATAGACTTAGCTGCTGGTTTCCCCAGATGTATGCACACATAAGCATGGACAAGACACTTCTGCAAGTGGGAAACCCAGATGAAGGCTGCCTGGCACTCTGCTTCCCCTAGTTGTCCCCTCTCTGAGTGGATGTGTTTCCTTGGGCACCATTTCTGGGTGTGCTGCTCCCTCCACTGGCAGCATCTCCTTCATAGGAATTTTCAAAGGCCCCTGCCAAAGGGGAACCTGAAAGAGGCTTTGGAATTCAGTGATGCTCCAGGAGTTTATGACTTACCCGCATAAGTTTTTTGGCCATATAAGCAGCTGTGCCTGGCTCTCTCAGTGGCCTGCATTTCTGGTGGGGTTATGTTTCCCATATGGCTGCCTTGCGTGCACACAAGCCATGGTAAAGCCCACATCACCTCCTCAACCTGATGCTGCAGATGCCTGCTGCTGTGGAACCAGCGTCTGCTTTCTTCCCTGGCATGGTGTTTGCAAAGTGATACGTCCATGCTCCTCTTCTGAATGGTTTCTGCATGGCCCAGACTGGGATGGGCTTCAAACCTAGGGCTAGCTCTCCCCTCCTCACCTACTGGCTCTTCTGCTGGGCCCACCTTGCTGCCACCCTCCCTAAAATCAGCCCTTCAACCTGCCTGACCCTTCTCCCTCCCCTGGCAGGACAAGAGATTTGCCTCAGGGAAATACCAAGACGTCTATGCAGAGCTGAACCACATCAAGGTGCGCTCGGAGCGAGAGATCGAGCAGCTGAAGGAGCACCTGCGCCTGGCCATGGCGGCTCTGCAGGAGAAGGAGTCGCTGTGCAACAGCAAGTAACGGTGAGCACTGGGGTGCTGTGATGTCTCCTGCGGGGGCAGGTGGCTGAGACTGGCTGCTGCAGGGGCATGGAAGCTGCCACTTCCTCCTGCTCCACTCAGTTTGGAAACTTTAGGCTCAAAACTCATCCTTCTCTGCTTCTCGCATCCTCTTGGCCTGCACTCCTGGCCCTCCTGTTGTCCCTGATGTTCTCCCGAGGACCCCAGCCCCCTTTTCACAGTGCTGCTCTTGATTCAGCCAGCACCAGTTGCTGCTCAACCAAGCTGCTTGTGGGAGCCAGGCAAGTGCTGGCCTTCGCCCTGTGGCTTGGGTGACAGCGTGGGTAGTTACACATTCCCTCTGTAGGCAGTGTTTCTGCTCCCTTCACCTTTGAAGTGGTTTCCCCATCGCAGCGTGATAATTTTAGGTCTGCATCAAAGCAGGCCCGACTAGACCCAGCCCTTCTCCCACACTCACCTGCAGGCATCTCTGCCACAGATCGGGGGGAAGCAGGGTGACAGGAACAAGGGCGTCCTGTTGTCCAGAGTGCTCCTGCTTCTTGCTTGGATTGGGGTCACCCTGCTCCACCAGCACTTGCTGATGGGTGCTGAGATGAGTGGGTCTGTAGCAGGGCACCAGCCAGCCATCTCCCCAGGGAGCTGAAGGGATGGCATTTCTGCGCTCACTGGAGTCTTTCTAAACCATTTCTGGTTTTGTCTCTCTCCAGGTCTGCTCTACGTTTGTTATCTGTTCTTGTTTTGTATTTGCTCCATTCCTCACTTGTGGGGAGAAGGAGGTTGAATCCCCATCCGTTATCACCTTGGCGAGGAATCCCACACACCCCCAACCTCCTCACTCCCCTCCCAAAGCTTTTTTGATGAACCCTTTTTGCCTGCATACCTGAGCACGTTGTTTGGACTGGCTCCTTACATGCACCTTCTTCAGGATTTTATATGTGAAAATTATATTTTATAGAGGAATTTTTCCCCCACGGAAAGGAGGGGAAGAGGAGGAGGAAAACTTTTACTACATCACCAGCGTTTTTCTGACCTGAAAAAGAGAATCTGGTCTTTCCCCCTTTCTTAAGCCCCGTT
Source organism: Aleadryas rufinucha (assembly GCA_013397815.1). Lineage (NCBI taxonomy): Eukaryota > Metazoa > Chordata > Aves > Passeriformes > Aleadryas > Aleadryas rufinucha. Next base: position 201,535 of record VZTH01015319.1, on the reverse strand, counting down.
TCTCCTGGCCACACACAGCCACCTTTGGCACATAATCCCTCTCTTCCAAATGTCTCCACGGTCCCCCTGGGATGTACAGCAAGGACCATGCTCCCCCCTCCCCGTGCCACCCCCAGAGACCTGCGGAGAAGACACGCAAGCCATAGGAGGGAGCTGCTGGGGCAATCTGCCATGGATGTGCTTGCCTGAGACGGCTGAAAGAGGACACCTTGGCAAGAGTCCGCATGATCGAGCTCCCTCTCCGTGACTGCCCTTTTGGCTCCTGCGAGAACCTGAACTGGCAGGAGCCCAGAGCCACGGGGCTTCTCTTTTCTGGGGAAGTGGAGCTGTGAGGCTGCTACTGCACCCGCCCGAGCCAACCTCCCCAAGGTGGCAGCTGCTGCTGCTCCGCTGTGCCCTTCCACTTTTAACTTAATAAAATCTTCCCCTTTCGCTGAGAAAAACGTGTTCCTTGAGAGGAAGCCTTGCATGTGGCCCTAATCCAGTGGTGAAGGGTGTGTGTGTGTGCTGTTTTTCAAGGTTTTGGTGTATACTGACCAGTTGCTTCCTTTCTTCAGGATTGGTGAGGGAAAGCAGCAGGAGCACCCCTGGACCCTGGCCAGAGAGTGAGTGAAGCCTTGCAGTGCTGTTATCTAGCAGTTTGCCCCACCTTTGGGTTTGAGGGGGAAAATAATCTGCTTCACCACACTGCTCCCAAAATTTTACATGGACCCTGAGCCTCATGGAGAAATAGCTAAGCCCAGGCTGCGTTAGTAAATCCAGTATTAGAAGGGCACATGGCACTGCAAATGACTGGCAGAGTAAACAGTATAGAGAGATTCTGGGGAGATGAGAGAGATCTCAAATGCTTTCCTCTTCCTGTTTTTTGTGTGAAGCATGTCGCCTTTTTGTCAGGATGGAGGACCTGGGAGTGACTACTTCTCGTTCAGCCCCATCCCACTGTAAACAGGAGCTGTTGTTCTACAGAGAGGGTGCTGGCAATTATGGAAGAGATTTTATTGCGGGCACGTGCTGGGGCTGGAGGCAGCATCTGAAGAGGGGAAGACAAAGGGGTCAAGGAGGATCTTCGTACAGAGGTGACAGATGTGTTGTCTGGGAGACTGGAATACTGTGAGACCTGGGGATGGAAGCAGGGTGTAAGAATGTGGTGCCAGCCGAAATGATGGTGTTAGGGGGGTTAGGGTGGTACTCTTTTGCTCAGGATGTGACCACCTTGCCATGGTATCGGCATCCCCTAGGGCAAGAGGGTGTAGGTCTGCCCTTCCCTTGGGAAGGGCTGAGGGGACTACTGTCCCTAGGTAAGGCAGACCACTTTGTTAGTCACAATTTCTGGTAAAATTGGGTTGCAGATTTTAGTCATGTGCTCAAGGCCCTTGGGCAACCCAGTGGATGATGCAAGAGTCCAGGCAATGAGCTCAGCTCCCCACTACGCCTGTCAAGCAGCAGGGCTTGCTCTTGATGGGTTTTGGCCTCCTGCCTCTGGCCTAGAAACCCTTCTGGCCCTGTGCTTCCCAAGGTTCAGGCTTTTCCCTCTGCCTCCCAGCAGGACACGGCTGTTGCCATCGAGTTTGGAATGGAGCGAGCATTTAGCATTCAGGGACCTGGGATGGCAAGAGGTGAAAGAGTAGCTCAGGACAGCTGTTTTCAGGCTGCAGGGCTTGGTCTTGCCATGGGGATTTATAGAAGCCGAAAAAGGAGGGGAAGAAAGGGTTCAGGGCACAGTGTTGCGGGCCATGTGTGTTTTTTAGAAAAAATTACCACTCAAACAACAGTCTGCATAGTTGTACCTACTCCTGAGGGGAGAAAACTCCCAAAAGTGGGGCACTGGGGGTGAGCAGAGGGCAAGCAAAGGGTGAACTGCACACTGCTCTTTGCACAGTGCTCAGCACCCTGCTCAGCCGCCCCTTCCCTTCCCTGCAGAGTTCAGTATCTTGTGTTTGGGTTGGTTTGTTGGGGCGGTGTGTTGTTTTTTTCTGCCTTTCCGACGAGGGCTGCCCAGCCCGATAAATGCATGGCGTAAGCAGAGGCAAAGTGTGCGTGCCCCTGACACGTGGTGGAGCTGCCCCTCCTTGAGGCTCTGTGGCTGCAGATCAGCCCCCGGCAGGGTAGGATCATCCCCTCATCCCGGGGTGATGGGGGACGCCGCCTCCAAAACCGGCGCGGCATTAATCGGGCAGCGCCTGTCCCGCCTGCGTCGGGACGATACGGACACCCTGTCGCCTCCATATCCTTATCTCCTGGGAGCAGGGGAGCCGGGTGGGGGAAGAGTGGCCGGGAGAGGAGATGACCAAAATGCCCATGGGTGACAGGCGTGATGGCTGGCAGAGCCCAAAAAACATCCCAAAGTGATGGTTGTGCCCCATCCACTTGCTTGCAGCCGGATCGTGGCTGTGGCAAACATCCCAGCCTCAAGAAGAGGGAAAACCCACAGCTGCACAGCACCATGGGTGTATGGGAGCCAGCACCCCAGCTCACATAAGGAGCTTGCCCTTAAAAAGCAGCCCATAAATCTCTTAGAACAGTGGCAATCAGTCCAGCAGTCAGAGGCAATGCCTCTTTACCATTTATTTGTGTCCTTCAAGCCTGCTCTGCCCCTGGCAATGGCCAAGCTGAGTGGCCTCATGCTGGGTCGACCACACTGCATTGCACACTGGGCACTGGGCACTCAGAGCTGAAGCTCTGATGAGCACATCTGGAATATCAGCTAGTTTCCCTGTTTTGCTGTTAAAAAAGCACAGAAGCAGTTGGATCTGAGTACCACCAAGACCAAGTCCCACTGCTGGGGATTTTGAGTCTCTCTGAAATAGAAACTGGGTAAAATGAAATGTTACCACTGACATTAATTGCCAGAACTACCCTGGTGCTCTCTAAGGCCTGTGAACAGCTATCCTGCCCCTGCAAGGCAGGGGCTGTTACCCAATGGATCCGTAGCACATCCACAGTGGACATGGTTTGACCATTTAAGACAAAATCTGCAGCTGGAAATGTGTAAATCCCCATGGGGTCTGTTTGAACTCAGTGCAGGGAGGGAGGAGAAGGTAAACAGGATTACAGAGAGGATAATTCTGCCAAGCTCTGTCCTCTGGGGTTTGTTGGAGAAGTGGGATTTCCCAATTTCTGCAGACTAATGCCAGAAAGGGAAGGCTCAGGAGGCCTGGAGTGGTTGGGTAGCAATTCTTGAGGAGAAAAGTGGATGCAGGGGGTAACCCACCCCATCCTCAGCATGGTGGCAGGTTCCTGGGGCCAGAAATACAGGCATGAACCCAAGATGGCCATGGTGGCATGTGTGGCCCATGGGACTAACTCTTCTTTCTGGACAAGTCCCCTGTGCTGCCTGCAGTGGGGTGCCAGAAGCGCTGGACCCACTTCCCAGAGGCAGCAGGGCTTGCATTGCTTGGCAGCATCTGCATTCCATCTCCAGCCCTGACATCCTGCCAGGGGCTGGAAAATCCTCTCATCCTCTCAGTCCTGACCAGTTCATGTTAAAGATGCATTGTCAAAACGGTGCAGGGTTCAAGGGATGCATTCCAATATCAAGGGGGGTGCTTGGGGGTTTACCTTGACCAAGTTACCCCCCCAGGTACAAAGCCAGCAGCAGCCTGATGAGCTGTGACCATCCGTGTGCCTTCCCTCCAGTGAGTTGCTTGGGGGCATGGGATCTTGCCCTTAGTTTGACTGGCTAAAAATTAGGGATCCAGTCCTTATTGAAGGGCCAGAACTTCCACGCACAGGGGAGAGCGTGTTTGTTTGCCAGCAGCGGCACCCGCCGGAGGAGGCTGAGCAGCCCGGATCAGCTGCAGGAGCTGCCCAGGTGAATGTTTGAGATTAGACCCCTGAGGTGGCCGGAGTTAGGTGAAGCATCTGCCGTGTCCCTCCCTGCCGCCTTTCCCCGCGCCGCCTTTGCCTCCCCATCACTGCACTGGAGTGATAATCGCTGCCTGGCTTTTAGGGCTGGAGGCTCTGCAGGCAGCCCGTGGCACTGTGCCAACCCCGTGGGCCAATTCCTAAACCCCCCCTAAACCTCCTTGTCTCCCCTTGGAGCCCGGCATACAGGCGAGCCACTCGTGACGGTTACAAACTTGGATGCAAATAAAAGCAGATGGTGCCTTATCTGTGTGCCTGGGCTGCCTACGTGCAGGCAGCCAGCGGTTTATTCCCAGATAGGAAAAATGAGAGGTCCTTCGGCCGGTCAAAGTGTTGTACAGGGGCCACCAGAGCTCCGTGCCCGTGCTCTCCAGACGGGATGGAAAGCCATGTATTTATTAGGTCTTAAACAAAAGCAAACCCCAGGGGAGGTGGGAGGGTGGTTATTCCTCTCCACAGTTAGAAGCAATTTGGTCCTAATTAAATCAAAAGGTTTGCAGGTGCTGAGAACCTTTCCCACTCCCCAAATGGAATAGAGCATGTGAAGAAACGCCGTGAGGGAGAAATGCACAAGGAGATGCACTTGGTCCTTCCATCTGCGGGAAAGCATCAGGGGCCCGAGTGTCTTCTCCCAGGCCAGGTCCTCACACAATACAGGAACAGCTATCAAGGATTTCTATTTCTATTTAAATGTAGTAATAGGACAAGGGGGAATGGCTCTGAACTGAAAGAGGGCAAGTTTAGATTAGATATTAGGAAGAAATTCTTTACTGTGAGTGTGACAAGGCACTGGAACAGGTTGCCCAGAGAAGCTGTGGATGCCTTGTCCCTGGAAGTGTTTAAGGCCAGGCTTGATGGGACCCTGAGCAAGTTGGTCTAGTGGAAGGTGTCCCCCTGCCCATGGCAGGGAAATTGGAACTGGATGATCCTTAAGGCCCCTTCCAACCCAAACAATCCTATGATTCTATGTTTCTCTTTAAAATTTTTATTATCTCAATTTCTACTATTTCTATTATTTCAATTTCTGTATTTACATCTGTATCTATGTATCTATATTGATGTTTTATGTGTGCTTCTGTGTGTCCCTGGCTGGTGTTTTTCATGACCCTGGACACCCAGGGCACCCAGAGGTTACCAAGAGGTGCTCACTGTGTATTTTAATGCCATGCTGAAGCACTGGGAGGTTTGGTTTGCCTCTGAGCCCAGCATGGCACATTGGTGGGCACCAGCAGGCTACGCCTGCTTGTTTTTAAAAAATAAGGGGAAAACATAATCTAAATCCTACAGGCAAGATGATGATAGTGGCTATATTTAATCTCCCAGGAACAGCCGACTGCTCACCCAGCGGGGAAAGGATGGCTGATTGCCACTATGTCCCTGCTCTGTCCCCTCAGTAACAGTTGTGTGTGTCTCCCAAAACAAGGGGACAGCCTGATATTTGTGACCCCTTGCCATTCACATGCAAGGGCTGAGCTGGTGTTCCTAAAGCACCTGGTGGAGAGCAGAGGGACAGAAGAGGGAGTAGCAGCAATTGACCATGGGATATTGCTGCTGAGCTGACTTGTGCCCAGTGCTCCCCCTTTTCTCCTTGGTGCCATCCCCAGTGTCATCTCCAGTGCCCCTTCTTGCCCCCTTAATATCTTCCATCTTTCCTTGTCCCCTGATATTTTTCCAGTGGCTCTTTGTGTCCTCCAAATGTCCCTAAGTGTCCCTCTGCACCTCCTGATGTTGCTCTGAGTATCCCTGACATGCCTGTCCCTGTCTTACCAGTGTCCCCAATGTCCCCTCCAGTGTCCTTCCTTGTCCCTACACAATATCCTTCCGAATGCATCTTGCACCTAAGCTGTCCCACTAAATGTCCCCTCCGAGCCCTTGCTCTTCGTTGTCCCCCGCTGATCCCACCAGTGCCCCTCCTCGTCCCCAGCATGTGTTCCCCCAAACACTCTTATTTATTCCACAGTGTCCCCCGCACTGTCCCTCCCGGCGGGTCGGGTCAGGGCGTGGCAGGGGACACGCGGGGACACGGGCGGCGCGCGCGGGGCAGTCCTCCCCGCGGTCCGCAGCGCGGCTTTAAAGGGAGCCCGCGGCGGGCGCGGCCGCAGAGGCACCAGCGGGGGCACCGGCGGCAGAGCGGCACTGGCTCTGCTGCGGCTTCACCTACCCACCGCTCCCTTCCCAGCCTCTCCCCGCCCAGGGGCGGGGGTCCCAGGCCGGGCGGGCCACGCTTCCAGCCGTGAGGGCATAGCGGGGCATCGCGGGACGAAGCACTCGCCATGAGCGACAGCCCGATCCCACTGCCACCGGCTTCGGCCACCAAGCCCAAGCGGGCCCGGTCAGCGCGGCGGCCGGCAGCCCACCCTGCCTACTCGGACATGATCACGGCAGCCATCCGGGCCGACAAGAGCCGCGGCGGCTCATCCCGGCAGTCCATCCAGAAGTACGTGAAGAGCCACTACAAGGTGGGCCAGAACGCCGACGTCCAGATCAGGCTGGCCATTCGGCGCCTGCTCGCCGCCGGAGTCCTCAAGCAGACCAAAGGAGTTGGTGCCTCTGGCTCTTTCCGCCTAGCCAAGGCCAGCAAGGCGAAGAGGTCTCCAGCCAAGAAGAGGAAGAAGGCAGCCAGGAGAAGATCCACTTCGCCCCGGAAGCCAGCTAGGTCCAGGAAAGCCAAGTCCCCGGCCAAGAAGCCCAAATCTGCCGCCAAGAAGGCCAGGAAGAAGTCAAGGAGCAGCCCGAAGAAAGCCAAGAAGCCAAAGACTGTTAAGGCCAAGTCCTTGAAGGCATCCAAACCCAAGAAGGCGAAGCGGTCGAAATCCAGAGCCAAGTCCAGTGCCCGGAAATCGCCCAAGAAGAAGTGAGAAGTCTAGAGGCGTTTCGGTACTTTCCCCGTTGGTTCTGTAAATAGCTGTTGCCTTTATTTTTACTCCTTTCTATTGCATTTTATAAAGAATTGATCTATTCCTGAATAGAAATAGCTTAAACAAGGCAGTTGATGAATGAAAAAAACCTAATTTTAAAGTGTTACTGGTCTGGGTTTTTATTCCGATGTCTCAGAAATTTCTTGTGTGTGTGTCTTGGTTTTATTAATGCTGGGCTGCTTGTTGTGTGTTGGGAGTGATGGTGACTCTGTGTGTTTGCTGGGGTCATGCAGGATTTCAGTTCCTGGTCCTGCCCCAAAACCTGGGGAGTTGTGTATTTGCTTGGGCTGGGCAAAGACATTGGTGGAGAAGCCAGAACATATGGCTGTGAAAGCCCTGACCTTCCCTGGAGGAAGAAAAGAGGTCCCTGCTCCCTCATGCACTGCTGTGGATCCCCATCACTGGGATGAGGTGAGGAATTTTGGGCTGCTGGGAGGGACTGAGGTCCAGCTGGTGCTGGAGATAACCAGGGCTGCCTGCCTGCCTGCCTGCCTGCCTGTGGAGCTGCCTCAGCACAGCTGGGTGGTGGCAGGGACTTTTTGGGCAGGGATGGGATGGAGGAGGTGGAGCAGGGCCAGAGTTTGTCCACATTAGCTTTCAAGGAGTTGAAGATGTCAATGAAGTGGGAAGTGGGATCACCATGGGGAGAAAGGACAAACACGGCCATAAGCAGCTTTGCTCCCTAGGGAGGAACATCCTGAGGCAGTGGACAGCTCTGCAGGCGGGCTGCGGGGGGCAGCTAGGGCAGGGTGAGGCACGACTGCAGGCTCGGCCCTGCCGTGACCCGGGGGCTCTGGCTTTGTGCCCAGTGGGGGCTGGCACGACTCCAGGGCCTGCCTGGCCCCTGCCAGAGCCCCTCCCTGGGCTGGGTGATCCTGACAGGGCTGGCAGAGAGCCTGTGGGCTGGCCTCACTGCTCAGCAGGGCCTGAGCCTCAGGCAGGCTGCCTAATCCCTCTTGGCTAGAGACAGGTAAACTTCTTGATCATCAAGATCCCCAACCACCTGGGCTAGGAGCTCCAAAATCCCAGGGGCTCTGGGTGCCCAGCACCCTTGGGCTTGCTGTGCCTAAATGTCACAAGCCCAGGGTCTTCACCCTCTCCAACAGCTCCCAAATCCTTCAGCCTGTTCTTCCTAAATCACTTGGGCAAATGGTGCCTGAGTCTTTTAGCCATTAGGGATTCCAAACTGTGTACTTCAAGGTACTGAATTCCTTGGTCTGGATGCTTCTAATCCCTGTGTGCTCTTATTTCTAAGACCCTTGGATCAAAGGCTCCCAGAACACCTAGACTGAAGACCCTAAACACCTTTCAAGAGCCTGGTACCTAATTCCCCTGGAATGAGTGGTCTAAACCACTCTGGCCGCAGAGTTCCCCAGTCAGCTGTAGCAGAGGAAGGAGATGTCTAATCCAGACAGAACAGGTTGCCCAGAGAAGTTGTGGACACCCTGTTCCTGGAAATACTCCAGCCAAGTTTTGATGGAGCTCTGAGCAACCTGGTCTAGTGGAAGGTGTCCCAGCCCATGACAGGGAGCTTGGAACTAGATGATTTTTAAGGTCCCTTCCAACCCAAACCATTCTATCATTCTGTGACCCTTTGTGTCTAAAGGCACTGAGCCTATTGTTTACAAACACATTTGGCCAGAGGTGCTCAAGTCCCTTGGGTTTGGGTGTTCTAATTTTAACCTGGTAAATCCTAAACCTCTCTGTCCAACCGATTATTGGTCACCTCAGCTGGATGCACCCACATTCTACAGACCTGTGGTTCTTTATCCCCAGTGGTGGGCACCCATAAACCACCTAGCTGCAAAAATCCAAGTCACCTGTGCTGAGGACCCCAAATACTCAGCACAGTGGCACCTAACGCTCCTGGGCTTGTTATCCTTAAGGTCCGTGATGCCCTGTTGCTAGGAAATCCCTCAGACCCTAGTACATGACCCCATTGCAGGTCCTAAATCTCATGGATAGCATTCCCCCAAAATCCCTCAGACTCTGTATCGCCTGGCTCTGGGGTGCCTAAACCCCTTGGGACAGATCCTCTCCTCCAAAGAAGGTGCCGAAGGCCTCCTACAGAAGGTGCCCAAGCGCTTCCAGCCACTGCAGCTGCCTCGGCGCCCGCCCCGCCCGACGGGGGGCGGTGCCCCGGCGCCCAATGGGCATTGGCCAGTAATTAACCCGTGGTTAATTAGCGGCGATCGGGAACTGGGCCCGNTGCGTGCGGGGGGCGGCGGGGAGGAGGGCGCTCGGTGCCTTCCTCCGGTGCCATACCCTTCCTTCTCTCTCTCTGTTCCCGCAGGGATCATCAACTTCTGCGCCAATAACTACCTGGGGCTCTCCAGCCACCCCGAGGTGATCCGTGCCGCTGTGGAGGCCCTGGAGAAGTTCGGCGCTGGGCTCAGCTCCGTCCGCTTTATCTGCGGTACCCAGGTACCCGGCAGCATCCCCTTCACCGAGGGTCTTCGCAGGGTGTCCACGTAGACTCCCCTCTCGGCACTCCCACTCGGCCTGCGTGCACAGTCCTAAGTTACACGTGGCCCGGTGAGAAAAAGAGCCTGCCAAGTCCCCCCTAGCCAAAGGTCTGGAAATATGCCAATTTAAACCATTACAACACCTGAGAGCAAAGAAACTAAACACCTCTCTGAATTCAGAAAATAATGTCTTTTTCCCTCTCTTGCGGGTCAAAATTATGGTGAACCTGACTTGAAATGGCTCCATCAGACCCACCCCAGTTTATCCTTGCTGGAGCCTTTTTTGAGCCCTCTCTGGTTAAGTGCAAAAAACAAGTAGAGCTTCTCCCTTGTGCATGGGAGCTTGGAGTCAGTCTCCTTGCTGAGGTTTTGGCATCCAGACCCATAATCATATTTTAGGGCTGCATTTGCTGAACACAAGTAACTTCTCCCACGCACACACACCTTTTCTGGATAAAACCTGGCCTGTTTCCTCCCCCTGCAAGTCAGCATTTAACAGTAGTGGGCAAGCAAGAACTTGTGCTGCCCCACTGTTGACTCCTGCTCCTCTCCTCTCTTTAGAGCATCCACAAGGACCTGGAGGAGAAAATTGCACGTTTCCACCAGCGGGAAGACGCCATTCTCTATGCCAGCTGCTTTGATGCCAACGCTGGTATCTTTGAGGTTCATAAGGCTTCCCTTGTGTTGTGCATGGAGGGGGGAGGTGACAGTAATGTGGCTGCCATCCCTTTCAGATGCTCTGCTGTGAGCTCTGTGCAGAAAAGATGGCAGTGACTGGTGGTGAAGAGCCCTGATTTGGGGCCCTTGGACCAGGGAAGCCATGCAGAGGCATTTAACCATCTCACCTCCCCTGTCTCCAGCCAGCTCCAGCTCTTTGGGAGGGGTCTCATTTCCTCAGAGGTCTGTACTCCCCCTTAAAGTGTAGGTGGGGGAAGGGGTGATCTCACAGGCATGTTAGGGAAGGGGGAGGGAGGTTTTGAGCTCAAAAGCCACAAGCAAGAGCCTGGCATAACAAAATCAGGGGATAAGGTGACTAGGAAGGAAATATAAAGTTTGGCAGTGTCAGGAAAGATGTGGCAGCTGGAATCAATCACAGTCTTGTTCTCTGTACTGAGAGAGGCTGGGAGATCTCGGTGAGGTGGCATCCGGAGCGAAGGATGATCCTTTCTGTTTGGCACGGCCAGGCCCTGCTGACCCCAGAGGATGCAGTGCTGTCGGATGAGCTGAACCATGCTTCCATCATCGATGGGATCCGCCTGTGCAAGGCCAACAAATACCGCTACAAGCACATGGACATGCAGGACCTGGAGGCCAAGCTGAAGGAAGCGCAGGTATGGAGGACTGCTCCCACCCCAATGCCAAGGCATTGCTTAGCTGTGCTGCCTGTGCACAGTGCTGGAGGGTGAGCTCTGCCTTTCCCCATGCAATAGGCATTGCTTTTCCTGACAGGCAGAGGTAGGCATGGATGGGCAAGGTGGCAAAGCAGCTGGTTGTGATGCAAATACCCCCATCTCAGTTAGATACATCCTCTCCATTAAGAGTACGTCACTTTACCAGCCCCTCTCTTCAGGGTGACAACTTCACCCCTGGGGATGCCTTTTTCCTTCCAATAGAAGCATCGACTGCGGCTGGTGGCCACTGACGGTGCCTTCTCCATGGACGGTGACATCGCACCCCTGAGGGAAATCTGCCAGCTGGCCCAGAAGTACGATGCCCTGGTCTTCATCGATGAATGCCACGCCACAGGATTCCTGGGACCCAATGGGCGGTGAGTGACTGCTTCAACCCTGTCTCTTCCTCCTACCCTAATTCTGAAGCAAGGCCAAAGGTGCTGATGGCCAATGTGTTTTTGTGTGGGGACTCCGTGAAGGCTTTTCACCTCACCTTTGGATTGAAAAGAGGTACTTTAGCAGTGATCCATCCCCAGGTGACAGCTGCTGCTAAGTGTGTAACAAATGGTGTGACCATCTCATCTGCCTCTCCTGGCAGGTGCTTTGTTCAGACTAGTAAACTTCTGTGTGGGAAGTTTGAGCACTCTCCCATCTGTCAGGGATGAAGAACCCATGCTGTTACTTTGTGGGGTCCCAGCTTAGGCTTTCTGCAGGAGAGGAAGGTCAACACTTGGGCTGAACTATCTCAAGGGGCTGTTCCTCCTTGTCTAGAAGGAGGGATGCCAGAGACCTGGCTGACATTGCTTTGTTTCCCTTGAGGTATCTATCAACTTCCCTGGTGCGTCCTGCCACAGCTGATAATGTGACATTCCTTTTTCTGCAGGGGTACTGATGAGCTCCTGGGAGTGATGGACAAAGTCACCATCATCAATTCTACCCTGGGAAAAGCTCTTGGAGGAGCTGCAGGTGAAGACATTTTCCTGACCGGGGTCCTGCATGCCCTAAAGAGCTCTACAGCATCACTCTTATGTTTCCTTCCTCTGCCTAATAATAGAGTAACAGATGCATGTTATCCTCTTCCACTGGTGGCACGAGGCTTGGTTTGTGACATTGCTGCAGGATTAAGGGAGATCCTGCCGTGTGCTTCTTGCACTGTCATCTTTCTCATGCATTTATCTTTGGGGCCAAGGTGGAAACTCTTGGTCAAAAGTATCAGCTGTAATTTTTAGACCTGGTTTGTACTTAAATTCCTGCTGTTTGTGCCAGGTTGGCTTTATCAAGGAGCCCCACTCTGAACAGGTCAGCCTGGGGTGCGTTGTCCAATTCTCTCTCCTCCATCTGCAGGCGGGTACACAACGGGTCCCAAACCCCTCATCGATTTGCTCCGCCAGCGTTCCCGCCCGTACCTCTTCTCCAACAGCTTGCCCCCTGCCGTGGTGGGCTGTGCCTCCAAGGCCCTGGATCTGCTCATGGAGAGCAATGCCATTGCGCAGTCTATGGCTGCCAAAACCCAACGGTGAGGGGGCCATGTTGGGGTGGGAGCAGGGGTGGCTTTGTTAGGAATGCATTGTCTGTGATTTATTCACCTCCCTCTCCCCAGTGATAGCTGTGAAGACAGTTTGCAAGTCAGGGCTCAGGGGAAGCTGCAGGATGTGCCTGTCTGTGTCAGGCAGATGTGTCACATCTGGATGCTCTGTGAGGTGGGGCATATCTGCCCCTCAAGGATCTGCAGTCCCATTTTGCTGATTAGGACGTGGCAGGATGTCGCTCCAAGAGGAGAGATCTTTTCCCTGCACAGAAGATGAACAGTGGAGCAAACTTTACCCAGTTCTCAGTGGTCAGGGCTCCCAGGGGAAAGAAAGGCAGTGGTCTCCAAGGACAGGGTTGTTGAGGTTTTTACTCATCCCGTTGTTCCCTTCACCAGGTTCAGAAGTAAGATGACGGCAGCCGGCTTCACCATCTCGGGGAAAGACCACCCCATCTGTCCGGTCATGCTGGGGGATGCTCGGCTGGCATCAGTGATGGCAGAGGACATGCTCAACAGAGGTGATCTGGGGAGGGAGCTCAGCATGCAGACACATTCCCTGAGGGAAGGGACAGTTGGCAGTGGTGCCACCATAAGCCCTCCTCCAGAGGATGTTCCTGCATGAAATCCGTTACTCCTCCACCTTCCAGCTGCAAATGTCCTCATGGTCTCCCAAGATGTTGCTGGCTTCACCTTCTTTCTCTGTTAGGGAGGGGATTTATGTTAACACTCTTGTCCTGCCATGCTGGACTCCATCCCCATTGCTGGCCCTAAATGTCATTTCCATGCTTGGGAGCAGATGGCACTCGAAAACCCTGAAGCCTGGGAGTGGTTATTGAGAGGGGAACCTTTCTTTCACACATTGCACCTCAGCCTGCCTCCATCCCAGCCAGCTCCGACTCTGCCTGTGTTCCCTCCCCAGGCATTTATGTCATTGGCTTCAGCTACCCCGTGGTCCCCAAGGGGAAGGCCCGCATTCGGGTCCAGATCTCAGCCGTGCACAGCGACGAGGACATTGACCGCTGCGTGGAAGCCTTCACCGAGGTGGGACGGAAGCACGGAGCGCTGCCTTGAGGGGCCAGAAAACACCTCCTCAGCACCATCCCTGCCCACAACCAAGTGCCTCTGATGGGGAAAAAGGCTTGAGCAGCACACTGCCAAAAGCAGGACCATTCCTCAAGGCATCACAGCCTGCATCACGCGAGTCAGCCAGCTGGCTGTTGCAGCGTGCTGGCAGTAGCACTGGCAACCAGCACTTAGAAGTGTCATTAAAGGTGTCCTGCAGTGCAGTGGATATTTGTCTGCCTCCTGTTTCCTCATCCAGGAGCTGTACCCTATCCCCATCCCCTCATGATGTGACCAGACACTCTGCTATGTCTTCTCTGAAGCCTCAGTCCAGATGCTGAAGCGCTGCAGTTCCTGCTGTCTCCTGCTGATGGAAATACAGCATTGCTCATGTGCCTGAGGTTGCCTGCTTCTTCTATGCTGTCCTGTGAGTTCAGCAGCATCACCCTGGCAGATCTGACTGCTGCAATTCCCCACTGAGGCAGGGGTGTTTCCCAAGCCCTTTGCAACCTGTGCTACTGGCAGCTGGTTAGGGAAAGAGGGCATGGGCCAGCCAAAGCTCTAGTGCTCCTTTCTCTCCTTCTCACTCTCAGGTGTTAGATGTGAGGTTGCTTGGTCCCCAGCTACAAGGCTTTGCCAATTGCTTCAGTGGTCCCAAACCTGCCCTGGGAAAGGCATCTTGCCCCAGAGAGGCCATCAGAGGCAGCAGGCAAGCTGAGGTGGCAGATGCTAGCAGCATGGTGAGAGGGTCTGCATCTGACTGAGGCCGAGGCCTGGGGCAGAGCAGAAACTTTTAATTTTCTTCCATGTGGCAGGAATCTCAGGATTTGTTCCTCCAAGCTGTGCTGGTGTAGCATTCAAGCAGGCACAAGTGGGACCTGGGCATCTCTTAGGATTGCTTTGTTTACGTCAGTTTTGCTCCAGATCAGAAACTGTGTGTCCTGCCAGCTGCCCATGTGCTGAGTGAGTGGCTGCAGCCAGGGGGTAGATTCCAGCTGAAATGGAGTGTGCTGTGCCTGGGTGCTGGAGCACTGGGTCACATCAGCAAAGACCTGCTCTGAAGTCACTGTGTGTCACTAGGCAGTCAGGAAGCAAACTACAGGGCAGTAATGTCTGACCTGAACCAGAGCAACTGCAGAAAAATCCAGGTGTTAATCCAGGATTGTAGGGCTTTACAAGGATGCAGAGGACAGGGGAGAAACATGTTTTATAGGTTCTACAGGTCTGCAACCAAACCCTGTTAGTAGTGTAACTGCATGCTGATTTTGTTTAATTTTCCATCTCCACAGGCCCTGAGCTCAGCCTGCTGATAAACTATGATATGGAGTTCCCTTTCTGTGGCACCAGGCCCTCGTAGTGCTGCAAACCCTTTCAACAGGCAGTATTTTGGCACGGGGAATGTAGTGGGGAAGGCAGGAGGATTGCTCTCAGGCCCCTCGTGCAACCTGGAAGAGATGGAAGTTCAGCCAGGTGGGCTCAGCTATAGGGAGGTTGAGACCCCAAACTGAATCACTGCTGGTTTGAGCCCAGTGCATGTGCACCCCTTGCTCCCCCTACCTGCACACCCCCCCTGCACACCTGTACCACGCTCCCTCACGTTTCTCTCCTGCTGGTCCCCAGCCCTGGTCTCCCCCTCTCTCCTGGCCTTCTGCAGGCATCTCTGCTGATGCCTCTGCTCCACTCAGGGCAGACAACCCAAGCAGTTTAACCCTGCTCCGGCTTTCAAGTCCTCCTCATTGGGAGAACAGCCCCACAGATGTCCCACTGCTCAGCTGCAGGCCAGAGCAGCAGCAGCCTCCCTCCTGTGATGCTCACAACGGGTTTTGCATGCACATGTGTGGGCTCCCCCTTCGGCTCCACTTCTCACCAGGTGCACTGACCTCCCTCTCCCTTCTGTATCTCTCAGGCCCCTCGGCAGCTGACTCCCTGCACTCTGCCTGCTTCAAGGCCAAGCTCAGCAGCAGACCATGGAGCTGTCTGGGGAACAGCCTGGGGAGTGCTGGAGCCCCAGGAAGGGCAGGAGGGTCAGATGATGGCACGCTGGAAATGAATAATGCTGTACCCATTGACTTGTAGGCATCATGTTAATATTGAATTCCCAGGCAAATCCTCCCACTCTGTTGCGTCAAGGCCTTGCAGCCTAGGTCTGGTCTACAGCTCTAGGCAGCTCTTACAAAGCAGACGATGTTTTGCTGAGTGGAATGTAGAGGCAGATACCACTTCTGGAGGACGCAGTTCCCACCCCAGGCTCCCTGACCTACCCCATAGCCTGTATGCTGCTCTGGCAGTCCTGGCTCTGGAGCTGTCACCCTCTGCACTGTGGGATAGGTGGGGGATCCATGTATGTCACCCATTTTACCTCAAAGTAGGGGATTATCCTATCCCATCCCATTTTCATACACACCTAGCCCCACAAATGCTTTCAGCCCTGGGTCCTGGCCCACCCCCCCACTTCTACCTTCACTAGGCAGCCTCATTACAGTCCCAAACCTGCCCCCCTGCCCACTGATTCACTCCAGCCTCTCTCCACATTGCTGTTTCCACCCTGAGCAGTGGCCCACCTCTCTCTACCCCCTTTCTCTGCTGGAATTCCCCTGCCCTGGCTCCCAGCCTGCAGCCCCACCCAGGCAGGCAGGGATGCCCCAGCTTGGACTGAGCCTGCTGGGGCTGATGCAAACAGGGTCTGAACCTGCTGTTCAGTGCCATAACTTTTCCATCCCTCATCCTTTACTGGAGATAAATGCTGCACAAGGGCTTCTGCTGGCCCTAATGCCTCATGGCACTGGTGGGTGAGGGGCGAAGCAGCTGCACCCCCCCACACAGGGGTTTCGGCAAGACACAGCAACGACCAAAGCCATTCCCACTTCCTTTCTGGAGGTTTATTTCTGTTTGGGGGATTTTCCCCCGGCTCCGCGGGTGAGTCCAGGCAGACCTTTGCCCTTTCAGGCCTTTCGACTGCAAGAACAGGCACCGGGAGGGGGGGGACCCTCCGTAGCCCCCCGCAGCCCCCTCAGCGGCAGGAGCACTTGCAGGCGACCACGACGGGGTAGGGGATCTGCCGCCAGGCACAGTTCGGGGGGCCGGGGTGCTGCGGGGTCCAGCAGTGCCAGGCCAGCAGCTTGATGCGGGTGAGCTGTGCGGGGCGGCAGCTCATGCCGGGGGGCCAGGAGCAGCCGGCGGGGCCGGTCTCGCACGTGGTGTGGCGCACCCAGCGGGGCCAGAAGACGGGTCCCAGGTCGACCCAGGCGGAGGTGAGGCGGCAGGAGGCCCGTTCCACCAGCCACTGCCGCAGGCGGCGGGCCAGGACCCCCGCTAGCTCTGGGGGCAGCTCTGGGGCGGCGGGCAGCAGGGTGGGCAGCTCCAGCCCCTCCACCTCTCGCCACAGCTTGCGGTGATATCGCCCGGCACCCTCGGCCAGGTCCCTGCTCATGGACTCCAGGTTCTCCTGCAGGATGCTGCCGTTGCGACCGCGGGGCTCCTCGGTCGCCATCCAGAAGGGGTCGAAGGCCGAGCCCAGGAGCCGGCGCAGCCGCCCGGGGCGCAGGTGCCGGGGCTTGGGGGAGTAGCGATAATCCTCGGGGGACAGGGACAGGCTGTAGGGCCGCACCGGGGCCGAGGGGTGGCCGCGCAGCAGGTGAGCGGTGGGGTCAGCGGTGCTGGACGGTGGCAGCGGCGGCTCCCGAGGTTCCTCCAGAGGCGGTGGTGGGCCTGGGATGGCCGGTGGTGGGAGCAGGCAGAGGAGGAGGAGGAGGAGGCAGTCGCGGTGTGGTCCCTCCATGGCGAGCAGCACTGTGGCAGGCTCTGCCCGGCTGCAGGCTTGCACTCCACCGCATCCCCTGGGTTATCGCTTCGTCCCGAGGCATGGCCTTCCCCTTTTCCCTGGTTACAGTGGCTGATAGGGAGCTGGCGGGGACACCTCGCTCCTTCCCACCAGAGGGGCAGGTGGCAGGGAGAAGCTGTATGGTCCCTCCTGCCAGGCCGAGGGTTGCCACTGAGCCAATGGGGATATTGGGGCTGCTGTGGAGGGGAAGGGGCCAGTGCTTCCTCCTCCACGTCCTGCTCCATCCTTGGAAGAGGTACCCACGACCTTCCCAGTGAAGGTGGCCTTTGAGTCTGGCTGAGAAAGGATCACCAAGCTGCATTCAGTGCACCTAGAAGTCCTCAGGGCACAGCTCCTGTCACCAGGATGGCCATGGCAGCAGAGTGCCAGGGCAGGAGGGCTGCATGGGTCACTGTCCTCTCCCGGCACATCAGGCGGCACCCATGCTGTCCCAGGCAGCTGTGATGGAGCTGGACCTCCAGAGGTGGCCATCCTGGAGGTCTTGTCCTCCCTCCCACACTGCAGAACTGGTGGAGTGCAGACCTGGACTGGATGGAATCCAAAACTTGCTTTCTCCTCCTTCCCTAGGTCAGACATTGTGGGAGAGGCTCGTTCTGCTCAGTGCTGTGCTACTAACAATTAACAGCTAGTAACAACAATTAATTGCTCATCCTCCAGAGGATTTAGGGCCCTATCCCAGGGACGAGGCTCACAGTGGTGGGATATTTGTGTTCTCTGGAGGTGTTGGACAACATGTCCTGAACATCCAGCATTGAGAGGTGGCCACTGAGGTCCAAGGGACCCTTCTCCCCTCCATCCTCCCTCTTCCACCAGAGAGTAGTGAGCTTTCTCTCTGCCACCCCCTCCTCAGCAGGAAGAACAGGGAGCAGCTGAGCCTGCAGGAAAGCTGGGCAGAGAGGAGTTAACTCCAAACCCAACCTCAGGGAGAGGGGAAAAAAAAACAACAGAGAACTATGGATCAGCAGCAAGAGCAGAGGGAGGGAAAAGGGGGAGTCAGAGAGAGAGGAGAGGAGCTCTGGAAGGAGAGAGAGCAGAGCTGGTGGCGGGCAGGGGGAGGCAGCGCAGCACCAGGCAGGAGTGACTGGGATGGCCGAGCTGCCCAGATAAACTCTTCAGTGGTCTGCATTCTCCTGCTACCACTGCGTGGGCTGGACTGGAAGTCTCCCCCCGAGTGAGTGGCAAAGCTGCAGGCCCTTCCTCCAAAGAGGTGAGTGCTGGCTTCCTCTGCTTCAGTGGGGAGATCCCATGGGACCAGATGGATAAGCTGGATAAGCTGGAGGGTAGTTATTAGTAGGACAGAGGGGACCAAAGACAGAGAGGCAGGGACAGTCTTTTGGTGTGATACCCAAGGAAGCTGGGAAGCAGAAGTGGCATGAGCTGAGGGATGGGGGAGCATGGAGTAAAGGAGCTTGCATGACCCAAAAACGAGTTAATTGCTTGTCAACAGTAGCTAGATAACAGTGTCTTTCCTTCTCTGTTATTGCTCAGAGAAGGACAATTTGTTCTAATGATAGCACGACAAGGGGAAGGCTTATTCAGAGATAGGCTGTTGATGTTCCCTGCCTGAGCACGGTGTTACTCAGGGCTGGAGGAAGTTTTGCAGCAAATCACAATACCTTAAGCTGTGGTAATAACAGGCTCATTCACAACGATCATCATATTGTATTTCAGGCAGCTCCAGGGTCTCCTCCCCATCCTCACCTACCTGCCACCACCCAGCCCTTGACCACCTCTCAGCATCAGGAAAAGATGCCCGTAGTTGCCTCTCTGTGGAGCGTAACTACTGCACAGGGAGCAAGGAGCAGCCAGCTCCAGGGTGGAGGTGGTCCCACTTTAAGGAGTTCCTTTGGGGTAGGAATGTGTTGGGACGCTGCTGCTGCTGTGGGGTATGATCCAGGCATCAGATCCCTGCTGTCAGAGGTGGGACAGCCCTGGGCTCAGTGTGTTGGGACCACTTGCAGCCCATGGGAGCCCCCTTCCCCATGTTCTCATGGCCAAACCCTGTTGAACAGTAGCCAGGGTTTAGACTTGCCAAAGCAAGCAATCCCAAGGGATTTAGCATCTTTGGGAATGTAGGAGGAATGTAGGGAAGGCCAGATGGCAGGGCAGGGGGAAACCTTTGGGGTGCTGGGAGTACAGGAGGTGTTCTGATAGGAATGTGGATCCAGGCAGAAGAAAGAGGCTTCAGCTCTGCTCAAGCCAGGCAGATGCGGACAGACTGACCCCAACAGCATTCTTGCCAGAAATGTCATGAGGGTCTCAGTGGCATCATTTAAGCAGCTGGTTGGGATTGGCATCTCTGGGAGAAATGTGGGTGTCAAAGGCTGGGGTCAGGCACCCTGGGGCCTATTATCCCTTTCTCCCCATGCAGGTCCCTGCAGTCTGACAGGAAGATGCCAGGGGGATTGAACGTCTCTTCCGACAGCCCGGAGCTACGAGCAGCAGGGATTATTGTGCCTGTCATCTTCTCCCTCATCTTCCTCGTGGGTACTGTGGGGAATGGGCTGGTGCTGGCTGTGCTGCTATGGAATGGCCAAGTCAAGCACTCCACCACCAACCTCTTCATCCTCAACCTGGCTGTGGCCGACCTGTGCTTCATCATCTGCTGTGTCCCTTTCCAGGCCACCATTTACACCCTGGATGGGTGGCTCTTTGGGGCCTTTGCCTGCAAGGCTGTGCATTTCCTGATCTACCTCACCATGTATGCCAGCAGCTTTACCCTGGCTGCTGTCTCTGTTGACAGGTAAGTGTCCCCTTCCCTTTGAGCTCTGCAGCTCAGGGACACTGTGTTTGCCATTTTTGAGCTAAGAGTGAGAGAAAGGCCACTCCTTATCCTCTTGAGTGTCCTGTAAGAAGCAGGTCAGGTCTCCTCAGAGGCAGGGCCAGCAGAGCCAGCCTCCCCAGCTCCCCATGCCCTCTCCCTCCAGCAAGGCAAGCTCTCGGCCTAATTACCCAATGCTCACTTGGGAAGGAGGAGAGTCCACCATGCACAACCAAGAGCAGCAAAACCCCCAGGGCAGCAAAACAATTAGAAGAAACAGGAGAGTCCTGCTCCTATCCTTCTCTTACCTGGTTCAAGGGATACACTGCTTGCCCTTCCTGAGCTAGCACAGCAGAGTGGATGATAGAGATCCCAGACCCACTGTTGGGATGACCCTGATATTTTTGTGAATTCACTGTAACCCTCACTTCCAAAAGGTTTGGAAGGGAAGAGATGGGTGGCTGCATGGGAAGGGGTGCACAGATGGCAGCTCCACAGGGCAGGAGAAATACCTCATCTCACCCATGTTGTGTTTTGTCTCTCTTTCTCCTTCCCCTCCTTGCCAGGTACTTGGCCATTCGCTATCCACTGAAGTCCCGGGATGTCCGCACGTCCCGAAATGCAGGAGTGGCCATTGTGGTAATTTGGTCACTGTCACTGCTCTTCGCAGGGCCTTACCTCAGTTACTACCAGATAATCCATTACCACGGTGTGCCCATCTGTGTCCCCATCTGGGAGGACCAGCGCCGAAAGGTTCTGGACATCCTCACATTTGTATTTGGATACCTGCTGCCTGTGACCGTGGTGAGCCTGGCATACACTAGGACCATCAAGTTCTTGTGGACCTCCGTAGACCCCATAGAAAGAATCTCAGAGTCTCGGAAAGCCAAGCGCAAGGTCACCAAGATGATTGTCACTGTGGCCATCCTGTTCTGCCTCTGCTGGCTGCCCCACCACCTGGTCATCCTCTGCTTCTGGTTTGGCCACTTTCCCTTCAACCGGGCCACTTACGCTTTCCGCCTGGCGTCCCACTGCCTCTCCTACACCAACTCTTGCCTCAACCCCATTGTCTACGCCCTCATCTCCAAGCATTTCCGCAAGCATTTCAAGCAGGTCTTCACCTGCCTCTTCTTTCAGAACAAGATCAGGAAAAGGAAGAAGAAGAGAGTTGGAAGGAAAGTCCACATGGTCAATGTGGAAAGAGGTTTTGCCAACAGGACGGGAGCTTTCTGTGGACGCAACAGTGAAGTGACCCAAGTCCCAGAGGAGAACACCAGGAAGAGGGACCATGAAGGTGCCAGTCGTGCCAGAGCATGGACTCGGCAGGTACAAGATGCCATGGTCTCTGTTCAGAAGGAGCTACTGGAGGAGGGAAGTTCAGCAACAGCTGGCCATTCCCTAGATGTGACCCCTCTAGGAGGAACTGTAGGAGAAGACCAAGAGGAAGCCCTAGAAAAGGACTAGAGAGGAAAGAAAGAAGTCTCCATTTGCATTGCATTTTATGACTGCATCATAGGGGTTTTGCTTTCCTCCAGGATCATCATGCCCACACCTTATCCCCACTGGGATGGTTTTATGTTGGCAGTGAGAGATGAGCTCTCTCATTCATACCCGTTAAACTGAGTTCAAGTCCCCCAGAGCTCCTCAACCATCTCCTCCACAATCCTGTAGCCATGTCTGAGACCTGCCATCATCCCAGCTCAATATTCACAGTAAACTTCAAGTGACTGCAACAGCCCTCCTTTTCCTTAATTATGTATGGCGTTTAATTAGTGCTGCGTGGATCCTGAATATGTAACTCTTAATGTGAGGCAGATCTACATCTATAATTTCTTAAAAGAAGGTGAAAGATGGGAAGCTCAGCAAAAAGTGTTTAGGGGAAGCTGTGACTCTGTGGGACAGCCAGAGTTCCACACTGAAGCTGGGAAACAATTACAGGTTGTCATGGCACCAGTAGGTGTCCTGAGCCCTGCAAGGGTTACAAAATCCTCTGGTGTCCTCACTTGTCGCCATGCACGGTGCTGGAAGTTGTGTCGGAAGTAAAGGGGTTTTGGCCCCAGCCAGTGCTGTAGGCATTGTACCGTGGGGCTGGGTGACATGAGGCAGCTTGCAGAGCTGTGATGTGCATGAGCAGAGCCGTGATCTCCCCCTTATTTCTCTTTATTTTTCTGTTCCCTACTTCTGTTTGCGTAAATCTTTCCCTATTGCTTTGTCCTGCCCACTCTTAATTCCCAGGTGATGTGGCATTTCTAACTCTCACTGAAGCTGTTGTATGCCTTGCTAGAGCTCAGCTCCAAGGACATCCCTTTTTCTGCACAGAGGCCAACTGTGCTGGGAATTAGGTTTTTTTTCCCATTCAAGTGCTTGAGGCTGCTTTCTGCACTTTGAGCCTCCCTTGCCTCTATCCCTGTTTCTGATTTTTCCACCTCTCTCCTTTCATGGTGGCTGCCACTCCTCTACAGCAGATATCTTTCAGAAATGTGTCCAGTGTGCCTTACCCACCTCCCTGGGAACAGCGAGTTCTGCAGCCACCCTCGGCACACGATGTCATTGCTGGTGGCCAGCTCACATGGCCTCATCATTTCTACAGGTGAAGACTCACTCCAAAGCCCGAAGCATTGGAGGGAGAAGGGAACAGCAGTCAGGAACAATGATGTGGCACAGCTGGACACTGCCTATTCTTGCTCAGGTGCAGCTGGGCTGTTGCTCACCCCTGATCCTGCTCCTCCTGGTCCCAGCTTGCAAAAGGAGCAGATCAGATCAGAACTGACTGCTGCACATTGGGGTGAAGCCTAAATGAAACGGGACAGAGAGGACAGGGAAGATCCTGGGGAGAAGGTGCATTTAGCATGACAAATGGCTGTAAGCCCTGTGCCCCTTCACTAAGCTCTGCCTGGTGCTAAGCCCCGATTTTGGGGAGCACATGAGCAGGAAGGGTAGGCACTGATCCTGGATTGGGAAGGCTCTGGAGCCAGAAGGGAATTCTTGTCTATCCAGTAACAGCCTACATGCTCCAACTGGTTTCTCAGCTCATAAGCAGAGGTGAAGCAAAGATGTCACATCCTTGATATAGAGTCAGGTTTAATTAAAACTGAAGGAGCTTCATTGCTGCTTTCCACACAGCCTTCCCTCCAGACTGATTGGCATTCTGCAGTCTCTGCTCCCAGCTTCTTGCCTTAATTAATGACTCTTTTCCTCTTATTTTCTATCCTGCTTTTTATTACTGAGGCTGACAAGCTCATCTTTAACCCTGCAGAGGCTATTTTGCCACATCAGTAGAGTGCTGCTGTTCCAGGATCTGCAACAGGGTAAACGAAAGGGGAGAGGTGTGAGCAGGTCAGGGCTTTGCATCTCATGGTCAGCACCAGGTCTTCTCTGTGGAGTGACTTAGTCCTGCCAACTGTGTGCTGGTTCTGGTGTCTGGCATGTTTGACATGAGCCTGACACCACTGGGAGCTGTCAGACCCAAGTGACAAGAAGCTCATCCTGCTTATGACCCTGTGTGTACATCTGGCAGCCCTGAAATTCTGGTTATTAACTTTTGGGTTTAGCTGCTGGCTCCTAATGCATGAGCAGCCCTAACAGGTTGCCAGCTGATTATTTTAACTCTTCCAATAACCACGTGCTCTCCTCCCCTCTCAGAGATTTCATTAAAAAAACCAGAGGAACACTGTTTGCCATACCACCTTTATCATCTTCCTAATCAAAACTTGTTAGTCCTCCACCTAGTCACCCCACGGGCCCTGGCCTGCCCAGGGCTGCTCCCCCAGGCTGGCCAGGCACAATGCATGAAGAAGGCATCTTTCTGTAAGTACTTTTCTGTGATGGAAGAGATCTTTGCTCACAGAGTGAGCAAAGGAAGCAGGTGAAAAGGTGGGACATTTGGCAAAGATGCTTCATGGGGCTTCCTTAGCAGTGCAGATAATTGCTGTGCTGTTTTTGGAGTCTGCTAGAAAGGCAAAGGTGGAGGAAGTAAACAAGTTCACTGTTGGAGATTAATTATTTCAGCTGCTGAAGAGCTGAACAAATTCTCGATGTTCACACACATTGCAGTGTGCACTTTGCATTCGATTGTGTGGGTGAAGTGGCTGCTCCAGAGAAAGGTCATTTGCTTAGTAACATCCATGCAGCTTTGCTGGGAGGCCTTGTCAGGGCTGTTGCTTCTGCTGTGGGTCCTCTGTGAGACACAAGCAGGTTCTCAGCTGTTCGCTTGCTCGAGCCAGATCCTCAATCTGGCTGGTTTTGGTTGCAAAAAAACCATCTTACAGCACAGCAGCAGCTGCAGAGCCAGGGAAGTTTCTGCTGGGTTCAATGGCTGGGAATTCAGCACATCACATGCTCTGAATTAGGAGGGGAAATAGAGTGTATTTGGAGGTCAGGTAGTGGTGAGAGGGAAGCAAAGTCTAAAGTCCCCGGTTGATGTCATGGCCTTGAGAACAGGGATGAATCATTGCTCAGGAAGGGATCTGGGGGGTGCATTTGATGGTGTAGCACAAAGAAAATGAGGAGGTTGGACTTATTTTAATGGCAAAATAAATTGCAGAGGGAAACCTGTGCTGTTGTTTCCATTCTCCATTACTGCAGCAGACACCTCTGGGAGACGCAGAAAACTGCCACCCACCTCACGGGTTGTGCAGGGAAATCTGTGGCACAGGGTGCAAGGACAGAGAAAAGCTGCTGGGAGAAGCTGAAGTCTCTAGGCCAGAAGCAGAAAGAAAACCAGGCAGTGCCAGTCAACAGCTCTCAGCACAGTGTGAAGCCATGTTTCCTCCTCCCCTGGAACAGCTTCTTTCCTGCCCCAGCACCTAACTCTCATTCTGGATACAGCTGCTGAGCATGACAGGATAGTTAAGGCTCTGGTATGACTGGCTGGTGCAAGGAAACCTAAAACTTTTCTCCGTCCAGTGCCAAACACATGATATGGCTCAGGGCAGCCCACAGCTTCAAGCCCTGAGGCAGGAAAACAGAACTGACTGCAGTGATTCGTAGAATACAACTCCTGATAAAATACATGATACATTTCTTCCCTACTAAAAACCAGATGCACTTTTCTCTTTCTTACCTGGCGTTACTGCTAAAGCAGTGGCAAAACTTCCCATAACCATTTGGTTTTTTATTGCCTCTCCTCCCATGGAGGGAGCAGTGCTGCAAAATAAGCAAGACAATTGCTCCTGGCCGGCTGCAGCACCCCCACCTTTCCCCTCTGTCAGGAGCTGTTATGAAAAAACCCAGCACCAGGCAAGACAAAAGCCTGAAGAGCTGTGGACAACATCACGTGTGCCGAGGCTAAAAGCCGCACTCTGAGTCTCAGCTAGATGTGTTCCTGGGTTTGAGGTAAGCTTCTAAGAGGTATCTACTTAGAGACAACATGAGCAACTGAAGTAACTGCAGGGATAAAGAGCATTTCAGTCACCTGCTCTTCAGGCACCTTAATGGTCTCCTCAGCAACAAGGCTGCTGAGGGGGGAAGTGCTGGCAGCGGAGTGTATGTGGACATCAAGACTGGGCTGTAAAGACAGGAAGAAACAAGTTCAGTAAAGACTGGGCATGAAGGTCCTGCTCCTCACATAGGGGCCATGCTGGAAGTTCTCTGCCCTGCCCAGATGTCCCTCCCCAGCCCCTCATCCTCTTGCTGTCTCTTCACAGCACAGCCATTTTATCCAGCATGGGGCAAGACTGTTTTTCCTCTTTGCAAAATATCTCCTCTTCCAGCTTAAAGCACTCCTGCTGGGATTCTCTTTCCTCTATTTGTATGGTTTCACAGCAACTACCTAGATTTAAAGTTTGGATTTCTTGGCGGTGGGAGTCAGGATCAGAAAAGGTCAGCCAGCAACCCTGTACTTCGATCTGCAAACAGAGTGGTGTTTGAACTCAAACATCTTTGTGTTCTTGCTTCTGATTTGAGGACCAGGTATGAGAGTAGCAGTTACCAAGTCTGGTGCTGTGCATGGGGCCTGGAACAGATGTAAAGGAAGAGGAATGGGCCACTCTGAAAAAGAAAACTTTGCTAAGGAATCGTAAAAGGCTGACAGGATTTTATTGAAGTTGAAAATACAAAAAGGTCAGATTGTCTCCCACCCTCTCGGCATCCTTCCCATCCAGCACATCATAACAAAGTATCAATATGCACAGTGACAGCTCCAGCCCAGCCATGAGACTGCTGCTCCCAGTTGTGTCCTCCAGCAGCCCACAGATGAACCCATTTAAAAGCCATGCCTATTTCTGGTATCTCAGCTTTGAACAGAGGTCCACTTAGCCTCTTTCTGGACAAGAGGCAGATATCAGAGAACATGCTGACCTAAAGGTCTCTGAAGAATGCTCCAAACTGTGGCTGCTGCATGCTTAAGCTGAATGCTAATAATAAACTCTTTCAAACCAGCGACTCCCGAGCTGTGGAATGGGTATGGCTACCAGCACACCACAGTGTGGTACACAGGTGGGAACTCAGATCACTACTGGGCATGTTCCTGTCACCCTGTTGCTGTTGGTGCCCTATCAATGAGATTTCGTGGATCCCTGCTCCAAAACAAAGCAACCTAAATCTTCATTGGTAACCACTGTGGGCAGAAGCAAGACAGCAGCAAGAACATTTCCCTGCGTCCTTCGTAGGTGCATCGCTTCAGGCTCCCAGCATAAGCCATAATTCCTTTCTCACACTGCACTTAAGGTTAAGCAAGAGACACGGAATGGCTGAGCAATGGGTTTGGAGCTGCTGAGGCAGAGGTAAATCCACCTACATCATAGCCTAATAATGTGGCTGAATGCACAATTCCTTCTGTCACAACTGGACCTCTTGCCTGAAACTGTCAGGAAACACAAAAGTTTGCAAGATGTAGATGTCTGCCTAGAACTGCATTAAGACTGTCACCCCCAACCCTTACTCTCCCATCAGGGCAGCTCTGACCTGCTACCTGTGTACCTGGGGATTTTTTGCAAGTGTTATACTGTAATATTTCAGCACTAACTTGCAACAGATGTAAAAAATGGGTCCAATAAAAGCTGTTAGTCTAGCCATGAAAAACTTTGTAACCAGACATTCTCTGCCCTCTGACAGCAGGCTCTGAGGAAGGTGAGGATTAAGCCTCAGTGCATGTTTTCTCAAGGCAGTATGTTTGCTCAGCTTCTAGCATGCAGAATTAAATGTGTGTTCTCATAGCACAAAGCCTTCTGCTGTTCAAGGCATTCACTTTCTCCCTCATGCAATTGAGCAGTATGGAGGTGGCAAAAGGTGCCTGTTCCAAGCATTTCCATGATGCTGGCCAGCTGCTGAGTGCACTAGTCAGGGCTGGTAACTGCACATGGCACTGGCCACCACCTACATCGAACTGACATACTTAGGAGAAGGCAAAATTTCTCTGGAAAGGGGATCCTATTCATTGCCAGCCCATCTGGTAAAAAGTAGAGC
Source organism: Aleadryas rufinucha (assembly GCA_013397815.1). Taxonomy (NCBI): domain Eukaryota; kingdom Metazoa; phylum Chordata; class Aves; order Passeriformes; genus Aleadryas; species Aleadryas rufinucha. Next base: position 174,301 of record VZTH01015319.1, on the reverse strand, counting down.
AGCTCTTTCATCCCAAAGTCACAGCTGCAGCACTCGTCTGTTGCCTCTGTTGTGCAAAGCCTGCTGCCTCCCCATGGGGCAGCTGTGGCAGCACCAACAGGAACAGTCTGAGCACCACTAGAGAGTCAGTCTGGCAGGAATGGCCGCTGGCAGCAATGTTGAGTCAGAGATCTGGGAAGCAAACTTCAGCTTCCTTTTCTTCTCTCTAAGGCTTCTCCTGCTGCATCAGGAAGATGATTTGGAAGCCCATTACCTGTTCTCCATCTTCTGCATCTGCAGGCTGAGTGATGTGAAGCTGGCCAGGAGGTCTGTAACCTCATCCACCTGACAGAAGAATACAGATGGCCATCAGAGAGAGGAATGCAGCTGTGCAGCCACCCACCACCACAGAAGAAACCCCCATGCAGCAGGGACCACCCTTGTACTAGAATTGCCAGTAATGCCCATGCTGAGCTTATACTAGGATAGGATCCCTTAGGTGCCAACAGTCATGCACAAGGGCTACTATCCTCATGATCAAACAAGCCCTAACCTAAGGCAATGGGAGCTTCTCCCCATTCTTCAAGAGGTGATGCTTGACCTCCACTCTGTGTGATTTAGCCAGTCCTTAAAATACAAGCACGTTGCTACATTACCCAAAACTTAACAATGGTGTCAGGGCTGTTTCCTCTAAGCCTGTTTCTAAGGGCCAGTCTTTTGCAGGAAAAAAACCCCAGGCCCTGCAAGCCCTTGTGGTTGTGCTGATCCTGGCCTCAAATTGACTGTGCCCTCAGCCCATCTGATCCTCAGCTTCCCTGCTGCTAGGCACTGTGATGCTTTCTGCATTTTGAATTTTCACCTAAAGAAGTACCATGAGTCATCATGTAACCTGCCCACTTGACCCAATGTGAACAATAACCATGTCTTCAGTGTCCCACGGCTCATGCAGTTGCATTCTCCTAACTGCAGGAGTCCCAACGCAAGGAGGTGAGTCAGAGTAGCTCAATGCTGCCCACCTGCTCCTTTGTGCTAGTCATCTGTAGCCTGGAGCAGAGGTCATCCAGCTGTTCCTTTTGCTCATGCCTCCCCAGACGGTCCAGATATTCCCGCAACATCTGGATAATCTGAAACAAACAGGCATAAGAGGCAAACATCAGAGAGCTGCACCAGTCTGGGGTGTTTAACAGGAAAAATTAAATTGCAATTCAGTTGCCAAGCACGCAGCCTTGATGCTGCAGCACATGGCAGAGTATATGACCCCTAGAGACGAACCCAGGCAAAGCAACTACATAGCACTGATGGCAGCATCAGAGTCCAGTGAGTCACCAGAGGCGTTCACCAGTCACAGATGGACTAGTTGGGATCCTTGTGCCTGGTTTAAAAACGGGGCAAAGAGATAAGCCCAGCTGAAGCAGCATAAGGTCTAGCCCTGAAAGCATCAAACTTTTTCTTTATGGCTAGTTAGCTTCCCTCACTGTGAGGAGCAGGGACTTAAAGCAGGATCCGCTTGTGCACAGAGAATAAAAATCCTTGTTGCTATGTGGCTCTTGAAGTGAGGCTCATGCCCCAGGCATTTGCAGTCCCAGGAGTGCTTTCCTATTCCATGCCTCCACATACTGGAGGAGGGTAGACTGTGCTAGGAATACAGAGCATGTGTATGCCACAGCTACAGCCTCGTGCTGTGGTCCCACTCCTGCCACAAGGCATCTGTCTTACATTGTGGTTGAATAAAAGAGAATGCTCCATACAGCCCAAGAATTCAGACACTCAATGCATCCTTAGCCTACTAGAGCCAAGGAAGGCCCTGGAAAAAATTAGAGTAGAGGCTGGGAAAAAGGAAGGTCTCTGAAAACAGAAGGAAAAGTCAAACTCTTCCCACAGCAGTTAAGAGCCTACAGACAGGTATTTAAGTAAAGGGTGCAGGAGGCTGCCTGGGGCTGCACCACCTTACCTGAACATGGGACTGTTTCTTTTACCTGTTTCACTTCAAGGCGTACGGCCTCCAGGCTGTGGGAGAGTCCTTCCTGCAGGATATTCAGCTTTGATTTAGCGAGGTGCAGTGGGGTTCTGCCAGCTCGATCCAAGGCATCAACTCTGGCCCCTGCAAGATGCACGAGCAAAGACAGTGAGGTCTATCATCAAGATTTGGTGTCCCTGGGGAGTATCAACAGGGGAGGGGCAGGAAGGGGACAGGCTGTAATTGTTATAGAGGAAATGTTACCTCCGCGCAGCAGCGTGGTGATGACAGGAACGTGGTTCGTGCAGGCAGCTGGGGAGGGAAAACACAGGACACACAACTCAGAGGTACAAACAAAAATGAGTTTCTGCTCAAGCGCTGACCTTGCCGCTTCCCAAAGGGCTTCTGTGCCATGGGAAAGAGGAACGGCCCAAATGCTAAGGTGACCTCACACGCAAGCCCGAGTACTCTCTCTGGAACAGATCTTGCACTCCTTGGGGCTGACAGATGGAGGGAAATCAATTTTCTCAAACATTTTCTTTGACCCTAAATCTTTGTGAGGACTGAATCTAATGAAGTGCAAAGAGTCCCTCCTAGGTCCTTAAATCTGGGGATGCATTCTGAGGCACAGGGAAGAGGAAGGTGGAGAGGAAAGGAACAGTAAGGAGGTTCTCATCTCACCTCTCTGCATGCAAAGCTCATCTGTGTGGCACTTACCCAAGTGTAAGGGAGTGTTGCCCAGCCCATCTCTCTGGTTTGGGTCAGCCCCATGGTCCAGAAGCAGTTGGACTAGAAACAAGGAAAGAGAGCCACATCAGTCCCTTCCCTGTGCCCCACAGGTCAGGCCCACATGGGCCACAGGTCCACGTGGCAGCCACCAGGCTGTCTTACGGGTGCTTCTGTTCAGCTCATCAGCTTCCTTATTGAGACAGGGACAGGGGTTTGCACAGCAATGCAGGACCCAGCACAAAGCCAGGCAGTGCCACTGCCTCTGGGCTCCCTGATGCAAAGAACTGGGAGGAAGGACACCCTTCCCTCTGCACCAGTACAGCCCTAGAACTGGGAGGTCCTGCTCCCCCTCCAGCAGGCAGACATGGCAAGCCCTGGGGCCAGAGTTGGCAACTTTGACACAAAAGGAACAGAAAAGAGCAACCTCTGACAGGTGCTGAATCAAAATCAAGAGCACCCTTCAAAATCCCTGCCACAGAGAGGCTGGAAGCCAGAACTCCCCCCACTCACCAATGTGATCATTGCCATTGCAGGAGGCAAAGTGCAGGGCTGTCCGGCCTTTGTCGTCCGCAGCACAGGGGTCAGTTCCATCCTCCAAGAGTTGCTGCACTGACAGCACCAAGGAGAAGAAAGCAGGTAAGGTGAAGGGGCACTTGATCAGACAGGGGTAATGCTATCTGCTCCTCTGGGGGTAGATACATGTGCTGTCAGCTGCTGAGTCACCTGGACTTGAATCAGTTCCCACCAGTATCCTAGCTCAGCAGAACCAGCCTAAGCAGCATAACCTCCACCCTCTGATTCAGCCTTCACCACCTTCCACACATTGCCATAAAAGATAATCCAACAGCTCTAACGGCTGAGGATCCACCTAGCCAAATTTTCAAGCTCCAAGGACAATCAGCAGCAAATGCCTAGAGAAGAATATAAAAGGAAGGATGTGGGGCTAACTCTCGGTTTCAGTCAGCTGCATCTCAGGCACTTCCCAAGCTAGAATTAGCATCCTGTGTTTACTACCCCTCCATGGGCTTTCCTTGTGGATTTGCATGGTCCTTTTCTGCACCTGTGTAAACTTTTCACATCAACATGGACCCGTGGTCAGAAGTTTCACAGTGTAACCACAGGTAGTGAGAAAAGCCACTTCTTCACACCTGTTTTGACTATGCCCCTTCCTAACCAATGGTGGCTACAGTTTGGGAAGCAGGCAGGGGAGTGCACCGACCTGCCAAGAGCAGTGCAAAGAGATCAGCAATGGGTGGAAAGATTAGGGGCATAAAAATAGCACCTACAGCAGCATGTGTTAAGGGCAACTATAAGGGCTGTTACCCCTGCTGTTTTGAGATCACCCCGATATACTAATTGGTGTGTAAAATAAAGCTCATTCCATGGCTGTTAAAAATGCTGACAGGTTCACTATATTTTGTGATCTTTAAACAGCATATTCTACAACAGTCAAGACTGTTTCAGGCCACTGAAAGTCACCATTCATCTCAGCTTCCAGAAACTGAATTATAGCCACCTTTGAATTTCTTCCTGTATACCTCCTACTTCACGTGTGATACAGAACTGAAAGGAACACCTGAAAAGATGGAAGTGGTATTAACATGGAATGTTTGATACTTCAGAAGAAAGACAGGGAGACTGACAGTGCCCCAGTGAGAACCATTAATTGGGAACACTTTAGCTAGTCTTCCCCTGAACCAAGTAGGAATGACATAACCCCTCCCACCCAGTGCCACCACAGGAAAGAGCAAAGATGTTTACTTGCTGATGAAAAATAAATTAATCATAGCACACTTCCTCAAGTTGCAGAGTAAACAAAACACAAGAGGATTGTAAACATGGGAACCTATCAAATCCAAGATGGATCGAAACCAAGACTTCCATAAGGCTGCATTCTTTCATCTTCCTGTTGGAAACTATACAACTTTTTAATAATTTTAGTTAGTGGTTTTCATTAACTTTGAAATTAATTGTTTTAGTTAATCATAATCTATATATATATTAATTATACATACAGTGTAAATCTTAAATTATGCTTAGCCAGCATTTAGCAAACGTGTCATAAGGTACTTCTGTAGGAACACAGCTTGGGAAAACTACTGGAACTTTAACTTTTGATAAACTAATTCTTATATGTTTCAATGAACAAAACCAGACAAAGATGTATTGTTGAGGTTGGACATCTGGAATGTAGAATTTATGGACCACAAGGACTTTGCAGAAACCAGAAGATAAAGAAGGGACTAGCAAAGACTCAGTAAATGTGTTGGAAAGTCCCTACTGGAGAAAAAAGATACTAAAAAGACTAAAAACATGGACTAACTAGCATGAGAAGTGAGAAATCAATAACCAATAGAGGACAGAATACTAATTAATGAAAGAGAATTATATAATTTATAACCAATGAATATTAATTTCTTCGTTTGCTAAAAACGTATAAATAAGTGAAAAAGTTTTACATCTGTGTCTGTGTGAAGGCCAGAATTTTGTCAGCCACACAAACCCCTCCTGGCCAACAACAAAGTAACATCTTACTCACAGACACTAAAAAGACAGTGTTAGAGAGTTTTATTTACCCCAACAATTTCAGAGCATTTGGTAACAATTTACTGGTGACCCAGGTAAGACAACACATTTGATGCTTCACAGATTTACAGGATCAAGGACTTTGGTGCACACTGAAAGACTTTTTTTCAGGGAAATTTTTCGATCTCCTGATCCAGGTGAGTTCAAGGCAAAAACCCCTGGGAGCTTATTAAGACATTACTGAAGGTTTAAAAAGGTATACCTAATCATAAGCTTGCACACTCTAACATAACTGGGTTAAGAAAGTGATGATATAATTGGCTGTTTTCTGTTAAAAGTAACTGTAAAACTCCATAAGTGAATATTAATGGAATTGTGTTTGAGTCCCACTGCTTAGTTGGAAAACTGTAATTGTAAAACTATATAAGCAACTATCAAAAGGTGTGGTTTGAGTCCTCACCCTCTGCTTTGCCCACAGATTAGTCAGACACAGTGCTGCTTGCACAAAGAGCCACGTTGTGGAAGGGTTTTGCCCAAATACCTCTGTGCTTATTAAAGCCTATGGTATGTGTTAATGCTGGAAAATGTGTGTGGTAATGTGAGTGTGTTATAAGTATAAATTGAGTTTGTCTGTATGAGAATTCATTTGCTGAAAGAGTGTTGAAGCCATTGTATGTTTACTGTGAATTTTATGGTATTTGGTGCGTACTAAATGTTTGTTTTTGGTAAAGTAAATTCTTAAAGTGAGGGTTGTTTGCTCAGAGCTCTCTCCCTGGCGTTTGCACAGCGGCTGCTGCTACTGTTTTAGTGACTGGAATTGTATTTGTGTGCACAGAGCGCTCTCTTGTGTCGGTTTTAGTGATTGCTGGAATTTTTATTTACTATGGGTTTTTCTGCTCGACCCCGGGAAGAGGGGGAATGCCCAAATGTTCGCCTTTAGGTTGTATTTTGCAGCACTGAAAAAAGTTTAAAAGCAATTCTTTAACTCGGACACAGTTAATAGAATATTGTGTTCTCTGGTGGCCAGATTCTCTATTAGACAATCAAGAAAAATGGCCAGTTCGTGGTATTTTACACCAAAATGGTATTTTACAGTTGATGTTACATTGCCAAAAGCAAGAGAAATGGAATGATGTACCATACATAGTACCTCAAGCAGTGATGAGACAAGTGGCCGAAGATAAACACAGAGAAACACATTGGGGAGCAGAAGCTATTATAGATAATCTGAAGCATCAAGTAATTAGTGTAAAAATGTCAGGAATCAAAAGTGTAGTCAGTAAGTGTAAAATATGTTTGCAAAACAATCCACAGCCCTACAAAAGACCTCCTTTACGGACTACAAAAAGAGCAAACTGTCCCGGAGTTTATAGGCAAATAGATTTTTCTGAGTTACCTCGACAAGAGGGATATTGATACCTATTGGTTTTAGCTGACACGTTCTCTGGATAGCCTGAAGTTTTTCCCTGTTGCACCAACAAAGCAAGCAAAGTTACCAAGATATTATTAAAAGAAATAATACCCTGATTTGGAATTTCATTGAGAATGAATATCTATGATATCTTACAACAAGACACAAGTGAAATTTGTGCATTTTAATATCTTAAGTTTTGCTAGATACCCAATGATTTAAGTGGAAGTAATCTTAAAGGAAAATTAAGATCACTTCCAAAGGGGGGAATTGTTGGAAAGTACAGAACTTTTTAATAATTTTAGTAAATGGTTTTCATTAACTTTTTTATTAATTGTTTAAATTAGTCATAAACTATATATATTTATTAATAATAAATAGTGTGTTATTCTTATATTACTCTTAGCCAGCATCTAGCAAAGTTATCATTAAGTTACTTTTGTAGGAACACAGATCAGGAAAACTACTAAAACTTTAAGTTTTGATAAACTAACTCTCATATGCTTCAATTAACAAAGCCTGAGAGAGGAAGATGTATTGTTGAGGTTGGTGATCTGGAATGTAGAATTTATGGACCACAAGGACATTCTGCAGAAACCAGAAGAATGTAAGAGTCCAGCTCTAGCCCTGGTTCTAATCTACTGGGTCACGCTGCCTCATCCTACAGGGTATGGCTTAGATAATCATAACTTTTCCACCTAAATCAAAATATTATTCTCTTGCTGCTAACAACTCAGCTGTACCGAAACAGCTGAGACAGTGCAGTGCTGATTTAGCTTCAGGCAATTGAAAACTAACACCATGAACCACGTGCAGTGAAAAAGCGAACGCTATAACCAGCCCCACTCTGCTGAGAGAACAGACCCAGGCTTCAAAAAAGCCTTTTCTAGATCTGAAGCATCTAAAGCACCCTGTCCACAAACTATCTGCACCCACTTCCTCCTTCCCTAAAGTAAGAGTCCTTGATATGCTGCCCTTCCAAGAAGAGGTCCCAAGCGGGACTGACAGAAGCCTTACCTGTGTCCAAATCATTGCTATTGGCAGCTTCACGCAGCCTTTTCAGAGCTAAGGAGGAAAGAAATCAATTACTAGAAAGCACAGAGGAGAAAGGCACGTTTCCCTACTGAAGCATCCCACCCTGGTGCTCGAGCACAGGTGCGGGGCCAAATCACGCTGCCGCTGGCTCAGTCCAGAGAAGGGGAAGCAGGAGATCAAGGCACCAGGCAAGATTCATTCTCCTCGTCTCCTCCCGAAGCCGGCCGTGGGCCCGCCCACTCCTGACAGGCACCCTCCCCTGGCAGGACCGGGGATGCCTTCCCAAGCCGCCTACCGAACAGATCCCAACACCCTCCCGAAGCCCCGTGCGGAGCCGGCCGAAGCTGTTCCGGAGCGGGACATCCCCGCCCCTCACCGTGGGCCTCCTTGCCCGTAGGCCCCAGCCTGCGGTGGAGGCGGGCGGCCCTGCGCAGGCGGCGGGCCGGGATCTTGCCCGCGGGCTCCTCCCGCTGCCACAGGACGTGCAGGTAGCCGAGGGGTCCGCCCGGCTCCAGTGGCGGCAGCGCGATGCGCGGCTCCGGCTCCGGCTCCGATTCTGGCTCTGGCTCCGGCCCCGGTCCCGGCGCCGCGCCGGGCGCCCCGTCAGCCCCACGGCCACCCTCCATCCCGTCACGGCGCGGGCCGGCGGAGGGGGCGGGGCGTCACCGCAGCAACAGGGCGGGCCGCGTCCTCCCGACCAATGGGAGGCGACACAGCTCGTGCATGCAATGGGAAGGGAGCGGGTGGGAGAGAGGCGGGGCGGGAAGTGGAGGCCGTGANGATGAAGACAGGCAGTTGTCTTAACCAATAGGAGAGCTCAGCCGCTCCTGTGCCCGCGCCGGGCCGGTCCCACGTTTCCGCCCGGAGCCCTTTTCGTGCCGCGCCGCCGCCATGGCCTACCCGGGGGAGGACTACGACAACGAGGTGCGGGCGGGGGTCCGGGGGGGCGGGGGTCGTGTCCGGGCTGTTCGCGGGGACTCACTGCCGCCCTCTCCCCACAGGCCGCCTACGACCCCTACGCGTACTCCAACGACTATGATATGCACACGGGTGAGTGTGAGGGCCCCACGGGCGCCCCGGGCCTGCGTGCGCCCGGCTGGGTCTGTGGGCCCGGCCCGGGCCGTGCGGCGGCTGCCTCACTGCTCCTCCTTCTCCGCAGGAGACCCGAAGCAAGACCTGGCCTACGAGCGCCAGTACGAACAGCAGACCTACCAGGTGATCCCCGAAGTGATCAAAAACTTCATTCAGTATTTTCACAAGACCGTGTCAGATCTTATTGACCAGAAGGTGTACGAGCTCCAGGCCAGCCGTGTTTCCAGTGATGTTATTGACCAGAAGGTCTACGAGATTCAGGACATTTATGAGAACAGGTACAATACTATCCTTCCAGGAGATGGAAATCACTGTTTAAACTGTGATGCCTTTAAAGGCTGACTACTGCTTCTGCTGTTCCAAACTTGGGCTTTCTCCAAAGCAGATTGGGTTTGGTTACTGGGGAAAAAAAAAACCCTCCTAGATATTTGTAGCCCATTAGACTAACATAGGTATAGATGAGTTGTGACCTCTCTGAAGGAAAGTGTCAGCCCTGGCCTAACAGGAAAGGAGGCTCCAGAAAGGGTTCTCAGTGGTGCTAGTCAAGCAGTTTGCAGAAAGCTGTGAGGTGTAACTTTTGTATCTCTTCCCAACAGCTACTTCCACTTCTGCTTGTAGCCATGTCACCTTGCCATAAGGGGGATATGGAAGTGACGTACTCATCAGGCGCGTTTCGTGCCTGGGGGATAAATTGAAGTCTAACTGCTTAGTTTGCAGCTCTCATTTTATGCTTCAACATTGGACTTACTGACAGGGGTTGGTGGTGCTGCTCAGCTTTCACCAAGTCCAAGGCCTCTGTGTTGTCATCTCTGACTCCAGCACTGTCTTACTGAGCGAGAAGTGGCTTCTCATACCACATGTGTCTGTCTTTCAGCTGGACAAAACTGACAGAAAGGTTTTTTAAGAACACCCCATGGCCAGAGGCTGAGGCCATTGCTCCTCAGGTTGGAAATGGTGAGTCTTCCACTTTCTCTTTGGTTATCAGAGAGAGAAGGAACTGAATCCCTTCTGATCCTGAGTTAGCAGGTGCACGACGTTAGTGCTGCCTGAGTCAGTCGCCTTTGTTCACTTTGGCAACTCCTTCAGCAGATGCCTGGCAAGAGTCAAACTTGAGCAAAGTGTCTTTTTGTGCCTCCCTTTATTGTTGTGGCAGGAGGCTAATAGGCTTTGTGTCTTGGTAATGTCCCCTTCTGTCGTCTTTTCCAGATGCTGTTTTCCTGATCCTATACAAGGAGCTGTACTACAGGCACATCTACGCCAAAGTCAGCGTGAGTGTTGGCCCTGTGTCTTCTTGTGGGTTGTGTGCTGGCTTCACTGTGCCAGCAAACTTGACAATTCTTGCTGCCACTACAGTATCAGTGGTCCCCTAACCTTTGCAAGACAGGATTGGATGGGTTCATGAGCTATAAGTCATGTTGGTTTTAGGGAAGCTTAAAATTCTTGTCTTTTCTTAGTTCAGTAAGGACTCACTGATTGCTGAAAAGCAAGAAAGACTTGACTGTCTGTCTGAGGCAGCTTGTTAGCTTCTCTCTTCAAGCTTGGTGGTGATGAGTGTGCAGGTTTCCCTGGTAGCTCAAATGAATCAGGAGACTGGATCTGAGTTTTCAGGAGGCTGTTTGTTGCTAACATCAAATGTAATGGTTAGTGAGTTAGAGAAGAAGGGGTGTTGGAAGGTAATTGAGTTTTCCTTTTTATTGCTTTTGTGTGTTTCTTTGTGGCTCTTCTTCAAATGAGCAGGTGGGCGAGAAGGGGTGTCACAACAGGAAGGTGCGTTATTTGTGATTAAAAACCTTTCATGGGATCAGAGTGCCTTGTCAAGACGGAAACATGGACACCATAAAGGAGGCAGGAGAAGGAAGTGAAAGGAATAACGCTCTGTGAAACAAGACAAACATTGCTTGTTTTTTTTAAGCTGCTTTCAAATCAGTGAAAAATCATAGTACTTGGTTCTTAAAGGAAAAAATCTGAACAGATGCATGACTTAGGGGCTAAGTAATAACTGCAGTTTTACTGTGGACCAGAGGGTGGAGAAATGGACACGTTTAAAAGGCTGCTGTGTTAACCCAAGCCAGGCTTTAACAGGAGAAACTGGTTTCTCGAGCTGTGCTGTTAGTGGTTCTCAGATTCAGTGTCTCCAGCTGAAACAAGAACCAGTAGGTCAAAGTGTTTAGAAATGCTGTCCAGAAACAGAATTGTTGATCTATTAAGGCTTCTCATGAGCAGAGAAGGAAGGTAATAGAGAGTTCTTGAATCTGAACAGCGGAGGGGGACAGGGAAGGTTAATGCAGAATATTCCCAGTCATCCTGGGAGAAGCTACCTGTACAGTAAAAGTCATCCCTGTTTTATGGGACAGCAGTGCTACAATTTCAGGTTTTCTGGGTGATGCTGGTGGGTGCCCTGGTTGAATACTGGCTCTAGCACTCCTGAACTAGACCTTCTACTACTGTGACTGTCCTTATGCTGTTGCCCATGAACTCCCTCCTGCCCTGCTTGAAATGAAGCAGACTGTGCTGACTTCTTTTTGCAGGGGGGTCCCACACTGGAACAGAGATTTGAGTCCTATTACAACTACTGCAATCTCTTCAACTACATCCTCAGTGAGTTGCTGCAATTCAGTTCTGGTTTGTGAATTTCAGAGAGAGAGATTGGATGGGGAGGGCAGAGTTGCAGAAAGGGTCAGAAAAACTGCAGCGTGTTTGTTTATAAATAATAGAAGGAAAAGTAGTCTATAAGCTCTCTGCATGTTTAAGTTTGTTGAATGAAGAGCAATTTGCATCCATGAATTTAAAACCACAGGAAGCAGAAATAGTTTCCTGTGCTTTCTGGAATACTGTAAAGAATAAAACTTACGTAGCTTTCTGTCGTGCTGAGAACTGCTTCACCTACCTTTATTAAAAAGTAAAATGAAGCAGTAAGCTAAAGAAAACTTGCAGTGTTTCCCAACTGTTTACTGTTGTTGACTCCCCTTGGAACAAATGTTAGTGTTTGTGACTCCCTGCCAAGCCTCGTGTGGAGAATGGATCAGTTAGGATAAACCCCTGCAGTCTGTGTGCAGCTTCTGAGAGCTGATGCTGCTGAGCAGTTCCACTCTAGAGATTAACCCTGTGCATGTTCATAGTCTTTGAAAGTGAAGGCAGTTGAGGTAGTCAAAGCTACATATCATAGCCCTACTGGAAGCTTCATTCATCTGCTGCTGCATCTCCCCTTTCAGGAAATTCTTGTGTTCTTTAATTTGTCTATTCCTCCAGTTCTGACAATGTCCCTGCTCAAGATATTAACCCTCTTGTCTATTCTCCTTCAGATGCTGATGGCCCTGCTCCTCTGGAACTGCCCAACCAGTGGCTCTGGGATATTATTGATGAATTCATATACCAGGTATGTGATTATAATACTGGGCCATTTTAGGGTGGCCTTGCCTTTATTAGTTGTATAAATTTTCCATCTCTTCCCTTGCTGTGATTTTCATAGCAAGGGTACCATTGCAGGTTGAAAATCTTTGGTGATCACTGTTGCTCTTGTGTTACCAGGTGGACGAAGTAGTTGTAAATGTACAGATTTTTAAGTTGCAGGGTGCTCTTTGGGGAGTCCTGAACTTTTGTGCCTACTTCTGTTTCAGAACAAAAGTTCTGCCTTTCTTAGTCAGTAGGGCCTTTATGCTTGGACTGAGAGATTGATGACCTGATTTGAAATAAGCTGTGATCTGAGATCTTGACATTAAGAAATACTTTTCCACTTACTGTTCTGAGTGCAACAGCACAGATCTCAAATGCTTTTGGTTTTTCTCTTTAGAGAATATATTCATTTCTCCATAACTTTTTATTATAGAGCTGCCTGGAATTCCTCAAGTGTTGTCTTGTCAAGCTTGAGAACAAAAAGGATGTGTGCATATAGAGGAAAAAGATGTGTGTATGCAAACATATCTTATAATTTGGACATTCTTGTGTCTACTTGTTCAGACAGCAAATTTGTGTTTAGTTGCTAAACACAACTGTCCTAATTGTTTAAGAGATCCTTTTTGCTTCGATCTGTCTCCTGGCCTTTCCCTCTGTACTATATAACTTTTTTTAGATGCTTTAAAGGTGGTATAATCTGCCATTTTGATTTCCATGTGATCTCACATGAAACTTTTTTTTTCATGCCACGTGTAGTTTATTGTAATACATTTGTGTGAGCAAGTTGTAAGCTTAGCGCACTTAGCTGAGTGTCTCCAATCAAGCTGCTCATCAGTGAATCTCTGCTTTTTCCTGTAGTTCCAGTCTTTCAGCCAGTACCGCTGTAAAACAGCCAAAAAGTCTGAAGAGGAAATTGATTTCCTTCGTTCCAACCCCAAGATCTGGAACGTCCACAGTGTCCTTAATGTGCTGCACTCTCTGGTGGACAAATCCAACATCAACCGACAGCTGGAGGTCTATACAAGTGGAGGTGAGCTTTGGGTGGTGCCAAGCAGCACTGGTGTCTGTGCTGCCTTGCTTTGATTGGACCCAAGTGGGTTGACTTTGTCTGGGAGCTGGATGAAGCCCATAGTCAGTGAATGGATTGGCTGGGAACGGGTTCTGTTGGCCTTGAGAAGTACCAATGATTACATTTCAGGCCCTGTTCCCTTTGTTTTTAAACAGAAGAGTATTGAAAGGGAAGCCTGCTTCCTTGGAGGATGGCATTGTGGTTCCTTTTTTCCCCTAGGTGACCCTGAAAGTGTGGCTGGTGAATATGGGCGCCACTCCCTGTACAAGATGCTGGGCTATTTCAGCCTGGTTGGGCTGCTGCGTCTGCACTCTCTTCTAGGAGATTACTACCAAGCCATCAAGGTGCTGGAAAACATCGAGCTCAACAAGAAGGTAATACAACATGTTTTAACCCTTCTTTTGCAGTCTTCCAAATGCCTCTGTTCAAACACGCTGGTGAAAAATTGCTGTACTGAATCTTCCAGCTGAGGAACTGTTTGTATCTGCTGTAGTTGTCAGGAGTTGGTAGCTGAGCACAGCTGGAGCTTTGGCATTAAATCAAGCCATATGATAATGCTGTTACAGCACAATTGCCCAGTTTTTTAGGAGGTTTGCTGTGTTGTGCAAGGCAGTGTTGTTACAGAGAATACTGCTGGAACTGCAAGTGGTAGTGCAGTGATAACTACCTGAGCACACCATTCTTACCTTTGTCAGAGGCTCTTCCTTGTATTTTTGGCTTCTGTTCTCACCGTGCCCACTCACACCTTGAGTGTTTTTGCCTTAGAATTGGGTGCTGCTTGTGGCTAATAAAAGCCCAATGGGCTTTTATTAGCCCATGGGCTTTTGCCAAGGCTTGGCACAGATCTACATATGTGCTGTCTGGCACAGGATGTGGAGTGAAATAGGGGGAAAGGGAACTGAGCAGAGCAATGTTAGGCACAGTGCAGGAGTCCTCTGCTTGCAGGAAGCTGAAACTGGAAAACATAGGAAATGGGTTGATCTAATAAAACAATGAGGAAGCTGCTGCAGGGATGAGTGGGAGGTGAGGTATCCTGAATTAACCCTCGCTGTATCTGGGATGGGTGTGAAAGCAGAGGTGGCTGGATTGTGGCTAACAAGCAGTTTGGATTGTTGTCTCCTCTCTAACATAGCATGTTACTCCTTCCTTCTCAGAGCATGTACTCCCGGGTGCCTGAGTGCCAGGTGACCACCTATTACTACGTGGGCTTCGCGTACCTTATGATGCGGCGTTACCAGGATGCCATCCGTGTCTTTGCCAACATCCTCCTCTACATCCAGAGGACCAAGAGCATGTTTCAGAGGACGACCTACAAGTATGAGATGGTAAGAGATAGAATAGACTTCTCAAAAGAAAAAGCTGCTGTCTTCTTTCCTGTCTCTCCTCTATCACCTGATAGCTTATGTCCAATAGTCCAGCTTTATTTTCCTGGACTTTGCTGGTGGTGGTGACCGGGGATCCTCTGAACTCCTTTGCCACGGGTTGACAATATTTTCTCTTAGCTATGTTACTAGTTACTTTGGGTGTTCCCCATACTGTTGTCCCAGGTCCATCTGCACTCTCCCTCTAGGCAGGTTTGTTAATGAGTGTCAGCTGCTAATGATGCTCTTGTTGATGCTCCTTCAGACTCAGTTGTGTTTCTAGTCCAGTCCTGCACTTCAGGTTGCTGCCATTGTCATATATATTTCCATTATGTGATAATCATTCACAGACATGGCTGTAAGAAAGCTCCTTTCTCTTTCTACCTAAGCTGTCTTACCTCCTGATTTTGGTGCCTGTTTTACCTGCTGTCTGCTTTTTATCCTTACGATTAATTTCTAACTCTTTGTTTAGCCAAATCCTACCAGTCTCAGTTCCATGACACTCCAAAAAGTTGGTGTGTCCATTTCAGCCACACAGCTGTCCATTTCATCCCACACTCAGATAAATCTTCATTCTCAGTCTTTTCTTCACTGACCTCCCTGATAACTGTCTCTTGCCAGGAGATGGTTGTTAAATCATCTGCATTCCCTTCTCTGCATGTTCTTGTACCAAAATAATAAAACCTGCTTCTGGCCTTCCAGGTTCTGCATGGCTCTAGATGCATTCACTCTGCTCCTTCCTCTTGTCCAACCCTCTCTTTTATTTATAAGAGCCTTGATAAGTCATTCGTCCATTTGTTTTGCCCAGAGGCACTGCTTCTTTATGCTGTTCCCCTTGAGCGTTAAGACCATCAGTGCTCTAAGTAAAGGATCTTCCTCTACAAAGTGCAGCTCCCTTGGGCACCCTAAAGCCTGAGCACGCTGTGGCGCTGACAGGGTCTCCTCTCTGTGTCAGATCAACAAGCAGAACGAGCAGATGCACGCGCTGCTGGCCATTGCCCTCACCATGTACCCCATGCGCATAGACGAGAGCATCCACCTGCAGCTGCGCGAGAAGTACGGGGACAAGATGCTGCGCATGCAGAAGGGCGACGCGCAGGTCTACGAGGAGCTCTTCAGTTACGCTTGCCCCAAGTTCCTCTCCCCTGTGGTGCCCAATTATGACAATGTGCACCCCAACTACCACAAGGAGCCCTTCCTGCAGCAGCTCAAGGTCTTCGCTGATGAAGTTCAGCAGCAGGCCCAGCTCTCAACCATCCGGAGCTTCCTCAAGCTGTACACCACCATGCCCGTGGCAAAGCTGGCCGGCTTCTTAGACCTCACAGAGCAGGAGTTCCGTATCCAGCTGCTCGTCTTCAAGCACAAGATGAAGAACCTGGTATGGACCAGTGGAATATCTGCCCTGGATGGAGAGTTCCAGTCTGCCTCTGAGGTTGACTTCTACATTGACAAGGTTGGTATTTGCCGCTTGCTGGCTGGGGAATTCTTTCACCCAAGAAATTCTGGAATTGGCAGCACCTAGTTTTGCTCCATTCTGTGGGAAACATTCCTTCTTCCTTTGCCATTTATAAGGCTTGACTGCCCGCAGTGAAGTTATAGCCCTGCATAAAAAGAGTGTCAGTGGATGAAGAGTGATGGAATATCACAGGCAGCTTTGGCAGTCAGTGTACCTAGAAAACAAACACTTCCCCAGGACAGAGGGAAGTGCTTGTCAGTGTTCTGGGAGGTGATAATTGAGTGACAGATAGTGCTGCTGTTAGTGTGTCAGGTGGGATTGTCCTTGTCGGTGTCCCCCACATCTCTCCTTTGCTGGACAAAGCAGAGATGTTGCTTGGTCACGTTACAGGTCTGCTTTGCACTGGAGCAGCATTTAGCTGTGGCTGCTCTAGGAGGGATCTAAACACAAGGTGTGGGGCTGTCACCATATGCCCTTGGAGCTCCAGCAGCAGGAAGCATAGCAAAGAGTCTTGTAGGACTTTATTTTCAAAGAAGATAGCAGTAACCATTAGGTTTCTTGCTAGGAAGGAGACCAGGTTGCCCTGCGTTCCTGGTCCTTGTAGCAGACCTCTTCTTGCAAGGTCTCATGCCGTGTCTCAGCCCAGCTCTCATGGCATATAGTGTGACTGAAAAGAGGGAAGCATGAACTGGGGTTGGAACTGTCAAACTGCTGCAAGGAAGACAAAAACAAGAGTGTGTAAGAATGTGGGAAGTGAATACAACATGAGCTGGAGACCCATCCCAGGCAAAGGTATGAGGGAAGGCAGCCCCAGGAGAACTGAATGGATCTTGTGGGACTAGCACAGATCAGATATGTGTGATGCTGAACTATGGCTGGGGTGAAGCCCATTGGGTTGATTCTTATGTTTGGCAGTTCTTGCTGTCTCCCTGCTCGTAGCACAGTCTTTTTCCTAATCTCATCCTGTTCTCTTCCCAGGACATGATCCATATTGCAGACACAAAGGTCGCTCGACGCTATGGAGACTTCTTCATCCGCCAGATCCACAAGTTCGAGGAGGTGAGGCCTGGGCAGGAGAGCTGTGTAGTTCTGTAGGAAACCTGGGGCAAGCACTGTGCTGTGCAGGCCCTCGAGGGTCCACACTTGTGTGAGACAGCTGTGTCATTCCATGCTGGGCTGAGCCCTGGCTCTGCAAGGCACTGGGCAAAGGCAGGTGTTCTAAGCAGCAGCTGCTGGCCTTTGAAGAATGGTATGGTTTTTGTGAGAAGTGCTCATTTGAGCCACAGTGGAAAAGGAGAAGAATTTTAATGTCCAGGGATGCTGACTCCATTGTCCCTAAATAAATGTGGTGTTCCTATCAGTAACACAACCAAAATTATATCTCTAACTTCATAACTATGGCTCTAGAAAATGGCCTCAAAGATTTCTGAAGCAGAGATGGCTTCAGCATTGTTCTTGGCCAGGAGGTGACATTCTGTCACTGCTTCACTCTTCCCCAACAGAGGTTGTTCCACACTGGAAACTCAGAGGGCAAAATTCTGAGATTTGGGGACTTAATACAGGGTTGTGATACCACTGCTACAAGTTTGCATCCTTTCTTCTCCCCACGTCTTCCTCTGCTGTCTTGGAGTGGAGAGAGTTCTACTTATTCCCCTTCAACTTGACACACTGTACTTGCTCAAGAGCTCTCTTTGTCAGTGAGCTGGAGAGGAAGGAATTAAGAGGCATTGGATAAAGTCTGCTGAGGGGAACAGTAGTGTTTATCAATCACAGTGTATTTTTCTGACCTTTGCTTTCTCTAATTCCAGCTGAACCGAACCCTGAAGAAGATGGGCCAGAGACCCTAATGTGGATGCCGTGCAGGCCTGGGCAGAGAAGTGGGTGGGAGAGGTTATTCTCTGTGTTGAGGGAGGGGAGCTCAGGGTTCTGGCATTTCTGGAATCTCCTGTGACTCTGAAAGTATTTTGTATTTAAATATGCAGACTTGTTTGGCTCAAACTATCCTACGAAGGACAAGACATCTAATAAATTGGCGGAATTTTCCTCATGAGCATTTGTACTCATTTATTTTTCCTCTGTGGAAGAATGTAACTGCATTTGGAGACATGGGCAGCTGCTGTTGGTTTGTGCTCTTGTTGATCCATGTTGTTGCAGGTAACAACAGGGAGCAGATCTCTTTAGGTGCTCCGTACATTCACCATCCACAGCAAACGGGGAAGGCTGCAGTACTGATTAACAAGAAGAAAATTAGCTGTTCCACAGTGTCTTCACAGGATATGAAAAGAGATACAAGCTAACACTGTTTCTTTTAGCTTTTACCCGTGTGTTGAATAGACCTGAGTTGTAGTTGCTTTCTTAGAAGGTTGCTTTTTTGCCTTTCCTCCTCTCTTTTTTATTTCAGTTGCTATGAAGTAGAAGTGCTCCAAAGTGGATTCTCATGTTTTTAAAGGAGAGGGGAGAATTTTTGTAAAAATTGAATCAATATTAGCTGGTCATCTGATGAGATGTCCTTGCTAGAGGTTGTGTTTTATTTCAGCAGAGGTGATGCCCAAGACCTGGACCTTAATTTAATTGAGTTCAGTTTCTTTGGAAAACTCCCCGAGGGCCTTTAATTTATTAAAACCCTTTAAATGCAAATTTTCCCTGCTCTCCAGCCACAAACTTGCAGTGCCTTGAAAGAGGGGGAAAAAAAAGTTGAAAACGAGTTACATAAAGGGGAATCAAGGACCTGCAAGTATTGGGGAAGAGTATGCAAAGAATGAATCGCATCCCTCCACACCCTCTCTCCCTTTTGCCATCTTTAAATAGTTTGGTGTTTGAGTGGTAGAAACAGGTGCAAGAGGAAAACCTGCATGTGTAATAGAAAGCTGCACAAAGCGTGTTTCAGATACACCATCTGCCTCTTTGTACCTCTCCTCATTCCTTTCCACTGACAGAGGGGTCCTAGCAGTCCAGTTTGGCTCTGTGTGTGATTCTGTTTAGACGAAGGGAATAATTAGCCTTTGTTGGATTATATTCTGTTTGAATGAGGGTCGGGTTTCCAGTGTCCTAGATACTGCTCAAAGGTAAATTCTGTTTCCCATCGCAAAGTCAAGTAGCTCAGGCAGGCAGGGTACAGGCACCACAGTGAGATTAAATAGGCAATTCCTGCTGGCCGCCTCACTGCTGCTGTTAGTGTTATGGATGCTAGGAGCTCACTGCCTCCAGTTCTGGAGGGTTTGAGGCAGCCATATCATTAAGAAATTAAAGGACTAAGATGCCACTGCATTGCAGCAGCCCGTGGGGAGCTGTGTTCCTATCAAGCAGAATCTTCTCCTTTTTGATTTTAGGACTGGCACTTCTCCTCCTGTTTATTTGCCAACAGCCGCACAGTAAGCATAGCTGTCAACAGCAACTGCCCTACTTTCTTATTATCCAGAGCCTAAATCTTTCCCAGGACACGTGCTCAGGTGGATGTGATACACGACATGAGAACCCTGGCAGGTATCTCCATGATCAATTCTAGTTCACAGCATAGCAAAGGAATCCAGTGTGTTGCTGGGATTTTAATATCTGGTTGTCATGTTGGAATTACAGACTTTTAATGCTTATCTGTATCATCTGAAACACTCCAGTGGTTACAGGCTGTTCTCAGGTATGTGGATGTGCTGCTGCTTTGTTTCCATCTGCCAGAGCAGCTTCCAAAGGATGCACAGAGACCATCCACTGCCCTCCCTGGCTCTGCGACTTTTCTGAGGGACTGCCGAAGGTTAACTGAGCAGGACTGGCACTTGGTGGAACGAAGCCAGGAGGAGCTTGCAGCTCTCACTGGGTGGAAAGATGGGCTCAGCGAGCTGCGGTGCCTGGCACTGCTTGAAGCCGGAGGAATGCAGGGTGTTCAGCAGCATCAACAGAGCCCCGCTGGTGCCGGGAAGGCGCTCCAGAGGGAGGTGGGGGTGGCTAGAGCTCGAGCCTCGCCTGCCGCAGCAGGGTTTGGTGAGTGGAAGTGGTTCTGGACAAAATGGTTTTGTCGCAGTGAACCACGGTACAGGGTCGTGTGCTCTGTGTCTCTTGTCTCTGACCTACAGTTGTGAAGGGGCTGAGTGTAATTACGGAACCTGGAAAAGTCAAAAAAACCTCCCTCATTCTGCTGTCCCTTAGGATACATCAGGAAGACGCTGTCAGCCAGATCTGGGGGATGCTGAGTAACCAGCTCAGTTATTACAAAACCGACACAATGTTTCATTTCCTTTTTGCTACAGAGTAGTTTTTCTTGTGATTTACACCACAGCGTAGCTCAGCCACTCAGCGGGGAGACTGTACAAACCAGTCGGAGAATTTACTTTTCACTTGTTACAGTTCTGGGACCGTAGAGTGATAGAATGAAACAATGGAGCAGAAGAAAGATGGTGCTACCCTTGAAATCTGAGTGAAGGAAGGAGTATAGAGCCCATACAAAAGAACTGGAGAAAACGGACTCGTACAGATTTGGAACTGGCAGGAATAAGCTCAGCATCAGTGGGATAGTTTGGTCTTCCCCAGAGGTAGCTGTTGGAGGTGAAAAGAGTGCTAAGCCAAATAAAGTAGCCTTTAATAGTGTGCTTCCCCCCTCTTGTCAAACCATCACCCTGAGCGTGCACACCAGCTCTCGTGACAATCCATGGCCGCGATGTTGCGGGTTCCTGAGATTGTATCGCGCTCTTCCTCTGCTTCTTCCAGGGCTTCCTGTGAAGCGCTGCCTGTGACTCCAAGTGTCTTGATCTTCAAAGCTCTCCCTGGCCCTGAGCCTACCCTGGGAGCCACCTACATCCCACACGTACTCCGCTGCTACGGCTTATGCCCCTAGGACTGCTGAGAACTGCTTCTGCCTGGAGCAGCCTCTGTCTAAGCCTGAGAGGGATCCAGAATTAGGTTGCCTAGTGGTTTTTAATCTAGTTGAACTTGAATTGTATTCAGGCCCAACTCTTTCCCCGAGCTGGTGCTCTCCCCAGCATCCCGCCCTGCTCCCCGAGAAGCGCTGAGGCCGGGGGCCCGGGAGCTTCCGCGGCGTGCCCGGGCCCCGCCCCCGGGAGCTCCGCCCCGGGAGGCCCCGCCCGGCCCCGGGCTGGCGGCGGCGGCGTCGGTGGGAGCGGCCGCCCCGATGTCGGGTCCGCGGGGCGCCCTGCAAGCCTGGTGCCGCCGGCAGTGCGAGGGCTACCGCGGCGTGGAGATCCGCGACCTCAGCACCTCCTTCCGCGACGGACTGGCCTTCTGCGCCATCCTGCACCGCCACCGGCCCGACCTCCTGTGAGTGCAGGCCGCGCCTTGCCCGCCGCTCGGACGGGGCGCCGCGGAGCCCCGGCTGCCGCCCGCGGGCGCTGGTGACGGAAGGAGCGGGGGGCGCGGAGGTTTGGGGCGCGGGACCGCTGGGACCCCCCTTTCTGGAGGGGTTGGGCCGTCTGTGCCGCTCAGCAGCGATCCCGGGGAGCTCACGGGGGGTTGGGGGGGATGGAGGCGCCGTGGGAAGCGGCTCCGAGGGGCTCAGAGAGAGGATGTTCCTCCGTTGTGCTGATGTGCTGATAGGGGACGTGCTGAGGAAGATGCTGTCGAGAAATAGTTGGGTACTGGGGATGAGGGATTCTATATTCCCAGGCAGTGCTTGTAGCCAGGTTGGATGGGGCTCTGAGCAACCTGGTCTAGTGGAAGGTGTCCCTGCCCATGGCAGCAGGGTTGGAACCAGATGGTCTTTCAGGTCCTTTCCAAGCCAAACCATTCTATCATTCTGTGTTTCAGCAAACGACCTTCTGACCTGGTCCTGCAGACCTGTCAAGGTCAGGGTTAGCAGAAGTCGTGTGATTTAAGGCTGGTGAGAGCATTGAGATGGACTAGGTCCGTACACCCAAATGGGAGCGGTGTCTACCAGAGAGGAGACATGATGTTCATATCTTGGTGTTTTGCCTCAGCAAGAGATGAGCTTTCACACTTCGAGAGGACCAGGAGCCTGCCCTGCACAGGGACATTCCCAGCTGCCAGAGGCAGCCACTCTGAAATGTGTGGAGGCCTGGACCAGGTTGCTGCTTGCATTTGCTTCTAGCTTGTTTTCTGTGGATGCCACAGTGAAAGCAGGAGGTAGCAAATACCAGTAAGGGTATTGAGCCTCTCTAGCCTCCCCCAGCTTGGGTATCTCTGAGGGGGAATGTGAGTTTCAGGAGGCAGACAGTGAGTTTGGGATTGCTTGGGGGCAACAGTGTCAGGCTGGAGAAACTGGCTGAGCCACTGGAAGGAATCTGCCCCGACCTGCCGCTGTAACCCTGTGTGCCCCGGCGGTGCTGGGAATCCGGCGCCCATCTGCTCTAATCCTTGGTAGCCCTTGCAGTGCAGGTAGGCACTGCCCCACCTCGCTGTGCCTCCGGCGTGCACGCGCTCCTTCGCCTGCCCGTAAAACCGACAAGGGTGATGCGTCCCCTGTCACGTTCTGCTCTGGGACTGGTGGTTCTTCCTCTGAGGGTGCCCAAACTGATCAAATTCTCCTTCCTGAGCTGACCCCAGGAAGGCCTTTTGCCATGACAGCAGCCTCTGTCAGGCAGAGGGTTGACTGTGACTCCCCTGTGGAGCTGTGGTGTCCGTGAGAGGGCGAAACAGGCCTGTGTCCTTACAAGCTGAAGCTGAGCAGGTAGGCTGGAAACCGAACTGCTGCCTGCTGTGTTTCAGGTGGTTGCCCCTAAACCCTCAGCATGGTGTTCTTCTGGAATGACTGAGAGCCAAGACATACGGTGTCTTTGCATCACTCTGGGTCTTGAAGGAGCTGTGTGGTCTTATGTCCTGCAGCTCTTGGGTGGTGTGGCTCACTCTGACTAGCTCTAATGGAGCCCCTGAAAATTCTCCCAGTTGCAAAGCTGCTGGATGGGAAGAGGCAAATTAAGGACAAGAACACTTGCAATTATTAATTTTTTTTTTACATGGCACAGTAACTGGGAATTGAAAAGCAGAGGTTTAGCAAAAGCTTATGATAAACACCACTAAAACCTGCTGGTGGTTTCCCATTAACCATATTTGCCATCCCATTAAGCAGAGGCTGCTGCTCTTAAGTTGTCAGTGGGCTTAAATCTGCTCCTGGCAGATGTCCTAACTGCATGCTTCACAGGTCCTCTGCACGAGCTGCATTGTAGAGACAGAGCCCAGGGCCTTACAAGGACATGGCATGTTGTAGAAGGATTTTCAGACGGCCGGCAGGAGAGTAGCATCATTTCGTCTGATTCCAGCTTCTTCAGCCTGTCCCGATTTGGAAGTGGGAAGATTGGATCAGAGTCAGTAAATCTTCTGACGGCAGAGGAAAAGTGGTTGCCCTTCTTTTCTTCTAAAGTGCTTTCAGTCAGCCCAGTAATAGGACTTGGCAGGGATCTGTGAGTGTGTTTCTGACCTTGTGTAGTCTTCCTTTGTGCGGGGCTCTCCTGGCCCACACGGGACAGCTGCGCTGCTCCCCGAAGGCTGGAGTTCCTCTGCATGCAGCTGCTTCCCTGCTTCCTGCTGGCTTCCCCTGGGATTGCAGAGGGGAGGAATGGGCACATCCATATGAGGGCTGAGCTGAAGCTCTTCTCTACCTGTGTGACACCACTGCTCTGCCACCCTGATCCCCTGGGTGTTGCTGCTGTGGTGGCTGTCAGCCTGTCCCTGTTTTCTGACCCTGCCTGGATGCACCCCCGTTGTGCTGCTGTGCTGGGAGGGGACACACTGAGGAAGAGGCTGTCATGAAAGACCATGTGGGTAAGTGAGACTGAGGACAGTTTTCCACATGACCCCTGGTTTGAACACCATCACCTTGGGATAAGGCAAATGGCATCGGAGGGATGCTGCCCTGGAGAGCTTTTGAGCAACTCCTGCAGAGCTCTTGGAAACACTATAGGTTTGGGCTTCTTGAAAGAAGTAGACTGGAATTCCTCAGTGTCTACTGAATCCAGCTAAAGGTGTCTTGAAGTATGAGGTGCATAGCTGTAGGATCTGTGTGTTGAACCATGAAGATGAAAATCCCTGACTCCACTGTTGTAGGCACTTCCCTTAGCCTCGCTGTCCCAGTCAGGGAAATGGGAAACTTGGATTTAGCCTCTGACTGCGCTGCTGGCTGTGTGATCTGGAGATGAGACACTTAATCTCTTCTCTTTCCTTTTCAGTTAAGCTGGCAACATCCAGACCAACTTGACAGTGGACTGTGGGGATTAATGAGTTTGTTTGCTCAGTGCTCTAGAAATCTGAAGCATGAAATTAGTGTTTACAAGGCATTTGCTGGAGCTTAGTGAAGCAAAGAGCATCTTTCAGCGTCCCAAGCTGTACAGCCTCCCTGGAGCTCAGGGAAGGATCTTGGCATTCAGGGGTGAGAAGAATAAAGGAGTATGGCACATGCCTTTTGAGTGCTGGGAGAGATGGAGGCTTGAGGAAAACAGGAGATGAGAGCTAGTTTAGAAATGCTGTTGTGTGCCCCTAGAGCCGTGGGTTTGGTTACAGGCAGGCTCACTAATCTTGTTTGTTCCTTCCCATGTACTGCCTGCATTTCCCTGACAAGACCTGGAAAGCTGAATGGCTTATTATGTGGCACTGCCTTAAAGTGCTCATGATTTATATTTGAGGAATCCAGGAATTTGCTCTGGTTTTAGCTGCACGGCACACCCTTCCCCCTTCCCTGGATCTGCTGTGCTCCCTGGCAGCTGCCCTAAACCCTGGAGTGCTTAGTGGCTCTGCATGTATCTAATTAGGTAAGTGCCTGGGATGTTATTTGCATAGAAATATTACTCCAGGATATGGTACAACGCTGGGGTTTGCTGAGTCAAGGCAGTTGTTCAGCTGGGATAGCCAGAGTCTTGCCTGTTCTTACATCCAATCCCTTGGATGGGTATGTTGGCAGGAGAGGAGCCTGAGCAGGGCTGGATGAAAGACTGCTGAGATCAGGGTGAGGAAATAATGTGGCATGCAGCCACATGTCACAGAATTGCGAGATGGCAAGTTCTGGGCTCTCTGCAGAGGAGACAGTTTGTAGAGGGGAAAGGGATGTGTCTGGAACGACTTTTCCCAGTGCCTGAGAGGCCACGCTCCATGCACATTGGTACTGGGAGCGTGCCTGGAGCCACAGGATGCCACATGACCAAATGGCATATGGGAGTGCTCGTGTCAGGAGCAATGCAGGTCAGTGTGGTCCTGCTTGGCTTGTCAGAGAGGGAGCTGGAAAATGCAGTGGAGAGGAACTGAATAAACTGATCCCTGGGGCCTTGTACTGATGGACTTCAACGTCTCAGATAAAGCTGGGAGTCTGCAATCCTACATTAGTGGAAAAGAATCTTCTATTCCCTTTCTGCTTGCTAGCCCCTCGTTACCTCTTGAGCTTCACATCCTCTCTGCTGGCATCTGTTTTCCCTAATGGAATTGCCTTGGTTTACTAAAACAGCTTTGGTTCGCTGGGGCAGAGTGGAATGGACGTGATGTTTTGTCTGTCAGAAAATACTCTCCCAGCCCAGCCCACCAAGGAGTCTTCGAGCTTCCAGCTACACCACTCCCATATCCTGAAAGTGAAGGCATTCAAAATGAAGGTCATGAATGTTTAGAGGGCAGTTGATATATAACTTTGCTGTCATTGCTTCTCCTGTGTTCCAAATTGGCATTTTGTTTAAAAGGGAAAAAAAAAAACCTGCAAGGTTAAAGGACTTCCCTAGGCAAAAAAAACAAAACAAAAACTTAGGGGAAAAATATCTCCCAGTGGAGACTAGTGATAATTACAAAAATGGCAGTGGTTTTGACATCAAAGCAAAGGCTACAGCTGAAGCCTTTGTTCACCAGCATGTAGAGAAGGAAAAGTTGTGGTATTTTGAGCAGTCTGAGCTCTGTACATGTATTCTCATGAGTTTTCAGGGTGGTAACAGAGCTGCACATCCAGCCCACCTTGCTGTGTGTGTGCTGCATTTGCTCCTGCAGCAGCGAGCGGCTGCAGCTTCGTTCGTCGTGAGGAAACGGCACCAGCAGCCTCTTGCTTTTGAACAGAGGAAGTGTAATTTTATGGTGGTGTGGGCAGCTGGGAAAACCTTCCTGAGCTCATCATGAACTTCCTCTGCAGCTTTGGGAAAGCTGCGTGAGGGGCTTCGAGGAGGGGCTGGCTGCCCTGCCATGTGGTGCTGGGATGGGTTGTGTCGGTATTACGGGAAAAGGCAGTGAAATCCAAAGGGAGATGGAAGAAGGAAGTTCCTGTAGCCCTTCTCTGCAGGTGCCTGGCACCATCTCGCCTGGATCCTGCACACCACCTTCGGGGTGGGGGACGCATTCCCCCCTCTAATCTGAATTGTCCGTCTGTGTTGGTCTCCCAAGCTTTGGCACCTCTCTGTGATCCATTGGGGTGGCTTTGCTTGACCCTAGACCTCTGGACTGTGTCCTCCCCTGTGAATCCAGCTAGCAGGCACACCAGGCTGCTGCATGAGGGGGTTTTTGTGTAACACAGCTGAGATCCTTGGCAGGAAGGGGCTGTAAGCAGTGCAGCGTGATGCTGTTTTCACACATTGTACCCACATGCACATGCAAAAGGCATAACTAACTCCTTCCTGCATTTCTCCCCCTCTATTAAGAGCCTGCAGACTGCTTTTACTTTCTGCCCTCTGCTTCCTTGGTGAAGGCAGCTAATCAGTCTCTGTGGCCAGGCTGAACCCCCAAAGGGCTCCAGGGGAACAAGTGAAATGGGTTGGAACAAGTGAATCCCCTGGGCTGGAGACTGCTGGGATTCCTCTGTGTGCCCTGAGCACCTCGCATTCAGCTCCAAAGGCTGCAGCCATGGATGGTTTGTTGTGTTTGTTGTGCAGCCGTGGACGGTTTGTGAATGTTTGAGGGAAAGCAAGGGCAGAAGTGCAGTTTAAGATCTTCTGTGTCACCCCATATTCCTTGAGGTAGTGCAGGGAGGTTTGTCTAAAGACCCTCATAGAGCCACCTGAGCTGTATCTGTCCCTTCTTTCTCTTGAGGTGAGGTATCTGTATCTCCATCCTCCACTGTTGTGCCAGTGGCCTTGGAAAAGCAAGTTTGGGGTGATGTTGTTCACTCTTTGGTGCAGCAGTGTGTGGTGCTAATTGAAACATGGCCCTGGTATTTCTGCAGCCTTTAACCTCAAGGGCAGAAGTGGGTAGCGAGAGACAAGAATGACATTTTAATTTCCTGGTCACCACCCATTTGGGACTCGCTTTCTTTTTGTAATTGCAATTTCCCTTTGGTTTCCTTGTGCCGTTACAACCTGAAATCTGCTTTGCCAAGGTTTTGTTTATCTGGGGTCTTATGTGTTGAGTTGTTGCAAGGCTGACTGTCCTGAGAATCTGCATGTGGTGGCATAGGGACACTTTTTCTCTGCACCTCATGTGGCTATTTTGTGCTTTCTCATTTCAGAGACTTTGATTCTCTCTCCAAGGATGACGTCTATGAGAATAATCGCTTGGTAAGTCCCTGTTCTGCAGTGCATAGAAGGAAGAATTGATGTAAGAATGACTTGATGGAGGTCATGTAGCGTGGGAGGAATTTGTGACAGTGCTGAGGGTATAAAAAAAATCTGTGTTTGTAAGTAACAGGCAGGAGCTTCTCTGGAAACAAGGGAATCTGAAACATCAGCTTCCAGCCTGGTTATCCTAACAGTTGCCAAGACAACATCTCAGGTGAAGATTTAAATGGTGCAACATCTTGAGCTCATTTGTTCCAGATTTGCAGGCAATGGAAGCAGGAAGCTGGTTTTACTTCAGGCATAGGCAGAGAGGAAGGTCATGCTAGACCCTGGTGTGCAATATGCCTTTCCTTCTTGGCACAGCTGGAGCCAGTAGCAGAAGCAGGCAGTGGGGAATGGGGAGGTGCCCAACCCCAGGGGCTAGTGGTAGGACAGAGCAGCAATAGCCCTGCTATAGCCCTTTTTTTTAAATGAGAGAAAGACCTAATTGCTGCAGGCTCCATCTGGTAGTCTGTGGAAAGGCACGGCCCATCAGCTTCCCAAGGTGAGTTAAGCTACATACAGATATCTTAAGGGCAGATGTTGAGGATGAGACCAGACTCTTCAGTGGTGCCCAGCAACACGAAAAGGGGCAATGGGTACAAACTGAAATACAAGAATTCCTCAGCTGATTATGAGGAAAAACATTTTTTACTGTGAGGGTGACAGAGCACTGGGCCAGGCTGTCCAGAGAGGAAGTGGAGTCTCTTGCTCTGGAGATACTCAAACCTGAACTGGATGTGATTTTTTGTCACCTGCTTTAGGTGAACCTGCTTTAGCAGGGGTTTGGACTAGATGATCTCCGAGGTCTCTTTCAATCCCAGCCATTCTGTGATTCTATGATTTGGGATTTACAGGATTAGGGCTCTCCAGCTGTGTCCTGGCACATCCTTTCCCAGACCGGTTGGCCCCTTTCAGTCATTATCAGCTTTTTCCATTCAAGACCCACACAATGGGTATCTTGTCCTGTTAGGGACCTCTCTGGTGGGTCTCTCCTCACTCCTTGCTGCCTGCAGCCTTGTGTTTGGCAAGACTCAGTCCAGACAGCTGGCTTAAAGCCAGGCTGAGCAGAGCAGGATGTCCACGGGGGGCACTTTTACACCCCTAGTTACTGCAAATATCTATTTTCTTTTGTTTCTCCATTTCTTTTCTTTAGATCTCACACCCTGCACAGCACCTCATGCCCCAGAGACTAGGCACCTTCAGTCTTTACCCACACCCGGTACCTTTACCTGTGCACCCGATACCTCACCATTCAGTGCCCAAACCACTCTCATCTCCTCCTGGCTTACTTCTCTTCAGTCCCTGCTATAGTCTTTCACCCCCCTCCCTGGGAGATCAATGTGGGTACGCTGCCCTTGGCTCAGCAGAGGGATGGCCAGAGTGTATAGACAGTAATCCACATACACTGCTAAATGGGACACTCTCAAACAGCCTTTCTCCTCCTCCATTCCTTCTTTTCGGGTAGCTGTGTATGCAGTTGGAGGAGATGAGTGCTTCTTATCACAATGTGCTTGTTTCTGCTTGCTGAGACACAGAAAAGTACTGGAAGTACTGGCTTGTGCATGGCAAGGTGCTGGATGTTGAGCTGGCTCTGTTGAGTGTGGGAGGGGAAGGTGTGCCACCCCAGAGCATGAAAGGATGGGCAGTCAGTGTTTCTGTGGGGTGAGCACTTGGGGTGGCCAGGGACACTGCTGAGTAGAGCTCAGTGTCACGGGAAGTGTCTGCCAGCCTTCTCCCCTTCGTGGTGCCAGCCAAGGCTCTGGCAGGCTCTTGCTTGAGGGCACTGCTGGTGTCCCCATGAGTTGAAAAAACACTGGGGTTTTTTTCAGTGAAAACTTGAAGGCAACCTTGCTTCTGTTGCTACATTTTTTATTCAAGCAGCATGTCTGGAAGCCTCTGTCCATCCGGGGTGCCATGCACCAGTTTTCTTTCCTTACTGCCTCTCTGCTGTTCCCGCAGGCCTTTGAGTTGGCAGAGCGGGAGCTGGGCATCCCAGCCCTGCTAGATCCCAATGATATGGTCTCCATGAAAGTCCCTGACTGCCTCAGCATCATGACTTATGTGTCTCAGTACTACAACCATTTCAACAACCCCAGCCAAGGTGAGTGTCCTCCCACCCTCCTGGCTTCCAGTTTGCCCCTGTTTGAGTATGGGAAACCCAGCATTGCCTTGTGCTTCCTCCTTCCTGTGGCACCTGGGAGCTGTGTGTGTTTGTGGGGAATGGGAGAGGAGCAGGTAGCACGCCCCTCTCCTGCATCTTGCTGGTGCCCCTGAAGAAGGCCTGGAAGAGACAGTGCATTGGCTTTCACAAGAGGTGGGGAATGATGTAACAGATCAGGCTGTGGAAAAAGGAACGCCTTTCTCCTCCCTCTGCGCTGCATTCCTGCCGACTTGGGTTGGGCCACCACCCCTGGTGCTGACCAGATCCCTTTGTGATCTGCTCCAACCCACTAAAACAGGAGAAAGCTGGATAGGAGCCTGCCTACCACAGCTAATTTTTATCACATAGGTGCATGTAAAGTGACTGGAGGACAGAAGGAGTGGGGCCAGGGTGGAGGGTATCAAATCAGCTCCTCTGTCCCTACAACTGCAACCTGAGCTGAGTGCTCTGAGACAGCTCTTCCTGGGCATCCTTTGGCTGCGTGGAGATGAGCGCTCCAGGTCTCCTGTTCCACTCTGCAGCCACAACATCAGATAAATCTCTTCTACTTGTATGTGCTTCTCCAGGGATGCTGGTCTCCCAGCCAAGGAATCCCACTGGGGACTGGTGTGTGAGTTCCAGCCCTGACAGCAAGAGATACTTCACAGACCTGCTGACAGCCTGGCAGCCCTGGGGCCCAGTGGGTCACAACAATACATCAGCAGCTACCGCAGCTGCTCTGGGCTCTGAGCGTTGCTTAGGGAGTCGATTACAAGGAAGCCAAGTAGCATTTGATGAGTAAATGAAATCACAGTGGGAGGCTGGTAACCCTGGGCCACAGAAAGGGATCCACAGCAGGCCAGGCTCTCTGGCAGCCTCACAGCTGACCCATTATTAGATTGTGTTTGTCTCTTCCACCTAAAATAAGCACTGAAGCGTTGGGAGCGGCAGGTCTCATCCTATGTCACAAGGCTGGATGATTTTATTTTTTTTCCCTTCCCCTTCCCGCACATGGGTGGTGTGAGTCACACTTCTCTCCATGCCTCATCCTCCTTCCCTCTTGCCTCCAGCCAGCGTCCCTCTGCCTATGAAGCGCCCAGCTGTGGCCTCCTCTCCTCCTCTGCTGTCCCACAAGACGCCCGTGGCTGCAGCTGAGAGTCCTTCAGCACCACAGGTACCCAATTTCTTGATTCAAAGCCAGACTGAGGCAGTGGTATCCCCTGCACTGTGGGTGAGGAGATGGGAAAAAGCCTGTCACAGAGCCATGGATCTCTGCAGGGAACTGCCTGTGTATTTTGGGTGTGAGGGGTGTTTGGGATTTTGTTTCCTTGTGGGATCCAGCTGAGAGAGTGATTTTTGGACTGTAATTTGTCCCTGGCAGGCAAGAGGTTGGGCAGATTTGTGCTGGGTGGTTCCTTGAACCACCCAGGGTACAAACACTCTCCTTCCTATGTATGGATAACTCTTTAGATGAGGAAAGAGCAGGAATGTGGGACTAGAAGGGCAGAAAAGATGCCCTTTCTTTCAGGTTTTAGCAATTGTCTGGGATGGGACTTTTTTCAATGTCTTGCAGGACCCTGGTGCGTGGGGTATAGATTAGTCCCTTCCACAGCCCTTCAGCTGTAGACAGGGGCAAGGCACCTTTTGGAGTGGCCCCTATCTAATTTGGGAAGAGGCAGCCTGCCTGTGCCTGGGCTTGAGGGCAGCTGTTCTGTGCATTGTCAGCCCCTGAGGTCAGCCCCTGAGCTGTGCCACGAGCCCTCAGCGATGGGCCTTGCACAGGGAGCAGCTGCTCTGGAGAATCTGTGCTCTGGGGAGCAGCTCGTGGCCCCCACCCTGAGGTGCCTGTGCGTTGTGTCCCAGGAGGATGTCCCCTCGGAGCGGTCCCAGCGCAGCGCGCTCAGCAGCACCTGCGCAGCCTGCCAGCAGCACGTCCACCTGGTGCAGCGCTACCTGGCCGAGGGCAAGCTCTACCACCGCCAGTGCTTCAGGTACGTGGTGGCCAGGCCTGCTGGGGCGGCCTCTCTCCTCGGCACACTGGGGGTCTGTGGCCAGCTGCACCCCATCTTTGAGTGTCTGCGTCCCTGGGCAGCATGGAACATGAACAGCAGTGCTTGAAATGACAGTGAGGATGTTCCGTTTGCCTTCCAGCTCCCTGTCCCAGAGGTCTGACTAGCCCTTTGTGTCCCTGTGCTCCATTCCTACCCTACTCCCTGCCTCCCTTGCTAACCTGTGCTTTCCCACTTCACTTACTTGGAATCTCATCCTCTAGAGCTTCTCCCACCTCCATAAACAAGGATGTTCTGCCTCTTTACCACCTGCCTACCCAGGACCACCCCCCCTTCACCTTCCAATGAGGTCTAAGCCGTGACATCATCCTACAGACCTCCTTCCACCTACACTCCACATCCTCAATTGGATATACAGGCTTCCATGCTGCCTGGGTGGTGCTGAGCTCCTAGGGAGCATGTGGAGAGCTGCAGACTGTTAACAAACTGAGGAATGAGGGTTTACACGTCAGCAGCTCTGTGGTTACTCCCTGAGTGCAGGTCCTTACCTGCAGCACCTGTGAAATCATTTCACTTTGCTTTCCCTGCTCTGATGATGAAGGAATGAGATCTCTCCCATGGGCCACAGGACAGGAGTTGGCATCTGAGAACAGAAATATCAAGCCACTGGGAAGATATGGGAGGCCTCATTCACCTGCCTAAGCCAGTTGAGGATGTGCCATAGAAACAGCGTCGCAGGAGAGGAGCTGAGCTGGGGCCATTCAGGCTTCCCATCTGCAGCTGGGACAAAAGTAGGAGTTTTGGGGTTCAGGTGCAGCATTCCCATTGTCCTCATGGGCCAGGAACAGGAGAGGTGCCATGTCTGCCATGCCACAGCTCATGGCCCTTCAGACTGAGCAGGGAGATCCCTGTAATTTTATCCCAAATATTTTGCCTCCTGATTATTTTCTTGTCTTTTTTCTGTTTTGGTTTTTTTTCCTATGCTGATTCATGGGTGGTGTTTGTTCAGAAATGTCTTGTGGCAGCTGATGGAGACAAACCCAAAGCAAACCACTTTCTCCCCTTGTCCGAGCTTTCCACCTCTTCATTTCATCATACCCCTTCTCTCTAGAGTCCATATGTCCTCACACTTCTGCTCTCCATTTCCAAGGAAATCCCCGTCAACTGGATGCCCAGAGCAGAAATCCTTGCCAAAATTATCTGCTGGCAGCGCAGGGCAGCCAGCTGCTGCAAGCACCAGGTATTCAGACAAGAAGGAACAAGCTTGGTTTTCATGGGAGTGCTTGATCAGCCCCTTGCCTTTGGCTGTCTTTCATGTCTGCTATCCACCTCCCTTCCCAGGTGGAGAAGGACTGATTTGGTTGCCAGCGCTTTGTATTACGCTTGCGCCTGGAGGGCTTCATTAGGAAGCATTCAGAGGCTCAGTGGGGGAAGAGTGGATGATCTAAGGAGATGTGGCGGACAGTGAAGGACAGGGAAGCTATTAGCCCAATTTCAGAGTGTAAGGATGGCCCTGCTGCATAATGCCCTTGTCCTTCCAGCCAAATGCTGTGGCCCAGCTGGATGCCATGGTCACCATTACTGAGGCTGAGCATGAGACCAGGCCAGGCTTGTGTGCTGTTTCTCCTGAATACTCTGGAAGCCTCCAATGTAGTAATTTCCTGAGTTGGAATTGATGTCATTTTATTTAATAATCAGAGCTGGGGGGGTTGTTTTACAAACAAATGTATCTGACAGTTCTTTAACCTGCCTGAGCCCTTGGCCCCCACAAGGCAGCCCATAGCCTCCCTGTGCCAGTTCTGAACCAGTTGCTCCCTAGTTCCAGCTGATATTCACTATTTCATGTCTGTGAATGGTTGATCCCTCTCCCCGTTCCAAGGCTAGAAACCACACCATATCCTGATACCAACTGTCACCCTTCCACATCTGTTAAATCCTTTCTGAGATGAAGGAAGAACCCAAATGCATGCACTTTTTAAGTTGTGAACTTGCCATGGGTTCCTACAGTGGCCTGGTGACATTTCTGTACTTCTCTTCTTTCCCAAATGACTTCCCCAAGATCACTCTAGGATTTAGGAGCAGGGGTGAGAACTAACTCCGTGTCCCTACAAGGGTTTTCCAGGTGTGTTGCCTTCTGGGAAGGGTAGGATGGCATCCTCCATCTCATGGTGCTCTCTCTTCTCGTTGGCAGGTGTAAGGAATGCTCCAGCACTCTGCTCCCGGGGTCATACAAGCCTGGGTCAGAGGCAGGGACTTTTGTCTGCACGCAGCATCGTGGTAAATTGGCCGTGAGTGGGAAGGCCGAGAGGAGGCCCAGCCCAGACCGACAGTCACCAGAGCTAAGAACTGAGACTGGGGCTGACAGCATGCGAGAGGATGCCCTCCATGCAGGAGCAGAGGTGGGGAAGGATGATGGTGACTCCCAGGAGAGCGTGGCAGAGACCCCTGCGCCTGCAGAGGGCCTCGCTGGCCCAGCAGAGAAGGACAGCACAGCCAGCAAAGCAGAGACACTGACACCCCCTGCTCACGCTGGCAGTGGGGCACCTGTCTCCCAAACTCCCCCCAGGCCTCCAATCCCCAGCAAGCCCGCAGGGCTCACCCAGGACAAAGCCAGCCTGCTGGATGGACGGGTCAGAGACTCACGTCCCACCCCTGCCCCAAGGAAGGCCACCGACGTGTCCGCTCTCTCCCCTCCAACCTCCCACCCTGTCCCCCGGCCCAGGTCCACTCTGCAGGGCGAGGGCAGCGAGTGTGGGCCCGGCATGGTGAATGGTAAGAGGGCACTGTGGTGGCAGGGGTTACCCTCCACATCCTCAGTGGCCGAGGTGGTTGGCTGCAGGTTGGATGAGTTCCCTTCCTTCTCTGCAGCCTGATGCTCTTATCCGCCTCCAAATAAATCTTGGGATCAGACACCAGGCCTTTGATTGCCAGCAATTGCCAGCCATCCCCACAGCGAGGAGAGCAGTACTAGTTTTCCTGCCTG
Organism: Aleadryas rufinucha; assembly: GCA_013397815.1. Lineage (NCBI taxonomy): Eukaryota > Metazoa > Chordata > Aves > Passeriformes > Aleadryas > Aleadryas rufinucha. The sequence goes on along the minus strand of VZTH01015319.1, from coordinate 139,711 downwards.
TTTGCTCCCTTGTATTTCTCCAGAGCTCTCCAAAGGTAGCTGCCAGTGTGCAGGGAAGATGGGAGAGCTAGAGGAGTTTGCAGATGTTGGGACAGAAGGGCCTGTCAGTTCTCCAGGTGCAGCTCCCAGGGTGAAGTGGGGAGAAGAAGGCAGAGGGGATGTTTGGAGTTAGCTGGCTGCATCGACTGTGGGAGAAATGCCATGAGGTCTTCAGTGAGTGAGAATAGCCACCTTCCTGTGGGAAGATATCTAAGAGGTGCCTCATGTTGATTTAACCTCTTTCTTCGTGTCCTTTTGGTCTTGTGACAGTGTGACCCTGTGTCTTTCTAGGTCGGGTACCTGAACCCAGTCCCCCTGTCCCAAAACCTCGAGGGAGACCCTGCTCCTCTGATCGGTACGTCCCTCTGTTTGCAGATCACCTGAAAATGCCATAGCAAGGTGGGGCTACAGGGACAGCACACCTGTGGTCTTCTCTCCCACCTCTATCAGCTCCTGCTCTTAGGAGGATGTAGGCTTTGACCAGGTCCCTTTTCTAATAGGTGCTAGCCCAGCATGGTCAGGCTGACAGTGTTCATCCATACCTCCCAGGGCATTTGTCTCTTAGAGTTTGTAGAGTTTGAGAGCTTTAGAAAGGTGTGTCTGTGGCACAGGCAGATTGCCAAATGCCTTCTGAAATGGCCCTGCCTGTGGGTGCTGAGAAGGGGACACTTGTCTGCCTTGAGGATTTGTCCTGGGAAAGGTGTTGGGCAGGGAAGACCAGCTATGTCCATACAGCTCAGCCTTTACCACTGCTTAGCAGATGGAGGCTGTAATATTCAGACACCAAAACACTGGGCCAAGCAGGCAAGTCAGGCAGGCTGTGTTTCCCTAAGGCCCATGGGTTTGCCCACAGAGAGTGAGACACTGTGTTTGGGGAAGCCTAGGGCCATCCTTGGATGAGAAAGCTGCTTCTGCATGGGAGACATTCTGCTCCATCCATCCTTTCCTCCAAGGGCTAAGTCCCTCTCCAGTGCCTCGCCACCCCACCTTGTCTCTGCCACCTCGATTTCTCTTTCTCTTCTACCAGTGGTGGAGCTGCTGCAAGAGCCAAGGACCCACCATGGATGGCCTTAGTGCAAGCAGAGCCCAAGAAGAAGCCAGCACCCCCTCCTCCCCCAGGCAACAGCCATGAGACTCCAAGTAGGACTTCAGAGGAGGAGGATGCAGAGGAGGTGGGGAAAGCCAGGAGTGAAGAGAGCAGGTCTGATGCCACAGAGCCCAAACCGTACAACCCCTTTGAGGAAGAGGATGAGGAGGAAGTGGAAAGTGCTGACGCCCAAAAAAGCACACCTGAGCAGGACCAGAGTGAGACTGCTGCCAAGCCTCTCCACCCCTGGTATGGCATCACTCCCACCAGCAGCCCAAAGGCAAAGAAGCGGCCAGCTCCACGAGCCCCCAATGCTTCCCCGCTAGGTGAGCTTCCTCCCGCTCCTTTATCCTTCCTCTGCAGCCCCTCTGCATCCCCTTGGAGGTTCCCCCTTCCCAGGTGCCTCTGCATCACCCTGGCAGGCCAGGCCTTTATGCAGTGATGGTTGCATTAGCTTGCATTAGCCGTGTCCTCTCTACCCACTGGAGCACAGCATTTGCAGGCAAGCCTTTGGGCTGACCCCTGTCTCCAGTGTATGCCACCCTCCCCTTCTCTCCTGGCTGTCCCTTCATTCCTCCCTGAGCTCTCCCTTTACTTTGCAGCCCACCACCCCATCTCCAGGCTGTCACACTCTGAGCCATCATCCTCCACCCCGTCTCCAGCCCTCAGCCTCGAGAGCATCAACTCTGAGAGTTCAGCCAAGGTGCTGGGAGACACCGATGAGGCCTCAGTGCCCAAAAGCTCCTCCGAGCCCGCTGTGCACATGCCAACAGCCGCCAAGACTTCCAGTGCAGACACACCGCTGGCCAGCGCCTCCTCCAGTGAAAGCCCTGCTGTCCCAGCCAGCCTCTCCACCAACTCCTCCTTCTCCTCCTCCAGCGAGCTGGCCAGCCTCAGCAGGGAGACACAGCCCAGCACCCTGCACGCCAGCAGGAGCATCTCCACCGGCAGCCTAAAGACCAGCCCCAGCCGGCTGCCTCCCAAGCCTCCGGCTGGGGCTAGCCCTACACCCATCCTCTTGGCTTCAGATGGGGGTGCTGGGAGCCCCAAGACATCTTCCTCACCCAAACCACAGCTGAAGGTGAGATGATGACCTTCCTCCCATCTAGACCGCAGGGCTTTTCTTCCCCATCCAACACTCAGTCACAGGGGGAATGTGAGTCCAGGCTTGCCCCTTTGGTAGGTTCGGGGTGTGACCCTCTGAAACAGGGCCTGTGTTAAATGGTGGCTCTGCTCGTACTCTGCCTACTCCATGTGCTGGAGAAGAGGCAGGATGTTGTGTAGTCTGAGCAAATGGGAGGGGAGCTATGAAGGAAAATATTTCAGCATGCTTGTGAGAGAGAAGCAGGGAAACTGATGCTAAATAGGAGCACGACTGTTTTTTTGATTAGGTGCTTGTGGAGATGAGTGCTGTGTTCCTCCTTTAGGAGTGTGTGGGGCAGGACAAACCCTACTTCTGCCCTGTCTGCTCATTCCCACCTGTTGGGATCCCTTCCCTGGATGCTCATGTATCTGCTTTTGTCCACCCTCTCCAGTCTTCCTGCAAAGAGAACCCCTTCAATCGGAAGCCATCACCTGCTGCCTCCCCCTCAGCAAAGAAACCTCCCAAGGGCTCCAAGCCTGTGCGTCCTCCTGCACCAGGCCATGGCTTCCCACTGATCAAACGCAAGGTAAAAGGGCCCTCGGGAGCAAGGAGGGAAAAGCCGGCTCTGTGCTATCCCCCAGGGCTGTAGCAGTCTGCAGGCACCCTGCTGATGCGTGTGTGGGCAGGGATTGCAGCAGGTGGCTGTGACTGGGGAGGAGGGTGTGTAGGCTACACCCTGTTCATGAAAGCACCGTGGTCTTCCTTTGCTCCAGAGTGGGGTGGGTATTTCAGATCCACACTTGATGGAATATTCTGTTGTCCCCCTGCCCTTGTTAGTGTTGACCAGCCTTTGGGTTACCTCTGGAAACTGGAGTCTGGTGGTAATGAAAGTGTCTGGTTTATGGTTTGGCAGGTGCAGACAGATCAGTACATCCCTGAGGAAGACATCTATGGGGAGATGGATGCCATTGAGCATCAGCTGGACGAGCTGGAGCACCGTGGGGTGGCCTTGGAGGAAAAACTTCGCAGTGCTGAGAATGGTATGTGGAGTAGGCTGTCTGTGGGTGTGGGGCAGGACTGACTCTGGGGCTGCCCTCTCTCCAGCCAAGGAGATAGCAACAGTGACTTCCTCCCTGCTGATGCTGGGGTTGGAAGAGCACCAGAGGCTGTGCTGGCCTCCAAGATTGGTCACAACCATACCCTGAATGTGGAGATGTCCCTAGAATGGAAACAGGTTGGAGAAGAGATAGGGTCTCTCTGGCACTCAGCAATAGGCTGAGGTTGGGTTGGCTCTAGCCCAGTTGGCTGAGGTTGGGTTGGCTCTAGCTCCAAGCCCCTCCCCTGGCTTGGCAGACCCCAGCCTGCTGCAGGGTGATGGGATCCACCAGGGCTGGGAATGGCTCTGAATTGTCCCTTTGCTTGGCAGACAACCCTGAGGACAGCCTGCTTGTGGACTGGTTCAAACTCATCCATGAGAAGCACATGCTGGTGCGCCACGAGTCGGAGCTCATCTACATGTAAGTGTGTGCAGGCGTGTGCAGAGGCACTGACACTCTCTTGGGGAACCCTTTCTCAGCCCTCCTGAAACAGTGCTTCCAGGGGAGATCCTGACAGGGCCTCCTTGCCTACAAAAGGGAGGGAGTAAGGGCAAGCAAATCTATCCATATGCACTGAGAACTGACCCGCAGCACATCACCAGAGCCTCTGCAGCATCTACTCCAGGAAGGCCTTGAGCAGCCAGGGCTGGTCCTTACTGGTCCTTGGCTCCCTGGCTATACAGGACAAGATCAGCCTCTTGATGGTTCTTTCCAAGCTCACCCTGTACTTTGGGATGATGTTCCACTCTCTGGAGCCTTGCAGTGCTTCCCAACAGTTCCCCCTTCCTTTGCAGCTTCAAGCAGCAGAACCTGGAGCAGCGGCAGTCAGACGTGGAGTATGAATTGCGGTGCCTCCTCAACAAGCCAGGTAAAGCACCACTCTGGGTGTGCTTACCCCTTTTTTCATAGAATCATAGAATATCCTGAGTTGGAAGGGACCCACAAGGATCATTTTTACCCTGGGCATCATCTGCCCTCTCTATAGGTGGGTCTCAGATGAAGAGAGGCAGATCTGTAGGGGTGCCAGCGCAATCAGCTGGCTCTAGAGTCTCTGTCCCATCTCAATGCATGTCCCAGCCTTGTGCAGGGACATGCTTCTTTTGTTCCCCCTTGGAATGCCACATGCAGGGCTCTGTCCCCACAGCACTGCTATTCCAACCAGCCCTTCAGCATGCCAGGGTAGAAGGGATTGTGCTGGAGATCCTTCAGCCATGTAATTGCCTGTCCTTCCTTGGGGTTTGGATGGGTAGAGAAGGACTGGACCGACGAGGACCGAGGGAGGGAGAAGGTGCTGATGAAGGAGCTGGTGACCATCATTGAGCAGAGGAATGCCATTGTGAACTGCCTGGATGAGGACCGGCAGAGGTGAGTGAGGAGTGGGATGGGCTGGGGGAGAAGGGAAAAGCATAGCCTGTCTGACTCAGTGCCACATGAGTGCCTTGTGGGGGTGTCCCAAGATATCCATGTTGTTTTTCCCAGGCTTCCCAGTCCTTGTCTCTTTGAATGCCTTGTGTAGGAAAGACAGGACAGCATGTGCAGCATGTGGGATTTATCGTGCTGGTTGCAAACGCTCTCAAGACAGTGATGGATCTGGCCCTCTGTGGGTCTAAGTAGGAGGCTCTCTAGCCTTAAACAATGCAGCAGCTGTTTTCAGGGCTGAATTCCTGACCTCTTTCCCATTCTTTCTTTCAGAGAAGAGGAGGAGGATAAAATGTTGGAAGCCATGATTAAAAGGAAAGGTAAGAAACAAATGGGAAGCTTTTTGGAGTGGTGCTTTCACTGCTGACCCCAGGAAGGGGCAGCACAAGCCACTTGTGAAATTGTGTGCAGGAGAGATTGAATCTATTCTGTGTAGCCTGGGGAGACTTTCCTGTAGAGACAATAAAGTTAGAGGCACAGCTGTGCTGCACACCGCTGTTACCAGAGAAAGTGTGCGTGCAGTGGAGGGTTTTGATTCACGGCTCTCACCCTTGCCCGTTGTTGTGTGTCTGTACAACTACTGACATCCCACAGTAACAAATTCCCTCTGCAACCCCAGAATTTCACAAGGAGACGGAGACCGAGAGCAAGAAGAAAGGCAAATTCAAGCCCATGAAGGTGCTTAAGCTGCTGGGCAACAAGCATGACTCCAAGAGCAAGTCACCCAAGGAGAAAAGCTAGAACAGGGGAACACCAGCAGTGGGAGGGAACCCTGACTCGCCTCTCCCTGGCCCTAGCTCGCCTCTCCCCCTGCTCCCTCCCCAGGCACCGGAGCTGCCACCCCAGGGAGATGCCAGCCCTCAGCCCGGAGTGGGTGAGAATGACCAAAGCCGTCCCCTTCCCGAGGCTGCGGGGGAGCATGGCCGTCCCCTCCATGAAGCCTTGTCAACGAGGCGGGGAGAAGATGGATTTGCTTTTCAGATACGTTACCCAATTGTCATTAACTGAGAACAAGCGAAGAAGTTTCGTGTTTGTGGGAAAACTTGCACTAACTGCACCCTGTCCCTTCTCCCGCTCTAACTGTGACAGTTCCACGTGCCTCTGACTTCTGCCAGGAGGGGACTGGGCCTCCCTGTCCCTCCCTGCCTGCCCCCTCTTGTCCCTCTTCTGTCCTGTTTTTAACTTCAGGAGAAAACTGACATTAGAATCAGGATCCTTTGGGTTTTACTGGCCTAAACTAAAAGGTTAAGAAAACACTCCTGCATCACCAGGCTCCAGAGCGACAGCCAAAAAAACAACTGGTGCCCTATTTATTTTGAGCTGTCCCCTCCCTCGAGTGCCAGGAGTGGGTGGGCTCTGTCCCAAGGCTGAGAGGACCCAAGGAGACGGCGTACAGCTGCTAGGACCTAGCTCACGTGCCCTACTCAGGAACCCCACTGCTGCTAAACACTGCTGACTCTGCTGCCTTCCTGGGGAGTGAGGACCTGTTCCTTTTCCAAGCAAGGGCAGAAAAGCTCAAGATTGACTCAGTGCCGGCAAGGGGCACTAAAATTGTGTCCCTGCTCACCAGTGCCACCCTTGAGCGGCAGGGGAGAGAGGCACGGTCACAACTGACCTTTACCCAGCTTCATCTGTGTATACTTTAAAAGTGTGTAGATGTGGCTGTTTGTTTTTTACACCTCCTTTACTAGATGAATTCAATCCCATCCTAAAACTTTAAACCCCTTATTTTATTTGTCATGTGTGTGCGTGTGTGTACATCAAAGGATGGAATGGGGGGGGTGGTGTTCTTCCAACCATCCCTTCTTCCTTCCATTTTTGTTTCCTGCCTTCTCTTCCAAGATGACAAGTTATTTATTGAATTATTGGATCAGTCTGAATTAGAGTTTCATGGGTGTTTGGTTGGTCAGCTGTTCATCATGCCTTCTCATTAGCAAATTCGACATAACCAGCCCTGAGCCATCTGCTGCAGTCTCTTCTAAAAACCCAACAGGCTTTAGCCAAAATGCTCTCGGAGCAGTGCCTTGCAAGGTGGCTGGTGTAGCATTCTGGCGAGGGATCCTCATTTCCCAAAACCAGAGGGACCCGAGCCCCTCCTCAACCCCAGCGTGGCTCCCGTGGTTGGGAGCTGGCCAGCTCAGCCCTGTGCTGGTAATGCCATCTCACCCCTGCCATACCCAGCAGGCTGATGAGGAGCAGTGGTAGGGGAGGGGAGATCCCAAAGCACAACCCTTCTCCAAGGAGAAACAAATCTGCTTTAGAGCCTGCTGTCACATCACTGTTGCCAAAGGCCATTGGGATCGCTGCAGCCTGACACCCCTTGGCCCTGTGTCCGGTCAGAAGTTTGATTTGTGAATTATACTGTACTAACTCCATGACTTCCATTCACCTGAACAGAAATAAAAGAAACATTGGATTTAAAAAATGATTCTGGATTAGGTTTCTGGTTCCTTTGTGCACTCCTGCTGTCCCAGGGCCAGGGCATGCTATCTGGCTTTGGAAAATGGCTGAGTATTGCTAAAAAACAGAGGATGGGATCTTAAGGAAATTGGAAACTGGACTTCATGCTGGGATTTGCACAGGAAAAGTGGGGCTTCATGCTTCAGCCTCCTGGAGTACAGAGGTGCAGGTATTTAGGAGGTGAGCAAACAGCCATTTCCAGTCTCTGCGGGAATAGAGTGGCTATACTGCATACCATGCTTTCAGGAACCAAAAAATCACAGCAAGCCCACAGCAAAGAGCAGCAGGCACTGGGCTGAAATCCCCTGTCCCTGCTTGGCACAGCTGAGCCCCTGCCCAGTGGGGCTGCCACCAGAGGTTTGCTGATGCTGCAGGTCACAGTCACAGTGACCTGCAGCAATGCCAGGGACTCATGATCATGCATGGCCACACAGCTGTACCTTCCTCCAGAGACATTCCCAGAGTCACAGGGCCAGGAGTGAGCAGGCTACAGATGTGGGTGGTAGCATGTGTTATCATCATGCTGTCACAAGAAACTTTCACCTCTGGGTAGATGGGAAGGAATGACATTTCTGTGGAGGGATTGCTGTACTCTGAGGCACTGCATAGGCAAAAGAAGGCTCTGCTTTGTCATGTTTTGGTAGCTGTTGCCATGTGTTTCCATGTCTTTAATATTACTGAGCAAGAAGGGATCCAGTGTGTGGGAAGGATTTTACAACTTCTGTCACCGTTTACGTACAAACTGGTCCTGCCTTCTAGTTTCAGGCAACAGATGGTGTTGCCCCCTCTTTGGAAACAGACACAGACCAGCCTCCAATGCTGAGAGTCTGGGAAGAATGGGTGGGAACAAATTGCACTTGTGTTTTGCCCTTGGCCTAGTCTTGGAGATTGGATTTGTTCCCAACAGGGACGGCTTTTGTCATGATCCTTCTCATTTCCTCACTTCTCTTCTTGTCAATGATCTCCATCTCATGCAGTTTCTGCAAAGTACAAAGGGGGAGAGCTGAGCAGGGAGAAAGCCAGCAGCTTTTTTTTTCTTCTTTTGCCAATCTCAAATACAAAAACTCTATTTCCCTGATTAAGTTACATGCAGAGATGGAAAGAAAGCTGAAAAACCTCTATCCACCATTCCCCAAATTCACGCCTGAGCTGTGCCATGAAGGGAAGCAGCTCTCTGCCCCTTTCCCTGCTCAGATATCAGAGAAGACTCCGTTTTATGATCTCTGACACATGGGATTCCCTCCATGCACTGTTCAGCCAAGGCACTTGCATACCTGTGAGATTTCAGTGAGGACAATCCCTTGATACTTCCTGCCCTGTCCTAGAGCTTCCATCTCTGCCAGGAATTCCCTCCTCTCCTGAATTTCATTCATCACTGATGGATAAGAGAAAGAACTGTGGAAACAGCATGCAGCCACAAGGCAAGAAAACACATTTCTGTCTAGATCTGAACCCTCAATTTCCTAGTTCTGCTTGAACAGCAGTCCCACCAGGGCAGGGTGATATCTGCTGTAACACTCATCTTGCTCAACATGTCATCACAATACCTCAGTAGTCCCTTACGTAATGGGAAATGTCCCTTCTGCCCAACTTCTTACTACTCCCTGACTCCCAGAACAGTAGTTTTCTGATTTTCTTTGTGCAGACAATTCTCTTTTGCTTGTGGGCAATTTAACCAGTCTGTGGTTGGAGACAGAACCTGCTGTTGAGGTTCATTAGTTGACACGCATCACCCAGTGACTGCGACCATCCAAGACCGGGCATGGATCATCAGCTGCTGCTTTGCAGCACAGACCTGCAGCCAGCTAATCCAAATCCTGTCACTGATGTGTCAAGGACAACACTCAGCTTGTGACAAGTGTTGGAGGCTACCAAGCATTTGTGAAACCAGCTGCACTGGCTCCCTGAAGCAGGGACCAAAGCACCTCTTCTGTACACTTTATTCTAGCACTGCCCATCTTTGTGCTACCCTGGCTGGTGAAGGGCTGGAAGGGGTGTACACACACATTGAAAATTCAAGCACAGAGAGGTATGAGGCAGAGTTTTGCTATCCCAGTACACTCTGCAGGCCAAAGTCTTTCACTTAAAATTTTGAGCTTAAAATTTTGCTCAACATTTAAGCTTTGCTGTATAACTGCTGTGATCCTGGAGCAGAACGGCCCAAACTGTGGTCAGGCTGTCAAGTGACCTGGTCTGTGTTGAGTCATGCTTGCTGGGAAAAGGACCCAAAGTACCTGAGCTTGCTTCCCAGGTATCCCTGCACATCCCTAGGCTATTCCCCTGCCAGCAGGGTGCATTTTGTGTGGGCAGCCCAGAGAGCTACCTGCCAGCAAACCTCGGCAGTATAAGCTCTGTGAGGATGGCTGGATCACAGTGTCATAGCAGCGAGTCTTTTCTCTTGGAAACTGGGCATTGTGCTTCCTCCTGTAATGGGTTTCAGGTTACTGGCAACACAGCCTGCTGCCCCAGCCCTAGGGGGGAGCTGGCTTCCCAGGCTTCCTGCCTGCCTCCCTCCTGGGGACATGAAGACGTACATTCTTCAAACCGGTCAGGCTCAGCTATCTCCTCTTCCTTTTTCTTAGTGAGCACCTGCTTCACCCCGTCCTCCACCTCATCCTTCCCTGTTGCTAAGATGTTTTGAAGCCTTCTCTTCTCCTTTTCCAAATCTCCTGCGAATGCCAAAGGAAAAAAAAATATTATCAGCATGTCTCCCCATGGAGGAGCCTGACCACACTGCACTGCTTCCCTGCTAACGGTGCCAGAGGAAGTGTTACATTAATGTCAGTCCATCCCTGGACTGTGTGCAAGCACCACACAGGTGTACAGAGCCCACCAAACCAACATCAGAGGTTTGGTTCACATTTATGTGCTAGAAAACCACGTAGTGCTTCGTTCTTACTCAAGGACTGTGCAGGTCCCTGTCACCTGTCACTCCCCAAGCCAGTGGGCAGAAGTCAGCAAGCACTTACAGCAGATGTTCCCTCAGAGATCCATTTCTAAAGCATCTTTGAAGACTGAGAGCATGAGGACGTGGAGCAATTCAGATACACTGCCACTACTGAGATTGAGGCAGGGGATGGACAGAAGGGGAAGAGAGGCTCCAGGCAGCCCCACGTATTTATTACCAATGTTTGCTGACTTACGTGTGGGCTGTGGCTTGAATTTCTCTCGCGTGTAGGCATCTCCTGCCTGGCAGACCTTGGCAGGTCGGAGAAGGGGTCTAGCTGGAAGCTTGTGTGGCTGGCAGGCTGCTGTGTAGGAAGCAGGCACCGGCTGTTTGCTGGATGGGGGGAATCTCTGAAGGGGCAGGGCATCTCCTCCTGGGGAACAAACCAAAAATAACAGCAAATCAGAAAGAGGGGACTCTGGATAGATGGATCTGGGCCATTGCCAGGAGATCTACCTGTTGATCCATAGTAGCATCACAAATGAAGACCCCAGTGCCACAGATGTCTCACCCTGGTCATTGGGCACGAGACAGGCTGTGGTTCAAGTCACACCGTTGCACCTTGTTTCCTGGCTGACCCGTGGGGACACCTCGCCCCGTTTGTCCCCATGTGCCAGCAGCTGCTGTGCTGCTGTTTTAAAGCACTTGCCCATCCGAGCACGCTACGGGCGAATACCCCCGTCTCAAGCCGAGATGCAAAAGCTCCTCACCACAGCACAGCAGTGGGCAGGAGAGCCAGGGGGCCTCACTCACGTTTCACATAGTCCATCAGGTATCGTTTCTGGGAATGGGTCATCTGCAACTCCTCCATCATCGCTGAAAAACACGACACGTCGGTGAAGAGGCAGCAGAGCCGGGCTGGGGAACCCGCCCTGGGGCCACCCCCGCTCACAACCCCAACCCGAAGGGGAAGATGCGGGTTTGGGAGACTCCAGCCGGGGAGGCGACACCAGCGACGGGCCCGCCCGGCTGTCGGACCGCGGTGGGACGCTCCACTTCAGGGCGAGGCACGGTGGGCCGGACCCCAGCGCCTCAAGCAGCTGTGCCTGGCCCCGGCCCCGCTCCGCCGTTACCTTTCAGCAGGTCCCGGGTGCCTGGGCTGTACCGGGCCGGCCTGCGCGCCGCCAAGCCCTCGCCGTGGGCCGCGGGCCTCGCCGCCTCCATCGCGACGGGAGGCGACCGGGCGGGACGGGGAGCGCGGGAGAGGCGGTGGCGGTCGCCATGGCAACGGCGCAGGATAACTTCCGGTAGCGTCACGGCAACGCCCGGAAGTGGCTCCCGGAAGTGCGGGTCAGGGGGCGCCGGGCGGGCAACATGTCCGACAACGAGGACAAGTGAGAGCGGGGCGGCCGAGGGGAGGAGGGAGAGGCAGGGGAGGCGGGGGTGTGTCGCGCCTCGGGACCGTGGCGCGGGTCGGGGGGAGGCGGCCCGGCCCGAAGTGCGACGCGCGTGTCTCTCCCGCAGCTTTGACGGGGATGACTTCGACGATGTGGAGGAAGATGAGGGCCTGGAGGACCTGGAGAACGCGGAGGAGGTGGGTGCTCCGCGGGCCGCCGCGCTGGCCGGCCCGGGCAGGCTCTGCCGAGCCCGCAGGGTCGCGTCGCAGCCTGGCTGGGCGGCTGCTGTGGCTGGGGAGGCCTCAGGGGCTCCCCCGACGCCTCAGGGCCTCAGTGGCGGGTGCGGCTGAGCAGAGGCGCGGGTCTGTTTCCACCAGGAGGGACAGGAGAACGTGGAGATTTTGCCCTCGGGAGAGCGGCAGCAGGCAAACCAGAAGCGGATCACGACCCCCTACATGACCAAGTACGAGCGAGCCAGAGTCCTGGGCACTCGTGCCCTCCAGATAGCGTGAGTATTGCCCACTGTGTCCCCAGCATTGCCACAGCTGCGCCTCCCTTTTCACTGAAAAATGCTTTCCTATTCCCTTAAAAAGTTACCAGATCTCCTGAATCCTTTGCATGAGTGCTGAGCTTGTATGAGAGGTGCACCCTCTTGGTCAACCAAATGGGGCACACGACCATGGAGCTCTTCGTTGCACCTGAAGTCTCTGTGTCTCTCCTTTCCTGAAACTGTGCTACTTGTGCATAAAGAGAGAGCATTTAGTAGCCACAAGGAGTTTTCCTAGGTCACAGGCAAAATTGCTAGGGCATGGGACAAGACAGTTCTGGTTTCTGTCTTTCCTAAGAGAGCCAGCATGGACTGGAAAGTTCATAACTGGTTTATAAAAGCTAATAGTGGAGGGGAGAGATGCTTCAAAACAGCTTCAGTTGATACCACAGGGCTGTAGGAGTTGGGAGTGAAGAAACCAACCTGAAATCCGTTTTAAGTGCAGTTGCATTTTGGGAAGCTGTAAGTTTTTTAAAGTATTTGCAATAATATAGCCTTATTTATAATAGATGATAACATTTAGAGCTTACTTTAAGTGCTGTCAAGGCTGGCTGCTTTTAATCCATTTGCCTTTTTAGACTTGTTTTAATAGTAAATATAAAAAAGCGTTGTGCTTTTTGAAAAACTACCTTTTGAGCGAGATTGTTAGACAGTGGCAAGGGTTTGAGTTGCATCTTGGTTATATCCACCTTCAAAATGAGGCTGCTCTTGTGCATCACTGAGAAGCTCACAGGCAGCCAAGCTGTTCTCTGCACAGCCTGTGAAGCTGTTTTGTGCTCGTTCTTTCAGTTGGTGAAAGGCAAGAGGAGTAGGGGGAGATGAGATGGCCCGTGCCAGGCCTTTAATCCAAAACACTCTGGCACCTGGAGTTTTAGGAGGCCTGCTTATTTTACAGCAATATCACCCTTTTCATTGGATTAATTTTAGAACCGCTCTTTTCTAAATGTTTAAGTAGAGCAGAGAGTGACTAGGATTCTTGAGCATGAGCTGCTTAGCAGAGCCTGAGGGATGGGACAAGAAGAACATTCAAGTAAAAGTTTGGTCTGTAACCATCAGGGCAATTTTCTTCTTGAAGTGCACAATAGAGCAAATCAGTTTTTCCAGGAAGCTGTCCCACCCTCCTACTTTATTGGCTGTTGTAGAGGTGACACAGGTAGGAAGGCAGGTGTTCAGCTATCCCTCTTCCCTCTCTGCATTTTTGCTCAAATGGCTGTTGATGCTCTTCCTAGGATGTGTGCCCCTGTGATGGTGGAGCTGGAAGGAGAGACAGACCCCTTGCTCATTGCCATGAAAGAACTCAAGTAAGTCACAGATTTTGTACTGATTTCCATAAAGCCAGCAGTCCTCCCCTCATCCCAGCATTTCTTAGTTTATTCTAAGACAGCCTTGCCTTTCTTCAGTAACAGTGAGCACTATAGTTGCCTTTTCCTTTTTTCACCTTGGAGTTTCTCCACAGCTGCTCTCTCCCTTCCTAGTTGCTCCTGCAAATACTGATGATTAGGAGTGCTCTGGATCCCTTCTACTTCACAGCCCCAGTGTTCTTTATTTCTGTGATGGGATCCCAAGGTCCTCATCTTTCTGGAACCAATTTAATTCCCCAAATCGAATTGTTTTGAAGCAGCCATCTGAACAGACCTGTGTTCAAATGAAGTGCTGGCAAAAATTAAAATAAGGGTCAGGCTGGTGAGAATGTTCATTTTCTGCACCCTTGCATGCTTGGCTTCCTATGCTTTCCCCCTGCTTACAGAAAGGTAAACAAATCCTTTCTGGCTGTAGCAGAGGCAGCTTTTGGATGACCACTTGCAGGCCCACCTTTCCACAGCAGAGCTCTCTGCTGTCCCACAGTTTTCCTGCATGATCTAGGTCACATGCAGGTATCCTTCAAGCAACTGGACCCTGTTACTGATTAGGTCCCTGTCCTTGAATGGAATTGTCCCCCTGCTTCCCCAGTTTCTCAATGCACTGAAGCTGCTCTTGCAAATTTTATATCTATTACAACTCCCTTTGCCATTGCTAGGAGCTCCTTAGGTCACATTCCTGTCAGATCTCCAGTCTCAGACTGAGTTGCTTCTGGTCACTGCCTGTTTGTGAGCTCTGGAAAGTGAGTCAGGGTGGTGCATCCTGTTCTGTGCCAAAATTCAGTTGTAATTCTTGGCATCAGGGAGTTACTTTACTACTGGAAAAACAACCTCCCTGAATGTAAAGAAGTTGTGTTACTTTTCAAGTCTGATACAGTTGAAACCGGATGCCCTGGCTGGATTCCAGACTGTCTGATTATGCTTTGCTGACTTAAATCTACTTTCATGAAGTTAAATTGTGTTCAGCATTTTGTTGCTCTCTAATCGGAAGCACTGGTAGCAGGTGCTGTGCTCCACCCCAGCTGTAACAGGTTTTGGTACCTGAATGGTCACTGTTTCATGTATCCTTCTTAAAATGTAACTGATGCTCTCAGGATGCAAATTTCTCTGTAAATACCAGTTTGTCCTGGAAGTTCTCAGAATTCTGCCACCTTTTTAGTGTCGCGTGGGGAAAAACCTTCCATCAAACAAAAAGTAGATTTGTTCTTTGAGTCCCTTGATTTATATTTTTCCCTCTGTATCCGTGTTAGATGCTTGGTGTTGTCTCTTAGTAGGTTCAGACCACAAGGTTCAATTCCTGCAGTAGCAACAGAGGTCTGAGAGGTCTTTGATGTTTGTAGTCTGAGGGTGCTGAGTGCTTTGCATCTACAAATGACAGAAGGTTGTTGGGACTTTGCTATATAATATCAAATCACTGGTGCTGCACAGCTCTCAGTTAAATCTGATGAGCTTATTGAAGCCACCAAGCACCTCACTTCCATTGCCTGCCGAAGTGATACAGTGGAGATTCTGACATTTCTGTTCATCTCTCTCTTCCCTTCAGAGCACGCAAGATACCCATAATCATCCGTCGTTACCTTCCAGATGGGAGCTATGAAGACTGGGGTGTGGATGAGTTAATTATCACAGACTGATCAGATTCCAGTCATTGTTTTCATTTTTTCTTTTCCAGGGATGTTTCTAATTTTGGTTAGTGTTTGTGTAAATAAATTCTAAATCTCCCTATTTAAATTAAATTAAATGTATTTGGAGTTTTTTCCCCTCTGACTTTCATCTCAGTCCTATATGCCTGAGAGATGACTTTCTTAGCTCTCTCCACCAGTTTGGGTACTATTTTTTTCTCTGTGTATCATGTACTATATTAGTAATATTAGGGAGCCAAGTGCAATGCTGTTTTTTCAGCTTTCTTGCACTGTTGAAGGCCTTGTCTTTTGGCTAGGCTGAAGTCTGCAGTAACTCCCTCCTTGAGCACTGCTCCTCCCTGGTTACAGGACTGATACCCAAGTAAACTCCTGCTGCACAGAAATGCTCTGGCAGGTACTTTGGCTTCAGAAAGACTCCAGCCTTCACCGCTGTCCCTTCTTAAAATGGGACTGCTGAGACACCTCCATTGCTTCCCCCTAGACAGTTGGGCCTTTGTGCCCTGAGCAGGTTGCTGTGGAAACTCCCAATTTCCTCTTTGGCCAGTGCTGACTGTGGGGCTTCTCAGGAGTATCGTAGAGCAGCTCTCATCAAGCCACCTATTGTTTCCCTGCTCCCTTGCTGCTTATCAGAAGTGGGGATCCCCTTTCAGTGGCACTGCCCCAGCCGGAAGCGCGGCCGCCACTCGCCGTCCCACCAGCTCGGCAGGTGTGGGTTGTTGTTGCACTTGTTGCTGGTGCAGCCGTTCTCGGACACACGGTGGAACTGAGGTCCTGGGGGTGGATGAGCCATCTCAGTTGTACATACCCTGGTGGTTCTTAGGGTAGCACAACTGCAGCTAAATCCTAGAGTTCCTTTGATCTGTGTTGTGGTGAAAGATCAGTCATCTGTCCCCTTCAGGTACCTGCTCCCTCGTCTCTGATGTGCCAGGAGGTAACGTGCTTGAGTCAAGAGTTGGGTGGATGCCTTACAATCTGCAAGGGCTTCCAGCCAGCTGCTACCTAGTTTTCATTTCTTGGTCTGTGTGCTTCAAGGTTCTTTCTCTGCTTGAGGAAGAGCTGAGCTTGGGCAAAACACACCACGTCTTTCTCAACTGTCTTACTGAAAGGAATTCTCAGAGGTTTTTTTTTCTATTTTTAAAGAGAAGAGGGAGGAAGGTGCACCTCACCTATGGTTTCTGCCTTATGTTATTTTTTTTTTCACCCTAGTCCAGAAAGAATATTTCCAACCAGTTTGTGTTAAAGCTTGTGCTTATGTATAGTGATCATTTTCCATACTGTATGTGTGGTCGGTGCCTGCACGTGTCCCAAAGGGAGTTTATACCTACCTGCCTGGGACCTTGGCTCATGTAACCAACCATGAATGTCATTCTCTTACCTCTCCCTGTAAAAGCAGCAGTCTATCCTTCCTCTCTTAGTGTGCACAGGAGGGGCTGGTTCTGGAGGCGATCATGCAAGAGCTGAATGGGTCCCTGGATGAAATGACAGGTCAAAGGGGATATGGCGATGTTTGCAGGTGCGTGAAGGGGGTCGACTGTGAAGAACGCAAATGCTTCCTGGTCCAGGCCATCCTTACCAAGAAAAGGTTAATTTGCAGCACTGTGGCCTTCAGCCTTCTCCCCCCACCCTCCATGGAATCCTTTAATCACGTTGGTGCGGTGAAATTTCAGCCCTGAAATGGTGCCTTTGTGCAATCGTTTTGGCGTCTGCCATGGAGCGCAGGGTCGTTTTCTTGTCCTTTTTTTTATTTTTTTTTAAATGGCTTCTTTGTTCCCTACTGGACTCCCCTCCCCAGCCTTGCATCTGTATCAGATACGATTAAAGGGATAGGGAAGGATGCCGGGCCAGCTCCTGCTAGGCTGCAGGAGGAGTGGTTAACCCCTCTGTTACCAGTGGCATTTTCAGTCCTGTCTTACTTGCAAGAACCCTCCTATATGAGAGGAGGCAACCCCTTCCACTGGAAAATGGTTAAGGCAGAGCCCACTCACTTTCTTAATTTGCATCTTGAAGAGCTGGAGAGGAGTACTTATGTGAGATTAAGAACTTTCTTTTCCTGCTGTTCTGTTCATCTGTGCTGTGTCATTCTCTCTCCCCCACCTATGATCAACTTTCATACCTCTGATTCCACCTTGGCTTCCCTTCCTCCCCACCCACGTTCCTGACCTGCTCAGCAGTGCAGTAGTTCCCTTCTGGGCTCTTCCACAGCCTGTGATTTGGGGTAGAGGTTTCTCCTTCTCTCCATGAATGGTCAGTCCTATTTTGCAAGGAACTCTTAAGCTGGCATCACTATTATTTGATTCATTAAGCCATCCTGCTGTGGATGCTCTTGGCCCTATACAGAACTTCATGCAAATAGGGCTGTGCTTTTTAAAAAGCTTTGAACATGTTCCACAGTTTCCTAGAAGTTCTGCTTACTCTACTCACTCATAAAGTGTTTAGTGAACACAAACTCACTGCATCTGCTCACATGCACCAGCAGTGAAACCCTTTGGAATCAACTTGTAATTGTTGTGGAGTGTCTATGTTAATTGGGCTCCCACCTTTCTGCCACTGGCCTTGAGAAATGTTCTTAAGCAAAGCAATTATTTCCAGACAAGTTCAGATACCCTCCCCTGACCTGACTCTATACAGAATGTCTTCTTCAGCAAGTAAGAAAGTGTATACGTGTGTTCTGCAATATACTCTGTGTGAGTGTTTGTGTTTAGGTTCTTGCTTATGGAAGGCAAGAGGGTGGGGGGTTGAGTTTTTACAGAGAATTTAGTGTATTTTGGAAACAGTCATTAATTTGTGTATGTGGGGAAGTATTTTTGAAGGTATGTCACCTGCTACTTGATCATGAGGAACCGAGATGAGAAACCCCACACTTCTATCCTAGAGAGCATTAGCAATCACACTAAGAAATACTTGGCTGAAGCATAGGCAAAATAGTACTCGATTGCATGTGCTGTATCTCAGCTGAAGAACAGAAATCAGTGCTTTTCTCATGGAAGAAGTGACTGGAGGTGGGGTGTAAACAGAGAAGGAGTCTGGACAGCCAGTCAGAATTCTGCCTGTGTCCTCTTCCTGAGGCAGGGGGGCTGTGCACAGCATCTGTGTGGGGGTGTGTGACCCATCATACACATACTGGGGAAAAAAACAGAGGCTTGCAGGGAAGAGGTCGAAAAAACCCAGACATGCGAAAATGAAACTTTTAAGTTTATTATTCCATATGTTTAATGCAGAGTTAATGGTGCTAGGATGGCACAGAGACTGAGGAAAGGGAGGTGGGGGAGGAAGGTGCTACTTGCATAAATAAGGGGACATGGCTGGAAGAGGTTACATGCGTACAGGGAGCAAACATTCTACATGATCTTTTCAGACACCACAAGGATAAGTCATCTGTAGCTAAGGGAGGCAGGAAGGGCATCTGACAGTCATATCAGCAGAGGGATACAGCAGCACCCATCACAGTCCACATTTGGTTAAAGTCTCTTTCTAGACTGGAATACGCATTGGAAAGTCCCACAGCATGTCTCTGCAATCAGTTGCCAGGCATCATCTTTTCCTGAAGCAATTTTTGTGCCAGTTCACTCCCTGGTGTGACAAACCACCCCAGTCCTGAAGGTGACAAAGGAGAAGCAAGCAGACTGTCCCCAGATATTGGGCTGAAGAAAGAGGCTGATCTCTAAGAGCTGGTTGCTTCCAGTTGAAACCCAAAGTCAAAGAAGATTGCTTTGCACCTAAGTAGGCTTCTTTTCTTTCATCATCCAAGATCGGGTCTGTTGTCTACCTTGCTTAAAGCCCCAGGAGTATCTTTCCATTCTCAGCAGAGACGGGAGGGAAGTGGTGGCTGACTGGGAGACATGATGAACAAATGAGTTCAGCCTGGGTTTGGAGTGGGAGCTCAAAGAGTACCGGAATCAACTTGGGGTGTTGGCAAGTGCACAGTAGCTTTCTTGGTGCCTCTTCATTTCATGCAGGCACCATCAGACATGGAAGAGCAAGGACCAAGTTTGCTCAGAGGTTGTTTGGGGTTCTGAAGAGATTAGAAGAGACTGAGAGGCCAGAAATGCCAGACATAAATGAATGATACAGAGTAATTTTAATAAAGGAGGATTCACCCATAGCACCATAATGATTCATTGGTCCTTCCCCACCTCTCCTCCACCTTCATATGTGAACGTGCATGTGTACACAAGCTGTGATACGAGTCACGCTGAGACTGACAATGCTGTTCCCAAATTCCCTGTACTATTCAGGCAAGCCTTCAAATCTCCATGCTGGGAAGAGTGTGGGATTAAACAGAGACAGGATGGAGGGAGGAGGTGGGGGAAAAGCTAGAGTGCAGCTGTGGAAATCAGCAGGGAAGCAAGCGCAAGTTGGTCTTCCAAGGGGTTCAAGATTCATGCATGTCTGAATCTTAGGCAGGACTGCTGCACGACGCTGATTGCAAGGAAGCCGGCCATGCCATCCTCCCTACTGCTCCTCCCATGGCACATCGGCCGAGGCTGAGCGGCCACCCTTCACCTGCAGCAGGTGACAAAGTGTTGGCCATTGTGGCCTGTTGGAAACACTTGCAAACTCCCTGGAGCAGTGTGGGGAGGGGAAGGAAAGGACAGTCTCTCTCATCGTACAGTCCAGGGTGCGCACAACGAAACCCACCACAGACCAGTCACTCCATGTCTAGAATCCTCCTCGTCTAGAAGGCCAATAAGGCGTCGCAAGCCAGTCACGTGGCCTGTGTGAAATTGGTAAAGGGCGAAAGGACGATAAACCTTCCTCTAGGTGGGTGTGCCAGCAAGAGCTGGGATCAAGAAAGGCACTTCTGTATACTTGGTGGGTTCTGGTGGCTGGATGGCACTGAGTGACCTTGGAGTTCGGAGGCTCTTCTGCCTGTGCTGATTCTTCGGAGCCTTTCCGTCGCTGCTTCGGTCACTGTTCCCCATTCCCTATGGTCTGGAGAGAGTTGTGTACACGGGCTGTTCCCAATGTGTGGGGCTATGGGACTGTGGCACGGAGGGTGCAGGGTCAGAGATGGCAGTGTAAAGGGGACGTTGGGAAGGTCCCATATAGGAGAAGGCAGAGTAGAGGCTGGAGGCTTGGGTGGAATGGCTGTAGTAGGGTCCCGAGGGCTGGTGGTCCGGGTAGTCAAACTGTGGCCTGGAGATGGAGGGGAAGGCCGAGCCGTAGTGGGGCAGACTCAGGGATGTGTAAGCTATCTGGGAGGTGGAGGGCTGGTCAGTGTAGTGGCCTCCAGGGGCAGACCCCTCCGTTTTCACCTGGGTCTTTGAGTCCACCACCGATGAGGTGGCAGTGGACAAGGAGACTCCATGCTGCTTGGAGATCCAGGCAGAGTGTCCGCTGGCTGCAGCCAGGGCGCTCCCGAGGCCGTAGCCAGCAGCGGCCGCTGCCGCATAGCCCCCGACGTGGCCTGGGTGGCCGGCGTGTCCGTTGGGCGGCAGGTATTGGTCGAATTCATTGACATCAAAGGTCTCCATGTTGGACATCACCTCATGGCTGATCTCCCCAATGTCCACATTGCCAAAGTCAATGTGTGGCTTTCCCCCTTCCCCCAGGGAACGCCCTTCTCGTTTGGAATCGGCTTTGCCTGCCTGCAGCTCGGTCTTAGGGGTGGTAGGAGGTGTGGGGGGCCCGTGGCTCTGACCTGCAATGTGAAGAATATTTTGAGGAGGAAAAAGAGAGAAGAGGTGAGTTCCAGCTTTATGACTGGCTCTATACACAACCCAGCTCTGTTCTTCCCAGCGTGCCAGCAGCTGTCTAGCTGGAGGCTTTAGTGAAGGGCAAAAGAATTAGCCAAAACCAAATCTCTTTTTATCATCTTGTGGAAAAAAGGGAGGATGCAATGATACCTTGCCTGACTAGAGGAATGCAAGTGCCTTTGCAACTCAGGCATGTCCCTGTACTGCTGACACCAGCAGTTTGCTGGATCATGAGCAAGGTGTGAGCCCCATCACTAAGGCTTTCACCCTGATGACTTGTCTTTTTTGAGCCTCTGACTTGGCTGTAGCCTGTCAAGAGATTCACTGAGACCCAGGACTCACCTGAGGAGTGTTCTGGATGACCGTCGGACATGGGCGACCCTTCTCCGGGATGCCTGTGATCCAGGTGGGCATTCTTGTAGTGGGCCTGGATGGCAGTAGCCCCACCAGCCTCCCCCTCTACCTGGCCTTCACCCTCGCCCTGTGTGGCCTTGCCATTTTTCCGGCGGCGGGGCTGGTACTTGTAATCAGGATGGTCCTTCTTGTGCTGCATCCTCAGCCTCTCTGCCTCTTCAATAAAGGGCCGCTTGTCGCTTTCGTTCAATAACCTGCAGAGACCAAGGTGGGAAAGAAGAAAAGAGGGAAAGGAGTGGGGCAGGTCCCTCAGAAAAAACCACCTATGCTCAGTATTGTGGGACATGGTGTGTAAATCCAAATGCCAGGGTGTTGCCCCATGGAGGGTACTTCCCAGAACAACGGGAAGAACTTGGAGTGTTTCCGTGAAGACAGCAATGCTTTCCTCCTTCTCATTAGTCATTAAGCCTTGATACTGGTTGTTGCCAGTGCTGGGTCCTCCTTCCCCACCTGTGATGCTTCTCACCTCAGAAAGTTCAACTTACCCTCTTTTTCATTGCCAAAGGGCAAAGTGCAGCCTTTTGTAGCTGTATTAAATAAGGTTGGATGAGCTGCTTTTAAAAACTTTGGGCAAATTAAGGGCAGTTGGAATTGTCCTTTGGACAAAGGTAGGGTGGCGCACCCTTGCTACCTGTAGTGCTGCCTGCCCCATGTCTCTTGCTCTTCCCCAGACTGTATTTGTTCCAGGTTAACCTCCCTGCTTCTACAGGCTCTGCTCCTAGTTTGAGGCTCTATGGAGCATCTACAGCAGCAATTAATATTGGCATGGTGACCATGTAAAGTAACCTTTAATCATCTTGCAATATCCTAAAAGGGAATTAAAGAAAATTTGGAATGGGCAGAAACTGTATTCTACTATTCCTGGAGCTCCTGCTCACCTCAGACATGGATAATGCAAAAGGCTGAAGCACAAAGGACCAGCCTTTCTTGAACTTGGCCAAGTAGTTGTAAAAAATTTAGCTACTACTTTGCTAGCTTTGTAGAAGTAGATGAGCCTTGGTCTCTGGATGAAAGGCACTGCAGAAATGTAAGCTCCTTCTCTGTATTCCTGCCAGATCATGGGCTGCTCTAGTTAAGGCTCTCTGAAGAAATGGTGAAATGCACAGGCAGGATGCCTCAGAGCACTTGAAGATAAGCTCAAGCCTTTTGCATCATTTCAGCTTGAAGCACTTCAATTTCATTTTATGATTTCCCTGCTCATATTCTTGTGACTCAAAGTCATCCTGCCTCCAACCAAAAACCAGTGCTCTCAAAAGGGACCAGTCTTCTCGTGACTGGGAACTCTAAACAGCCATTAGGAATGGCAGGGCTCACAAACAGCAAAAAAAAAAATTCCATTTGTGTTATGTCCACACCTTTTTCTCCCCAACAAAAGAACTACATGGGGATGGGACTGTGCCAGCACCTTGGCACCCCCAAAGCCTTTAGTACTAAAGTGTGACCAATTCTGTTAAGCTGTAGGCTCTGGGGAAGATAGAAAGGCTTGAACTGACCTGAAAAACTGAAGATGAAGAGGAGGCATGGCTCAAGGAATACACAGGTAAATCTGGTGGGTGATCAAAGGGGTCACCAGCAAGTAATGGGTTGATCCCTAAATACCCCCTTCCCCCCTACTCCTTGTGGATCCCCTCAGCTGGCAGACAGAAGGTGTTTGGCATGGGCTGGAGCCCGTCATGGTGCTGACCTGGGTTCACTCCAGTCAGCCTGAGCAGGTCGTGGCCACACACCACATTCCTCCACTGCCTTAATCCTGGAGATTAAAGCAACTGAGCCACCATGAATCCAACACCAGCTTTCCTGTCTCCCTCCCGCCACTGTATACCACGCTCACACGTCCCAGAGGGCTCTAATCCCTCAGCCTGTGCTGCTCCAGATGGCCCTCCAAGGGCCAACCCTCGTAGGCCTCGTGGACTGGGAGCAACCTTGCCTTGGCAAAACCTTCATCCTTGCAGAACGTGGGATTTGAAGAATAGAGGCAAAACCTGCAAAGCTCAGCCTCCGAGATCCGTCTTGTGGATGGTGTGAAACAGAGCCATTGGAGGCTACACATGTGTCAGATCTCTGCCCTCTGAGCTATGCTCAAGTGCCTCACCTCCTCTCCCCTTGACAGCAGCCCATGGGCAGTGCCACCAGCAGGACAGAGGCAAGTCCACTCCCCGCATCTTTGCCTTCTCTCCAAGGCTGCCTTCTCCCTCCTCCCTCCCACTGGGATCAGAATTTAAATCGGCTTTAGCAAAGTGAAACTGGTGGGAGCAGGCAAAGGCCAGGAGATTTGGGGGGATTTGGATTTCACTTGCTTCCTGCCCTCCCCCTCCTGCCCCCCACGCTCCCCAGGCCATAATGCAAAGGAATCTCGCACGGGCAGAGAAGTTACGGATCACAGAGCAAAGCCCTTCATGGGGCTTATCCAAGCCCGACACCAAATGCTCACCCCCAAGCCGAGGGGAGAGGGGCAAGCATCCAGCGCCACGCTCTGGGAGGAGAAAGAAGGGCTAAAACCTTCCTGCTCGCCTCTCGCAGCCTCCCCTTGTGCCACCTGGCATTGCACCGCTCTGCCTGCCAGGCGCCTGGCTCGGCAGCCAGAGGCCTGACCGTGGCTGGGACTCAGCTACCAATGAGTCAGTGTGGTGGTGGGCTTGGGCATTGGGGCTGATGCAAGACAAGGGCTGGCTGGGAACAGAAAGCAGCCCTCCTACGCCTTCATGGCCCTAGATTTTGTGGGCATGAACCAATTCCCTGGGTGTTGCCACCCTCATGCAAAGATTCCTCCATCAGGGCCCCTTGCTCCTCCCTGCCAAGCCTTCCTCCCCTTCTTCCTGTGTCTCCCTTGTTTTCAGCCCCGGAGGTGGTGCTGGCTGGCATTTTGGCTGGGAGTCATGCCGACATTTTCAGCAGCCAGCCTCCATTTGAGAGCTGCTCCCTGTCCCACCCTGGGGAAGGACAGCATTCAAGGACAGATTTCATGACTGTCAAGTTCTCCCTTCTTTTTTAGTATGTCCTGGTTTTTGTCTGCACCCATCACACACCGTAAGTGGGTACAGACTGGGGAAGGTGGATGGGGCCATAAGCCCCCTGGCATCATATTTGGGGTCAGGTGTGTGACATGGCCATCAGGGCATATCCTGCAGCCCCTTCCAATGAAGGCTGGTGCCTGTGCAGGACATGGCAGTGCAAATTCTGGGCTTAAAAAAAAAAAAAATCCTGGGCCACTGCATCCCATTTTGCAGATGCCTCTCAAGATTTCCCAGCCTCTGCCATCCCCACCCAGTGCCGATTGCTGGGGACATGCTTGGTTTAATGGTGGTCTGCGGGGAGTCCCTGTGCTCAGCAGCCTTTACCTGTGTCTAACGCGCCCTTTAACTGTATAAGCTCAGAACAGCCAATATTTTCCAAAGTGATAAACCATGGCAGTAGGGTTTTGGTGGCAACCTTTGCAAGGATGCTCATCAAAAGTTTGATGCTAAGCCATCCAGAAAAAATCCTGTCTGCTTGCAGCTGTACCCATGTGTAGGAGCTTTTCCTGGGGGACGGTGTAGGTAAGGCAGTGGGAACCTCAGTGGAAGAAGCCCAGCCATACCACGGGTGGAAGACAAGGCTTTGGGCTACTGTCCTGGTAACCTTTGGACCACCTCTCCTGGAGTTTTGTAGTTGATATTTCCCCCCAGCCTCACAGAAAGACCCATGCATGTGGCCAGACACTGACTGTACTCATAACCCAACTTGCTGTGTTGTACAGTCTCCGTAGGTGTTGGCACGGCTCGGAGAGCCTCAGCCTGCACTAGGAGAGGAGACATTCAAGAGAATGCCACCCAGGTGGCAAACTCAGCAGCTTACAACAACCCCAGGTCTGACCCCACAAGCTTCTCATCTGAGCCACGCTTCCTGGCTGTACTGTGCCTTAAGAAACGCACAGGGACCTTGTCCATTGTCTGGTGGCAGTGTCCCGCTGCTCTGAGTCCCATGCAGCCAGAAGCAGGAGCCATGTCCTGGGAGCAGGGAGGCAGCTGGGTGCATGACTGTGGCCACAGGCTGGGGGCTATGTCTCCCTGTGCTCTGAGTGCAGTACCTATGGAGGTTTCACTGCTCTGCTATATTTTCAAGGAAAATGCAGTGCCTGGAGGGAGACACCATTGCTCTAAAATCTAGCAATATTTTGCAGTAAAGGAGTGATATCTTGAAATCAATGTTTTGGGAACAAAAAGGGTGGGTCCCTCCAACACATTCCCTCTTTCCAGCACAGCTTCACAGTCCAGAGGCTGGCAGCAGAGTCCCCGGTGAAAGCAAGTGCTGTGATAAAGGGAAGGCAAAGGGGATCCAAGCAGGAAAGAGGATCAGATGAGACATTCACAATCAACGCTCTGCCTTTGACTTCCTGAAGAAATCCCTTTGCTGGGGTTACACGACACTCACGAGTCAGCATAGACAGGTTGACATAAAAGAGGGAGAATCTAATGCCCTAAGGGTTGGTTCCTTGCGAGCTAGGAGGTTTGAAGGCAGGAATGAATAGACCTTGCCATCAGCTGCCATAAAGAGTGTGTTTTAGAAGTGAAGCGTCTGCTTCAAAAAATGTGTCTTGGCTCACCCAAAACTGAGGCTGTCCTCTATGAAATGCCATCAGGGTGTGAGAGAATGAGAGGGCTGTTTGCATGAGCATGGGTTTGCTTTGGTTGGCATGAGGCAGGGGACTGTGCTGGGGACTTGTGGCAGAAAGTAACAGGTTGATGGGGATATCGGCAGAGAGCGTCTGACGGCACAGAAGCGGCACAGCCAGCCCGACACATTTGGTTTGGGCACGATGGCTCTCTGCACGCTCATGGGCTGGCTGCACTCAATGAGGGCAGCTTATGGGTCTGCTGGAGGAAGGAGGGGAGGGTATGCAAAGGACCCAGGATCTGCACAAAGACAAAGTGAAAATAGGCGCGCAAACTGGTGGTGCCAAAGGACAAGTGTATGTGTGCTAGTGAGAAGGGAGGGCATCTCTCAGGGTGCAAAGGAAGATGGGGCTCATTTGAGCCAGCATATTCCAAGAGAGCCTGCTAA
Organism: Aleadryas rufinucha; assembly: GCA_013397815.1. Classification (NCBI taxonomy): domain Eukaryota; kingdom Metazoa; phylum Chordata; class Aves; order Passeriformes; genus Aleadryas; species Aleadryas rufinucha. The sequence goes on along the minus strand of VZTH01015319.1, from coordinate 113,543 downwards.
GGCTGGGACTGTTGCAGGTCTCTTCCCTTCTGCTAAGCCTCAGCCCTCGTTTCTATCTATCTCTCCTGTCTATCTCACTGCACCTGCATGGCCTGCTAAAACCAGGACCATCCTGGGAAAGACGGGTGTAGGGCTCTGACTGCCTGTCTCCTTTCCTCTGACCTTCCTCCTCAGCTCTAGCTTGGTTTCCCTCTTTCTTTGTGGCACTGCCCAGGAAAGAAACCCTGTTAGCGCTGGGATCTGAGTTCAGACAGGCTTGAGGCAGCCACCTGTGACTTAGCTCTTAAGTCTTGAGCTCAGCCAGTTTACTGCTAGCGCACAACTTAGCCCAGCAGGGAGGGTGAGCCAAGAAAACAAGACCTCCCCAAGCAGTCAGGCAGGGAGGACCAGAATGAGAGTGTCCTCACCAGGAATAGAGAAACTTAGTGAGAAACATGGTCCGTGCTGCCCAGGACAGAAGTGAGCTCTGCTGAGGAAGCCTTCACTACATCCAACCACTGCTCTTGCTCCAGTCAATGACTGCGCCTCCTGTGAGGGGGCTCACCGTACAGAAGTCCCCTCAAGGGACAGCCCTTCCATCCCGCTGAGTCTCCATCCTTCCACATGACCACACGGTCCTCTAGAGGACACCTACGGACCTCAGCCCTCACACCCCACGCTCCACCGCTCGCTCTTACCTCCAGAGCTTCCCCAAGGTCTTACTGAGCTCAGCGTTGTGCAGGTGCGGGTACTGGTCAGCCAATTTCCTCCGGGCAGCCTGTGCCCAGACCATGAAGGCATTCATGGGCCGCTTGACATGGGGTTTGCTCTTGTTACTTCCATTGACCCGGACGGGCATGGGAACCAGGGTCCAGTCATAGCCACTCAGCACCTGGCTGACTGCCTCGCGGATGCACACCGGGAACTTGTCATCATCTGCCTCTGAGTCTTGCTGTTCCTTCTTCACCTTCCCCATCTCCCCATTCCCAGAGCCAGTGAGGTGTGGGGAGTTGTCCGACACCATGGAGGGTCCTGGGGAGAGGCAGTGGTGGTCTTCAGAGCCCACTGGGCTCATCTCCACCTCCGAAAGGTCTTGGTCGTCGGCCATCGTTGCTCTCAAGCCTTCCCTCTTCCTTTTTGCTGTCCTTCTTCTCACTGGGGAGGGAAGGGAGGAAGACAAAAACAAAGGAAAGAAAGGAAAAACGGGGAAAAGAGAAAAGGAGAAGCAACCACCAAATCTGAAAGGGACTCCAAGGTCTCTGAAGAGCTGACCACGAGACAGGGGCTGCTCAACTAAAGCGCAAGCAAAGCAATTGCCGTGCACACCGCAGAACCCGTGATCGATGGGGGTGGGGATGGGTCGGGGCCCCTGATTAATTGGGATATTGCTCCCTATCTCTGCAATTGTGTGGAGCTGACATGTGCTGAAGGGCCTGCAGCAAGAAGGATAAGGAGGGTTGGGGACCTGAAAGGAGAGAGACATGGATCATTCTGCCTGGGCACAGCACCCCACAGAGGAGTGGAATGTGGAGGCAAGCCACCAAACGTGTGGGGAAGTGCCCCTTTATTCCAAAGACGTGCAGTGAAATGTCTGGGGGGAGGCATGGGAGGGGGAAGCACCGGCACTGTATCTATAAGCCAGATGGGACTGATATCCCCGGTGTCAGGGAACCAGAGCGGGTGGCACCACCATGCAGGGAACCAGCCCAGGCCCGGGATCCACACCCAGAGACCCTGATCCCAACTGTGAGAAAGTGCCTCTGCAGGGACACCTCATCCCTCACTCTCCTCTCGCAGCTGATAAACCAAAGGCTTAAAATACATCTGCGCTTCATCCACACACACACTCCAGTCTGTGTGTGTATGCATATGAATATTCACACTCATGTATCCATGTCTATATCTATATCTATATCTGTATCTATATCTATATCTGTATCTATATCTGTATCTATATATATCCAGACAAAAACACAACCAAGTTTAACTTTGAGACAAGCCATAGCTTTGGGTTGCCTGTCCCACACACTCCGCCTTTCTCCTTCTCTCTGCAGTCACCTCTAAAAGTCCCTGCTGCTGTGCAGCAGTTCCCCCCTCAGAGAAAGAAACACTCTGAAAATAAAGGCCTCTCTATCCTCCCCATACCGAAATTAAAAAAAAAAAAAGTAGAAGAAGAAAGAAATTTAAAAAAAAAAAACAAAAAAACACCCAAGAAGTGATGGAAAAGCATGCTTCTGGCTTAACTGGAAAATAAAAGCCAGTGCATAGCAAGAGCTGCTATCCCTCTAGTTTCAGAGGGCAACACAGACTCTTGTTGGGAAAAATGAAAAAAGTAAGAGAAAGTAGACGGGGAAAAGCGCGAAGGAAAGCATGCGCGTGTGCGAGCGAGCTCAGGTAGGAAAACTTACATTGCTGGCCGGTGTGCCGGGCAAATCCTGCGAGGGCTGTGATTTGTATCCCAATAGCCCCCCTGTTCTCTCTCCCAGCCCCAGCGGCGTCGGGGCGCGCAGCACGGGGAGGCTCTCAAGCGAGTGCCATTCCTGGAGGGAGGCTTGGTTTTTACTAATACCCCGGCTGGATGTCTCTAGCTGGCTTTGCTGCTTAGCACCGGGGGAGGGAAGGGCGGAAGGTGGAGCCAAGCACTCCTCAGAGCCAGAATACGGTCGGCCAGGGACAGCGGGGAGGGGACGGAGGCAGCCCCCCACCCCACCTCAGCCACCAGCGTGTTCCCTGTTTTCCATGGTGCCAGCTTCTCCATGAGAGCTGCTGGCATTGGGCTGCTCTCGGTGGCATGGCCACCCCAGAGATGGTGCTGGAGGATTCAACCCTGGCAGGTTGGGGTGGTGGGATGCTGGAAGGGGTCTGGGTGGTTTGGGGAGAAGGGTGTGCGTCCCCAGGATGGGGGTCTCCCTCCTTCCCCCAATAGCATGGTTACTCCTGAAGGGTCTAGTGCTCCCCACGTGCTAAATGAGTCCCTGGTCCTTGTCACAGAGTTGCACAAGGATTCCTCTGTGCTGAAACAAGTTGACTCGGGACCCTGGGGTCAAGGCACTGTGAAAAGGGCATCATTCAGACCTGCATCTGCAGGGTGGGGAAGGGGATGCAGGGGATCAGAGGTGTTCTGAGGGTGGAGGACATCAGGTCCAAGGAAAATGCCATGCTGCTGGACAGTGGATACCAGTTTGAACCTTCTTAAGATTTTTGCACTCTAGGGATGGGCTCTGTGGGGTCTTGCCAAGACAAGCAGGCTCTGCTTCCTCGAGCATGCTGAGCTGCTCCTGAAGGCAAATGTGTGGTCTTTCACAAGGAAAGTGGAGTTTCCTGATGAGAAGGACTCTCACACTCACTCACCCTCATTCTTGCTGCTCATGCACTGGGACACATAATGGATCTCAGCTCTCAATGGTTTAGAATGTTCTCTCTCACATTTTCTGTTTTCCAGCTCACTTTCCTTCCCACGTGCCTCTGGTAGTTGGTTTCTTCAATTTCCTTTGTTACCAGGGCTGGTATAGACCAACACCAACTCTGTCTGTAACCATGAGAAGTCACCCACAAAAATTCTGATGATCTCCTAAGGCAGCAATGAGATAAACTGAGCTCCTGCCCCAGCTCCTTGCTGGAGACCCAACCTGAAGACACTTCAGTGCTAAGTCAGAAAATACGAAGAGATTAATGCATATGACCCACACAAACAGCTTGGAGGGATTTCAGGAACATTTTCAACTCCTATAGCAGATATTGACTCTCCAGAAACTTTGTGTTAGAAAGACCAGTAAAATCACTGGCTGGCACCACATGGACCATGAGGGAACCAGTCCCAAGGATGGTGCTGAGCACCCTAGCTAAAGCCCTCAGAGCAAACCTATGGGGCTGGTGGCTGCCCCTGCAAACCTGGCTGACAGCTTAGGGCTGTTTCCCTGCACTCCTGGTGTTGTCTGGAGTAAAAAAAGCTCTGAAACCATAAGGTAGCTGCAGGGAAAGCCTCACTAAAGCCCTGTTTAGAAGAAGAAGAAGAGAAGCCTTTACTGAACAGAGCTGGGAGGGGGAATGGCTACATGCCATTGGGGTCAAGCAGGCAGCTCTGCTTAAACAGGCTTCTTGCATCCCACAGAAAAAAAATATCTGTCAAGGGATCATCTCCTACCTTTCTTCTCTTCAGCATTACCTACTCTGGAAAAAAAGATGGGTTCAAATACTTTTCTTCCCATGATACCTTTTTCCCTTTGGAAGAGAGGAATGTGAGTGTCTTTTTGATGACAAGAAAACCCAGTGGAGAGCCTCACGAAGCAGCATCGAGGCCCTGCTTCCGTGGCCAAAGCAGCCGCTGGTCAACCTCAAGTCTTGCCGTTTGGGATGAGTTCTCTCACCAACAGACACCCCAGGTGTAGTTGGCACAAGAAGAGGACTCACAGCACAGACAGGGGCAATTTGGCAGCTCACCCTCTGTCTGGCATGCAGATGACCAGCAAAAACAAGTGAGGCAAGGTCAGTTCATACACAGTTGTGTGTGGCCCACTGGATGCAGAGTCAGTGGTACTGCAGAGCTCGTGGCACCTTCCCCAGCCAGTAAGGGTCATCCTCAATCTACAGGGGCCCTGCATAGGAGGTATGGGAGAACTGGAACTGGAAGATCGGTCTCCTGTCCCTCAAGAAGGCAGCTACTGCTGAGAAACATCACCCTGTTTGTTCCCCTGGCTGCAGCCAACCTCCAACCTGGGGCAGAGGAGGAGAGTGACACAGAAAACAGCCAGAAAATGGTGTTTATTTGCCCTCCCTTCAGGTGGCTAGTTCCTGTGGAGTCCATGGGAAAGAGGGAGTGTGTCAGAGATTTCTTGTTTTCCTCTAGAGTGGGGATACATGGTGGAGGGCTTCAAGTGATAGAGAATGAGAGGCCAGAGGTCCTCTAGTGCTTTGCTGGAGAAGATTCCCAGTCAAGAGAAAAAAGAGCCCCACAAGGCACTGAGTGAAGTTTACAGCCTGCTCAACTCACACCTCAAGTGCAACAGGTAAACTCTGCAGGAAGAACAAGATGGTGCTGACCTGCCACTCCCAACTGGGCAAGAAAGGAATCAGATCCAGAAGGGATTTCAGTAACCTCCAAGGCACTGGACCAGTGTTTTTCCCACTGCTCACCATCCCTGTCAGAGCCTGCTGCCACCAGCCAGCCAGGAGCCAAGTCCAATTTGTGCCTTGTTGGTAGAGTCGTGGGTGGCTCAGCTGCAGAGAGGGATGTCCTCAAAGGAGCGTGTACCAGACACACAGTCTGCAATCTCAGTGTCTCCTCGTATTTTAATGTTGAGGAAGGGGATTTTCACTCCATTCTGCCTTTCTCCAGTTCTTGTATTTTGTCTCTTTTGGTCCTGCCTCCTCTTTTTGAACTCTCTTTTATTTTGCAGTCCATTTCCCCCTTTTTTCAGCCCCCTCTCAGAGCACTGAGTGTTTGTAAATCTTTTTCCAAATCTCTTCTGTCCATGTATCATGTGTCCATACCATTCCTAAGGATGATAGGAAAGATACCCTGCTCCAGGCTGGCTGCTCAGTGAACAGGGAGCATCATCACAGCAGCACCTGCTTGGTAGGGTTTCAGTGAGGGGACTACATTGGTGGGACACCTCCACCACCAAGGTGGGACCACAGAGGTTTCGGGGGAGGGATTTTGCTAGATGACACCCATCCCCTGCACCTGTAGCAAGGGAGGAGTCAGAGGGGAGAGCCTGTCCACAGCAGAGAAGCAGCAGGATCCCCAGGACGAGAGCCAGCTTTTGTCCCCTGCCCAACTCTGGGGCACAGCATTGGTATTGTCCCAGGACTGCCTGGGAAAATGGGAGGGGTTCCCTGTGAAATCTTTCCATACAGTAAAACAGCGTCAGAGCTGGGGAGCAAGGAGGGGACGATACAGACATTCAAAAAAATACACATACACACCCCCAACCAAACAATACCCACAGTGTGCTGAGGGAAAGGGAGACCCATGAATTGGGAGTTTGATAAGGATTTTCTCCCGCGCACGCCTGCTCTCTCAACGGCCCCTTCAGTTTTCACAACAACCCCCCCTTCTTCCCTTTCTGGCTTTCTTGTTTGAGCCTTAAACAGTGCACAGTCTTTGTTCAGGATACAGGTGAATGACAATCATGTGATTAACACACACACGCACGCACATAAAAAGCTTTTTAAGAGCGTCCAGCTTGCTCCAGACCCAAAGACGGGAGAGGAAGCCCGGGCTCGGAGGAGCTGAGGCGGCAGCAGTGGCCAGGATGGGGACAGCCACTGGGATGGATGAGCAGGCACCACCTCCTCTTTGCAAAATCCCCTTCGTGTGGAGGTGGGCACGTGAGACAATGAGGGGCAGGTGGTGGTGGGGGGGCAAGGTTTGGGATTTGGGGGTGGGAGGGGGTCTTGCCCCTGCTGCCTTCTCGCCCATGCCAGGCAGGTTGATGTGGATTTGCTGTGGCTATATCCACCCTGTGATGCTGTGGGAAGGACAGGGAATGGCCATACCAACATCATGTTAGGGAGGGAAACTGGATTTCTCACACCAAAGCCAAACCCTTGACCTGCCCTATCTCCAAAGTGGGATTTGCATCTTTGCTGATATGAAGCTTGCTGCTGCTGCCTGACATGGCTGGCGGGAATGGCTCGGTGAGAAAGAGGAGGGGGACAGCCCTCCTGCTGGAAAGGGGGACTGTCTCCCCATCCATGAAGGAGAAAGAGGGATGCATAGGACCTGGCAACCCAGACGGTCATGGAAGGGTTGCAGATGTCAGGGACAGCTGACCTATGTTGGAATTCATGCTGTCCCAGTCAGAAATAGTACATCCAACATCCTCAGTGAGGACTGCATGTCCCCTTCGGTGTGGAGATGCCACTGGGCCTTATCACACCTCATCATCGTGGCCATGGGATAGCTGGGAAGCTCGTTACTCAGTCCTGGGGGCAAGTAGAAGCTAGTGGCCAGGTGACCATTTCAACCTCCACAGAGGAAGTCATAAGAAAATTGGAAAAACTAGAAATGTTTCAAAGTGTTTACCCTTTTTATTTGATGATTGCGTAAGTGTGATGCTCCAAGAAAAAGCAGGGAGGAGCAAAGGGAAAGACCACTATAATGTCTAGCAAACCTATGAGTCTGCAGATGGTCTGACTCGTGAGATATCACAGGACATGACTGACGACAGCCTGAGAAAGATCAGGACCAGGTCATACCCTTTGCTGGAGCACCCAAGCCCGGCCCCGTCTCTACCACTTCCTCATGCCCTTCTCTCCAAATTCCTCTCCCATCCGATGTCACGACCACGCTCCCAGGCTCCCAGAGTGCAGGTCATTTTCAAGGCTTGTCCATGAAGGAGAGAAGCAGAGGGTCCCTGAAGCCCATGTTTGTGTTACCCTCCTCAATTCTGTGTCGGCCACAATCTCCAAAGAGCCCTTCGATTTGCCTCGTGCCATAGGCAGCCTTCCCACTTAGAGCTGGGCGCAGAAACCACTGCTGGGCTCTGGTCTTCATCACCCCTCACCATTCTTGGCTGAAGCTTCCACTGTTGGTCCTAGATCCTTCCAGGTGCCTCTGAGCTTCCAGGCGCCTCTGAGCTTCCAGGCGTGGGCATTGATGAACTGGTTGGTTGTGAGGCAGCCTGAGGAGCAAGGAAATGGTGTGGGTCAGTCAGGAAATGCAAAGAGCTGCCTGCAGCCCTACCTGGGTTTTGGCAGCACTGTACGGCATCCATGTGCTTACAGGACAGCTGCAGGGGCTGTGCAGGAAGTTTTGCCATGGGATATCAGGGGAAACACAAGGCAGGCAGTGCCTGGAGTTGTTTACTGGTGGACTGGGCTGTTTGACAACGCAGTGTCCCATGCAGGCAGCAAAAGAAATGTCACAATGGCTGCCCTCCTTCAGGATTATCATTCCCCATGGGCAACAAAGCCTGGATGGTGCTGGTTGGTGCATAGCCCTGCACTCACATCACCTCAGGAGGGTGTGGGAGTCCTCAGGAGGTTCTCTGGGGACTGGGTCTGGGATGTGGTTGCAGAGTCCCGCCTGGCTCCAGAGCAGGAATAAAACCTGTTCTCTCTCCAAGGGATGGTGAGGGCTGCCACAGATGCAGGATACCACAATGCTGCTGCCACTGGTGCATGGCCTTGATGTGGCCAAGCAGACTTTGCTCAGCTGCATTTCTTGTTCTAAAGCAGTGGATTACAATGCCAGCTGCTCCAGAGAGGAGGTGTAGGGAAAACCTTGTGGAAAGTAGGGAGGAGAATTGTCTCTGAACATTGCAGAGACCCCAGGCAGCTCCTGGCCTGTCATCATGGCCAGTCTAACGTTTCATGGGCATGGCAAGGACCTGTGATGGCTAAACGGGACAATTTTCCTGCATTACTCAGGTCTGGGAAGATCAAAGAGGAACGGGCAAGCATGTCTGTCTGCTACCTGCTTTGATAGATGGCACAGAGCCTGCCTGGCTGTTAACCCCTGCATCTCCTGCTGGAGAGGACAGGTGTACTTCCAAAAGGCTAACCCGAAAAAGCATGCACTGAAGGGGTAGAGCTGGGGGAGAAAGACCAGGTTGCCTGTTCTTGGATGGAGTCTGGCATATCCAGTGTTATGTAATGGAGGGAGCTGGATGCTCTTGGTCTGCACAGCAGATGAGAGAAGCCTAGAGGGGAAAAGAAGGGAACTGTACAAGATTGGGCAGAAGAACCAGAAAAGGGGATCCTCCCATCAAGACCTGTGTTTGTAGCAGTGCTGAGTGACCCCAGTAGGCTCATTCAGTGGTGGTCAAGGTGGCTCCAGGGTGATCTTCACCTCTGCTAGTCCTCTGGATGCAGGGAGGCTCCTGGGGAGCCGGGGGAAGGGTTAAGTCAGGAAGGCTTCAGCCTGCCGCCTTGGCCCCTGTAATTCCTCCAGAGAGTAGGACTGGGAGAACAAGGAGCCCTTTCTGTTCACAGGAATTAATAGCAAAGAGTCATCTGGGGTGTCATTCAAGCCCTGATCAGCTCCCAGAGGAATGTGAGGGAGAATGAGTGAGGGAGCACGGCCTCAAGGCACCAGCTCTAGGGCAGGAGCAGTTTGGCTGGTAACCAGAGTTACCAGCCAGCATTTGGGCAGTGGGACTGTCTTCCTCTTCACCCCAGCCTCCACGCCCCCTGCCCTGTGCAGGGGCTCACCCTGACACCCATACTCAAAGGGCTCCCAAGATTGCCCCTTGTTACCCATCCCTTCATCCTGGGGAGGGGTGAGATATCCCAGCCTGCCAACACAACCTCCCCTCTGCTGAGCCTGGAGGGATGGGCCAGGCAACCAGGTGTCAGTACAGCCCCACTGCTCTCACAGTGGATGTGAACTCCAGCAGGCACCCCCTCTCCAGGGCTCTCTCGCCACCCCTAGCTTGTGATGGCCATGTTTGTTGTCCTCCCAAGCAAGTTTGCCCATGGAGAGGGTCTCCAGGGAACCCTCAAGCACAGCCGGGGATATGGGGCTGTACTTCAGGGTTCAAAGTTCAGTGCTGAAGCCTTTGCTGCTGCAATGGCTCACCCAAACTGACTTGGTCACTGCAATTTCAGGAGAAAAAGAATAGTCCAAGGATTTGTTATGCTGCTGTTTGACGGTGTTGCTTCATGGCTACACAGGAAGGCTTGAAAATGTTGTATGGTGACACTGCAGCTTTGCCTGTAATGGCAGCCAGCTCTGGTGAGCCAAGGAGAGATTTTGAGCACAACTCTACTTCCCTGAGAAGGAGACCTTGGAGTAATCCATCCTCTTCCACTGCCTCCTCTCTGCCCAGCTGCATCTTGGGCGGCCCATGTGACAACACCTGCTAGCACAGGATGACTTAAGGCTCTGGTGATGCAATGTGGTCAACTCTACCATGTGAACTACAGAACCTTCAGGGCAGCCCTTCAGGTCAGCTCTCGGTGTGTGCATGGCCACAGCATGGACAGCGACCTGAGCTCACCGCCTGGCAGCAAGTGTAGGTCGGGCAGACAGTGACCGGCATGAAATGCAAACAGAGCCATGCTGGAGTGCTTGAGTTGCTTTTGCTGGCCAAAACATATCTCACCAAAGCCTCCCCTCCTTCCCCCGCAACCAGGTCAGCGTAAAACCAGGCTTAAGCACTAGCCTGCATCTCAGCATCTTCTGCAAGATGCATGGTGCCACTGGGATAGACTCCTCTGCTGGTGCCCCGCTCCCTATGCCACCACCACTGCCACAATGAGTGCGCCTTGTCATAGAGGGGTTAATAAATGATGCAAGAAAGAAGCCCTTTAATGCACGGTGACCTTTGGCCTTTCATAAATCACAGTGTTGGGCTGCAAATACACGGGGGGCACGAGGCGCTGGGGGGAGAGGATGGGAGGGGGTCCATGCAGCTGCGCCACGGAGTTGACATTGTTCCCACCATCACTAAAGTGCAACAAATCCCTCTATTGTGTTCCTGGTTTATCTGGTTCCTCTTGTTTATTAGCAGAGGTTGTTTGGCACTGGCTGCAGCCCTGGGAGGGTGGAAAGAGTGTTGGCACGCACCAGAGAAGGGGAGGGAGGGAGTGGGGGGGATCGGGACTGGAGGACGAGAGCAGTTCATCAATGGCTGTATTGTCCCATCTTTTTTGTTGCTCCTGTAATGATATGTTTGAAAAAAGGGGATTAAAAAAAAAAAAAAAGGCGGGGGTGGGGGGAGAGGAGAGAGGCAGAGAAAGACAAACTGCACAGAAGGACTCGATAAGAATGGCCAGTCTGGGCCCACAGCGGATGCTGTTGCAGCTGGGGAGGATGGGTCGGGACAGAGCCGCGATGGGGCTGCTCTGTGCCTTTATGCTGCTTATTCAGGTCGGGAGTCGTGAGCCCTAGTGGCTCAGGCTGGACCCACTCGTGCCAACTCTATTCATGGCCAGCCGGGACCACGTGTGCATGGCAGGGAGGATGGGGCAGCGGGAGTGAGGAGTTGGGGCTGGCGGGGAAGGGGGAGGAAGGCCAATCCTCACGTCCCTCGAGACTGAATCTGCCTTTGTACAAAAGAGGCAGTTGAGGGGCACAGCATCTTCTCAAAGCACTGTCAGTGTCCTTCATCCTGCTTGGTTGTTGTCCCCCAACATACCCACTCTTTATAAGAAGTAGTATGGCCACTTCCTGCACCCAGACTTGGCTTATGCTTGCATTTTTCCCTGGAGCTGCCTATGGACACATGCCCATGAAGAGCTCCACTGTTTTTCATGGAGATCAGTGTGAAAATGCTCCTAGGGATCGATGGAAAATGATAATGCTTTGGTTGCCACTTTGTATAAAGCTAATTGCCAGCGGAGCAAAACTGCCATAGGCACAGGGGCTTTGCTCGTCATTGCTCTGCCCGTTGCTACCAATGGAGCTGAAGGCATGCAAACATCCCTAAGAGATACACATCCCACCATAAAGAGCCTTATTGAGATCAAAGTGAAATTTATCGATAGAAGAGTGAAATTCCGTCTGGGATGCATAAGGGTGTTTTTTAGTTCATTTCAGGCCACTACTGGCTGGTTTTATCCCAACCACACTGTCTGCTTCTGTTCCAATGACTCCACCACTTCAGAGGTGTCAGGTAGGGGCATGTTGATCTGAACATGTATAGGAGCTCTATGGTGATTTTAAATTTTTATTTCAAATGGCATATCTCAGAGATTGAAACATTATTCTGAACTTTAAATAGCAAGTTTTATTTCATTGTTTTAGGGTCTTGTGACTGACCTCTCATCTTTCAACCTGGGTCAAGTTTTAAATGCAAAATGCTGGCTCAAAACAAAATGTCAGAAATTCACTTTGAAAATGTCCATTCACAGCATTTTGGCATTTAGAAAAGAATAATTCAGGAAGATTGCCTTGAAATGAAATGTTTTGATATTTTAAAAATCCGTCTCCCACACTCACTTTCCAGTCAAAAGAGCTTGTTGAATTATGTCTGAATTTGCAACTGGTTTCATTTCCTTCAAGTCCCAAATCCTAGCAAATTATTTACCAATATATTCTTCCCTGGTACCAGTCATTCCCACCTGATGATGCCACATCCTTGCCACGGCTGGGAGGTCTCAGGGTTTCCACAAAGTGCTGGAGTGTGCTTGGATTCTTGGTTTCCCTGAGTCCCACCTTGGCACAAGTGCTCTCAGAACTGATGGCAGGCCTGCCATCAGTCTGTGTCACCCAATCCCTGAAGGTCAGGCATGAAGCCCAGCACTGGCACTGCTGTAGCTTTGTGGCCTTAAAAATTAAGGTTAAGTTCATGGAATGTGGTCATAGATATTTGTGCAGCGGCAGCTTAGGGTGTTTCTAGAGGGACGCATGAGGAGTGGCAGGGATGTGAAGGTCTGAGAGGAGGGAACAGGACAGAATCCCCCTCATCACAGGGATATATGTCAGTGCATGCAAAAGAACCTCTTTCACCTAAGTGGAAAATGAAGTGTGTCAAAGCTGAGAAGGACTTGATTAAAATTAACATTTTTCATCCTCTCTTCTCCCATGTAAACATAAAATGAGAGAGTGAATTTGCCATAAAGAAATGTGTAAGGTAGTGATGACAGGATTATACAGCTGCCAGCAGCATCCCAATCCCTCATTTAAAGAGTGGTTCAGCTCCCCACCTCGTCCTCTGCTCATCACACCTGTTCAAGAAAAGTCTGATGAGCTTCTCCACTACAGGAAATCCTCAAACTGGGTTCTGGCTTCCCTCAGTCAGATCCTGCTCTGCATCCAGCAGTTACTTCCAGTTACTTTAGTTAACTAAAGCATCTTCATGAAACCTCTGAAAAGAAAGAATGAATAAGCAAGATTCAAAGCATGAATAGGCAATTGTCCAAGCAATTGGACCAGAGGCAATGGGCAGAAACTGATGCACAGGAAGTTCCACCTGAATATGAGGAAGAATTTATTTACTGTGTAGGTGACCGTGCACAGGAACTGGCTGCCAAGGGAGGTTGTGGAGTTTCCCTCACATTCCGGGACCATCTGGACACAATCCTGTGCCATGTGCTCTGGGATGGCCCTGCTCGAGCAGGGAGGTTGGTCCTGATGACCCCCTGTGGTCCCTTCCAACCTGACCCATTCCATGATTCTGTGAATAATTCTCAGCAGCAGTCGGTATCACTACTTGTTCAGATAAATCATCCAAGTCCACTTGTCCTTCCCTTCCTCCAGTCCAGTGAAAGGGGACTTTATAGGACTTCTGGATTACAAACCCAAAGAGTTACAGGGTTTTCCTTAAAAACATTTAGTCACATGACGAGCATAACAGCAACCTGGAAACAGAGTATGTTTTGCCTGTGCCAACTTGAACTGGTGGCAACATCAATCCTACACCTGAGCTGCACAGTTGCAGAAATGTATTGAAACCAAATCCCATCTGAGATTCTCACGTTTCTCTTTTTTCTCATGGGCAATCTAAGCTTGGCTTAACCTAAGGCTACCTCCCAGTCTCACCAGCCCTCGCAGCAGGTGGCACTGGTGACTTTGAAGGAGAAGTTAGTATCTGCCCAAAATAGGCCACGGCATGTGGCAGAAAGGACAAAGCACTGGGACCTGGATTTATTGCGGGCAAGTGCACCCCTGAGTGTCCTCAAAGGCATAGCCTAGCTTGAGCTGCTTCCTCTGCAGGTGGCATCTCGATCACTCTGCTGATGTCCCCAGGAGCATTCAGTCAGCAGTGGCAAGGACCAGTCTGGTTACCTCAAGGCTGTGCCTGCAAAGTGCTGCAGTTTGCAGCAGGGACCACCTCTCTTTCCTCATCAGCAGGTAGTGGAAAATAAAATAAATACATGCACATGAAGAGGATGTCTCTTCCCAGACCATGTGGGAGATACTCCCTGGACTCTGAGGTCTCTGCTGTGCTCAGGGTGGGCCTGACTACTTTCAGTGGCATCCCTTGAGGCAGGGACAAGACTGTGGCACTCACCATGAACTTCACAGTCGAAGCCATTGTCAAAAATCTTATCACTGGGTTTTGCTTCCCAAACTCCAGGGAAGGTCAAGGAATTACTTTTCTGCCAGCAATGGTCTGGGAGTTTTTAAATGGGTATCAGCATTAAGCTGGAAATTCTTAACAAGCCCAGATCAATTTCCTAACCAAGAGGTACATTTGGGATGTTTTAAACCTAGGTGCCACCTCTTGGGAAGAGCACAGGCCCTGCTCCTCGAAGACAGTCAAACCCTGTGCACTTTGCTCAGGAGCAGGAGAGGAGTCACAGCCCCCCGGCACGTGTGACACGGTGACTAGAGGAGCATGGCACTGCTCGCGGAGCATCCCGGCCCAGATGGCACAGCTGAACCTGCCGGGTGGCAGGACTCCCCGGCACTGCCGGCTGCACCCAGTGCCTGCTCCCACGCTGCCCACAGCACAGCTGTCTGTGTCCCCTCTTCTCCCTGCCCCCCAGGAGACCAGGAGACAGCGTGGTCCCCTGACCACCAACGTGGCCCCTCTGTCAGGGGTCCCCTGGCTCACTGGTCAGCTCTGTTTGAATGGAGGCATGAGAATTTCTCCCTCACTCGCACAATCATCTTGCCTTTCTTTCCCCCCCCAGCCATCAATATCCTCCTTCCCTGCCTCCCTCCTCCTTCCCCGCCGCCTCCCCCTTCTCTCCCTGGAACTTCCCTGCAGCTGCAGAGCTGGCCAGACAATCGGGTGTTTTAGAGAAATACATTTTTGGGCTAATTTGCCATGCATAAGTGTTTCTCTTACCCTTTAAAGGCAGGGAACAAAGAGCACATTCTCTGGGAGCTCTGCCCTGTTGTGAGCAGCCCTGCAGCTGTACAGCACTGTGCTACCCTCCGCTCTCCTGCTCCACTCCCTGCTAGCTGTGTAAGGAGATGGGGCTCTGCTTCTCCGGGACCACAACATCTCCTACCCGTCACTACACATTTCTTTCTGCTTTGTTTTTTTTTTTTTTAAGCAGAGACAGAACAAGTGCAGAGGGAAAAGATTTGGCAGCACTGTGACCTAGACTGACTTGCCAGATCCTCCAGGTAGAATCTTTTATGTTGAGACATCATTTATTTGGAAACAGTCTTAATTTTCCTTTATTTGGGGCTTAATCCTGTGTCTAAGTATTTTATTCCCTTGATAAGTAACAGTGGCAATGGGTTACACACACCATATTAGACTGGATGAAATTTTGTTCTAGGTTTCTGAGGAAACCTAGTCAAAATATAAGTCCCGTGAGAGGTTTTCAGGTCCTGTTTTCTCATTTCAAACACTGGTTGCCATCCCTGCCCACCCTGGAACTGTTTATGGTCAGGCTAAGTGGACTTTGAGCAACGTGGTCTAGCGGGTGGCATCCCTGCCCATGGCAGCGGGGTTGGAGCTAGATGATCTTTAAGGTCTCTTCCAGACCACACCACTCTATGATTCCATGATTCTATGATTGCTGACTGAAGAATTTCTCAGACAGGATGATCTTACTTTTTAGGGCTAGGATGCTGAGTGATGAACAGACTTGGCCTGGTGGATCAAATTGGGAAGAAGATGCAGATGTTCTGCTATGAATCACTCACAGGTTGTGGAGAAGGAGATAGCCTGGAGCAGCTGGACATTGAGGAACTAAAGATTTTTGTTAGCTTTTTGGGAATCCCATTTCAGCACTTGCTGAATAATCTTTTTCCCATCCATGGAAAGCTGGTCCAGCAAACAGCCTGCTAAGTGGGGTGACAGGTTCTGGTATAAGAGAAAGAGGGTTTTTAAGCCATCCATAGTGAAGTTACTCACACCAGTTCAGCAGCACTGTATTGAGGCAAACTCTTTCCATCAAGCCCACTCCCATCTGCTGTAAGTATTAATTCAGTCCAAAACAGTCCCATTTTCAGATCCAAATTCAACACAGCCTAAGGCAGCTAACAGGGAGAGAAAGAAGAGAAGAGAAGAGAAGAGAAGAGAAGAGAAGAGAAGAGAAGAGAAGAGAAGCGAAGAGAAGAGAAGAGAAGAGAAGAGGAGAGAAGAGAGGTGAAGAGAGG
>VZTH01015319.1:0-97536 GCA_013397815.1 Aleadryas rufinucha | reverse complement strand
AGAGGAGTTGCACTAGGAGGAACACATAATGCAAGAAAAGGTAAAGGTCTTATGAGTTGTGGACTCAGATCCTGAGCTTCTAAGCTAAGAAAAGCCATCTTAGAGGAAATGATAGCTAGAGGAACATATGGTAGAAGAAGGTGTAATCAACAACACCACCCAAGTGCTAGGACAATGGGACAGGTTGAGCCTCACCTGGCACAGCCCAATAAATCCCTCAGTTCCCTCCTGGCTCTGAGCTCTTTGCACTCAGCAAGGTTGGTTGGCATATGCACCTAAGACCTCAGTTAAAATAGGAGACCGTGAGTGGAGCCAAGGCTCAAAGATGTGCATTAATTGACAGTGTAGTAGCACTTTTTTGTCACAGAACACCACCTGCTCTTAGCTCAGCTGAGGTCTCAGTGTTCTGAGGCTCCTGCTTTGCTGTGCTACAGTGAATGAGATGTATGAGGCAGCAGTGGAGAACTTAGTTTTTTTAATTTTCAAACTCCAGAACTCTCTCTTCTGACCTTACAAGTAACTCCAGTAAGTGCCCATCAGGTATTAAAACTGTACTGCCAAGAAAAAGACAATTTCTGCCAAACTCACCTGCAATAGTGAAAATCACATTGAGCAATGGGTTTAATCATATTTAACATCCCCTGTGGGTAAATGTCCTTCAATCCTTTTAGGAGACTGAATTTGCAAATTCCCCTGGCAGGATTGCAGGGGGCATCACACAGCACAGGTGGTCTGAGTAACACAGGTAGGTTGAACACCAACACCAAGTGCCAACACAAATACCCCAAAGCTCTGGATGAGGTTAGTGGGAGCAAAATCCCACTCCAGCTTTTGTGGTTACCATCTCAGTAAGACAGAGAGAGAGACAGAAAGGAAAGGGAATTAGAAGGTTAGGGAGTGGGGGAGGGCTGGGAGCCTGCAGACTTCTGTTGCCACATGATGTTCCTGGTTGTTTTCAAACTGCTGCTCTAAGAGACATGCACAAGTCCCATGTGATGGCTTATTTACGAAAGCACAGTTGTAAGGCCGTTTGCATATCACATCCACTTGGCAGCTCACCTGACCACGGGCTCCAGGGGCACCCACTGCATCCTCCCCATCTGTGCCATCAGGCCAGGGGGATGGGTGACCCATGGTGGGAGGATATTGCTCTTGACCTGGTGAGATGGTGAAGCAGAGAGGAGAAACATCTTCCCATTTCCAGACTGCTCTTTGCACCCTTATGCCTGGCACTGTCAGGAGGCTCCAGAGGGCGCTGTCCCTTCTGCACTTCTATGAGGAGAAGAAGCTTTCTTTGAGATCTGTCTCACTCCTTTAGAGCACTCAGAAGCAAGCTTGCAGTCAAACTGACACAGCATATGCCAATATCCCATATTTATCTTCAAATAGGTGCAGATTCTCTTTCCTCGAGTAGAGCTTTTTCTGGTACCATCATCCCAGATGTCTCCTTTCACCCAAAGAGCCGCTCAATTAAAGAGGAAAATTCCTTATAAATAACCTGGAGGAGGCTAAGGGTCACAATGAATTAAAGATGGTTGTTTCTTTGGAAATATAAGATTTGGCATACTTTCAATTAGTTTGTACAGAGAACCCCTAACTCCAGTAAAATTGTTCTTCTCAGTCAAAGAGAAGACTAAGACATGAGCAAGAGAGATGCAATGTGTGAGGAGAGAATTTTTGAAGGCCAGCAGTAAAACCTGAATTCACAGAGACTGTGATGGGACAAGATTATGCTGCAGTAAGCCATATGTTTTAGGGGTGGTGTTTTCCTTACTCCATAGCATCCCTTGGAAAAACGTCAATAGAAAAGTCATCACCTCATATGCTGCAAAAACCCCCCTGGTGATCTTTTCCAAAACCAAAGCTCCTATGAAGAAAGGATCAATGACATTTTAAAACTTTGGTATGGTCAAACCACCCAACATCATCCCTAGCTCCTCTTCCCGGACAACCAATCATTGTTTTAAATTTTGGTAGAGCCGAGACCGCTACCTCGCCACACAGATTACATCCGCCGTGGCCATGCCTCTTTCCTTCACACTCAGTGAATTGCCTACATGAAGGGTTAATTCAACCAGGCCTTTTTACTCCAAGTTGTTTTCCAAGTAGCTGAGAGAATAGGTCTCTTGTTACAAACATGGCTTCTGGGCATTTGGTGATGCTTTCCCTTTTCTCTCCCTCTGTACCACAAAAGAATCTTTTGTTCTCGTCTCTCTGTCTCATTTACTCTCCCCCACCCTGCTCTCAATTCTTCCCTCCATTGGCTGCCAAGTGACTAAGGAATGGCAAAAAATGACCATAGCTTGGTCATGGCAAATATTTCTTCACCTATTATCTGATAGAGACCTTGAGCATTTATGTGAAGGGCCCTCTGCCTTCCACTGGGCTTCTCTTGGAGATGGAGATGGGGAAGAATGAGTCAGGCACAGCAGGGCAGGATATAAGTTGAATCAGCCCAACTTGGTATTGGAAATATCTTGTGAATTGAGTCACGGTGCCTGTTTCAGGAAAATCAACTGATAGGGACCCAGAACTAGCAGGAGTTGAGTGGCAGCTACAATGGGTCTAGATTTTTATGGGAACTCGGCATTTATTAAAAAACACATGGGAGGCACAAAAAACCGTCTCTTTCTTGCCCCCACATGTACTGATTCAGTTGGTTGTAAGCTGGAGCTGACACTCTCTGTTGGATGGGTTGTGGCGTCACATAGTTTCTCTGCACTGCTGCTATAAATCTGGTGTATGATCTCCTACCACAGAAAAGTTGTGGCAAATCCCCATGAACATCACATCTTCCCACACCCCATTGAAATTATACCTCAGGCACTCCCACAGCCATCCTTCCAGCTATAGTCTCCTTGCACATACTTCTTCACTGAGTCACCTTACACATACACAGATATGTAAAAGATCACATGATGCCAAAGCCACTGCAACTTCTACAGTGGCCTTTATGTAACAGAAACAATTCCTTAGCCAAATTCCCACCTCCCTGCCTTTCATAGCATTTGGGTATATACTTCACTGATACTGCGTTCTGCAACAAAATAAAATTCTTCAGTCTCACCTGATGCAAATCCTTCTGCCTTTCTGCTCACCTTCTTCTCTACTGACCCTCTTCACTCCTCTGATCACCCTTTATCCTGAGCCCATCTCAGTCCATGTCATGCTTTAGATGAACATGGCATATGCTGCCTGCGTCCATCTGCCAATCTTTCTGCACTCTTCTCCCCTTCAGTGCCTTAATTATTTTGGAAGGTCCTTGAAACAATAATTAAATTTCAGCCTTAGCCACATCCCGCACACACACATAAAAAGCTGTGGATGTAAGGCGTTATGCAGAGAATTTTCACTCCTGTAGAGAAGAGGAATGGACTATAGATGAAAGGGCCATTATATTCCCACATTAGAAGGACTTCTTGTCTGGTGGATTTTAACCAAGCTGGTTAAAACATCATGAAAACGATGCACTGACCAACTCTTTATATTCGTATGGCTCTGCCCACAATAAGGATTTTTGCTTAGTCAACCATACTGTTTCAAAGCGGCGTGCAGGGCAGCTTTCACTGGAAAGCCTCAAACTCATCCAATATGTAACAACAAAGGTATATATAATAATCCTTTTTCCTGCCTCCTGGCTTGATAGCCTCTAAATGAATCTCAGCATAGACGCAGAGATCCTTCCTGCCACCCCAGCTGTGCCCCACCAGTCCCACAGTAGCTCTATCTTACAGGTTGCTTGCCAGGAGTGTGCAGTCAGCCTTGGTAAATAAACACTGATCATCTCCATCACAAAAGACAACCGAAGCACTCTGAGATGAAAAATTTTGCTCTTGTCAAAAAAACAAGTCCCTGGAAGATCCAGAAACTTGTTAATTCAAATGTTCTGCATCTAATGCTGCAAATTTAGACCTCCCCACCAAGCAGTACCCCTGATGAAGCAATGTATTGCTGGATACTCTTGGAATCCCTCACTAAGCAATGGTGGAACTTTAAGGAAAAACATTTGCTTCTCCCTGCTTCAATTCTCCTTCACATGGTGAGACGCCACACTCCTGATGTGAAGACTACTGTAATCAAAGGCATCACACTGTCTAGAGAGCCCCATCAGGGTCATCTTTGCACCCTGTGGAGACCAAGAGGTCCGCTGTTGAAGTCCTTTTGGAAAAAAGAATCTACCACCATCTCTTTCAGAAATGAGAAGCCCAAGGATGGATTATGGATTCTTACTTAGATAATTTTGGATGAATCAAGAAAAGAGAGGAGGGATAGCTGGATGTCTAAATAAAGCCAATGAGATCACATGTTCTGCCTTTTTATCTGCTTTTCTCTTTCTGCTTTTGGACAACAAAGCTTCCTTTGATACAGAAGAAGAGGGGAGGAGGGAGGGTGGGGGGAGGGGATGCCAGAATCACCCCAATGGCCCCCGGTCACTTATCCATGCTCCTTAATGTGATGTTCCCACTGACAGAGACAGAAAAAAACAGTGATCTCATGATTTCAGAAACGATTCACGCAAACAACCCTGGGAGATCAGGGGTGAAGGGGACAGGAAAGAGGGGTAAAGGATGAGTGAGGAAAAGCAAGAATGGGAGAGGAAAGAGTAGGAGTGATAGGGAGAGTGAACATGGGAAGCAGGACCTTGTGGGACAACTGTGAATAGAGGTAGAAACTGAAGGTCAGACTCCAAAAGAGGATGTGTAGAGGGATTGTAGAGAAAATGAGAAGAAAGAGGAACTTTGAGACCAAGGGTGACAGGACTGGTGGAAGGAGGTTAGGTGTGACACTGTATGGCAGAGCTGAGGGCAGGCTCAGGGATATGAGTTGATTGAGTTGTC
The DNA here is from genome assembly GCA_013397815.1 of Aleadryas rufinucha. Classification (NCBI taxonomy): domain Eukaryota; kingdom Metazoa; phylum Chordata; class Aves; order Passeriformes; genus Aleadryas; species Aleadryas rufinucha. Next base: position 92,698 of record VZTH01015319.1, on the reverse strand, counting down.
TAAATGTGGGAAAAGGGAGGCTGGGCTCAGAGACAGCATGGTGGGATGAGGAACAAGGGCTTGCTATGAGGGTGAGAAGGAAAGGAGGTGGCATTACCTATGGGATTAGGAGCAGAAGAGTTAAGACTTGCTGAAACTTGCTTCTTCTGCATACTGCTACACAAAACCAAGTCATCAAATCTGCCAAGAGAATAAACCTGGTCTCTCTCAGTTCCAGACCCAACAGATGCCAGATAGATTTATTACCTGAGGCATTCAGCCATGTCCAAAGGAGGCAGTGGTGAAGCAGTGGGGCTGAAAACAGGCAGCCTGGTTTGCACTTTGGTTGGGCTGATTTCGCTGAAGGAGACCTTCATTCCTGCACAGAGGAGCACTATCTGTGTGTTACATATCACCTGCCAGCAGCCACTTCATTCAGCCTTCTTCCTTTCCTTCCCTCATGTGCTTTCATTAGTTCTTCCCTTCTTCCCTCCCTCCATCCTTCCTTGCCACCTTGCCACAGGGAGACAAGAGCTTGGCACAGTTGGCAGGAGGTGTCCCTTCTTCTCCATCCCTCCAGGGGACCTGCCACCTCAGCAGCAACTTGTCCCTAACCAGTGAAGCAGCCACGGCGCAGCACAAGACTTTTTAGCCCACAGGACTCCTGACAGAGCTGGGACAAACAGTGGGATGAAAGACTGGGGAAACAACTAAGAGAAAAAGTGTCTCCTACAACAAGCTGCCACCTCCATGTCTCACAGCTCTCCCCAACACTGGCCTGTCCCAGGGGCTCACCACATTTCCCCCCTCCTCTGTCTGCTCTGTGGCAGCTAATCAGTGACCCACTGACAGTCTCTGTCCATCACTCGTCTCTGCACGCAATGGGGTAATTAAACCCTGACCCTGGGCTCCTTTTATCCATTTCCTCTGCACAGTCACTCCCCGAAATGGCAGAGGGGAGGGCCTGCTGTGGAGGCTCCTGCCCCAGTCTCCAGCTCTAATGAAGATGTAAAGTACAGGAAGGACTCGTGAAAAGAAAGATGCTGAGGGGGCAGCCAAAGAGGTATTGAGTGGCACAAGGCTTCCCACACGGTTGTGCTGAGTTCTGCTGACCTACCTCCACCAGGCAAGGCTTTTGTAAACCTTCATTTCTTTATCATCACGCCCACAGGTTTTCCAGCATCCTTCCCCTGCCCAGGCATACCTACAGAAAACCCACTACTCCTCTGCATGTCCTCAAGGCAGTGACAGGTGTGGTGCCCAGCTCAGGTCTAGCAAAAAAAAAGCTTTCCAGAAGCCTCGATATATCCAGCCCTGGGCTTGCTCACCCACAAGATCAACGCAAAGCTTCTGCCCTTCCTGGTGTGAACCCATTGCCTCCACGTGGACTAAGCCCAATGCCTCAGGCCTGACACAGGGCTTTCCTCATTAAACACCTGCAGAAGGGCAGAGGGAGGTCTCAGTGATGGGGTGAATCCCATGGAGCACAGTGGATGGATGCAGGAGCTGGCTGGGACAAGGTGATGTTGCTCTTGTCTGCACAGAAGGACAATGGAGGATATACCCAGTGACAGACAGGAGTCACAAAATGCCAGGAAGTTCTTCATTTTTTTTTTTTTTAACTTTCTTTCTGTTTTCTGGCACTCTGCAAAATTTATTACACAGATTGATAAACAGCCAGAAATGATGCCGAGCACTCCAGACTCTGCTTCCTCCTCCTTACCCTGAGTGGGGAAGCTGCCTCCCTCCCACGCATGAGCAAGAAGGGCTGGGGCCACCCGGGGAAGGGCATGACGGGTAAGGCAGTGCCCCCAAACAATTAAGCACTGTCCCAGGCACTGCACACCCTTGTCCTGGGAACAAAAGAGTCACACACAAGAGACCTGACTGTGAAGCCTCCATCCGCTTTCATCACTGACCCCCAGGGCAGTCAGGGCACAAGGTCAGCCCACTTAAACTCCAAACTCGGCCAGAAATAGAGCTGGGAAGTGGGCAAGGGTGGCCAACTGCAGGGGTCCCCAACCATTTGAGGGGTTCTTTGACTGAGCCATTTCATTTCATCAAAGACACATTTTTTTCTGGAAGGAAAATGGAGAGCAGTGGGTGTGAAAGGAGTAAGGGGGAGGCAGGGTGTTCATCATGAATTATGACCGCTCTCAACAACAGTCTTTTACATTGCAGAGGTGAGGAGAGGATGGGGTAATTGGGCATGCTAGACCCATGCATAATGAGGGCAAGTCTCTGCCTGTTTCCCACCCCTCACTCTGCTATTGCTCATGAGATGTGGTCCCCCAGATGCCCTGTCGCTATTCTGCTGTGGAGCTCAACATCCCAAGGGCTCATCCCAAGGACCACAAGCTTTGACAGCACCTTGCCAGACCAGTAGTGCCCCTGGGCTGTGCAATAGTGTGTGGTCATGCCCCTGGAATGGAAAGGCTGAAAGTTGCCTTACAAATAAAAAATGATCAGCCAAGCCAGGGCTCATGCTTTCCACCTGCAGGGTCTCACAAAAGCCATTAGGCTTTAAGTCACCTTTAAGGTTTTTCAGGTTGCAAGTACTGATGTAATGCTTTCATAGAGGTAACAGCTTCACCAGATGCCTATCTCCTTGGCTGGGAGAAGTAATCTGTGGAGACAAAGTCCAGGGGCACTGAAACATGTTTGGAGCACGTGGAAATACAATGCATCTGCCACAGAGCATTTTCCATTTCACCCAATTTCCCTCTGGGTAAACCTCGGAGAATTCTAAGCGTAGGAAATTTCAGAAGAAGGACAATTAAAACACCTAGTGAAAGCAGTCCCCTCTTCCACCCCAACAGGGCCATGTCCCACCTGTCCCATACAGAGGCCGCTGCAAGTGTTTGGAGCACCCAGCAGGAATGGGGTAGGGACAGAGCAGGCAGGCTGTGCAGTGATGGGCAGGGAATACAATCCCCACACTTACTCACTGGAAGTTCCCCCCAAAACAGACAACATGGCTCAAGGGACAGCAATCAAAGAGGATGTTAGTTCAGAGTTAGTTGTGTTGACACTGAAAACAGTAGCAGAAAAGCAGCCAGAAACATGAGATTCAGCACAGCCCCAGTACACAGAAATACATCTGAGTGCCAAGAAGCTAACCAGTCATGCAACGTGTGATCTGCTTGCAGACTCCTTATTACACGTGATGAAAGACAAGCAGAAGGGAGTTTTGACTCTCAGAGTCAAACTTTTCATGGATTGTGTACTTGGGGATAGAAAAATCTCTGTACGTGCAAACTAAGCCCTCTTGATTGAAGTCATATTAGTGGACTGTAAGCAGTGAGCCCAATTTTCAAGAGAAAGCAACATTTCAAATTTTTGATACAATTAATCAGACCTATTCTTGAAAATAAACAGCTTCCTGGGATTTTTTTTTAATGTTGCCTAGCCTTACTTTTTTGGATTTTAGGTAACCATTTTCATCAGCAATTCATTGCTTTTCCCCTTGGGAAGAGGAGATCGGCTGGATTTCTACTATTGAGACAGACGTGGCTTTAGGGCACATGCAGATTCATTCTCCATCTCACACAGAGAGAATCCAATTGATCTTGGACACTTTGGGGCAGCTGTGCACAAAAGGCAGGGTCAGTCAGCACACGCATACAAAGGCCGATGCTTCAGGGACGTACTGAAGGACATGCACAACGTGCACACTTCACTGGAGCAGCACAAAACAAGGCTCATCAGACCTACAGGTTTTGGCCTTGTCAGTGTCAGCAGGTCTAGTTTTTCACCTCGGGCCAGTTCTGCTTATTGTCTTTCTTTTTAATGGCAGGAGCTGCCAGCAAAGGAAACATTCACTGCTTGTTCATCTCCCTTGCAGCTCTAGTAGCAGAAGTGTACAGCAGGAGAAACGAGGTCCTGCAACTTCTTTTAACCAGTCTGATACCCAGCCATACACAAGGCCCTGAGAAATCCCCTTGGGTGCAAGCAAATGATTCACGTTATGCAGGTGTTCTCGTATGTGTGTGAAAAACCTCTTTCTCCCCCCCTTGCAGTAAAATAGGAGAAATATCCCTCCTTTGCAAACCCTGAATCCGGCCCCCCTCCTGCAGCAGCAATTCCGGGCAGTGACCACACGGTGGCGATCCCCCCTTAGAAATGGAGCCCAGCCGGTGGCCGGGGGCGACCCTGCAAAGCCCACGGGGGACAGCGCGGGACACACGGCCCTGACCCTGCAAAGCCCACGAGGANTGACCACACGGTGGCGATCCCCCCTTAGAAATGGAGCCCAGCCGGTGGCCGGGGCCGACCCTGCAAAGCCCACGGGGGACAGCGCGGGACCCACGGCCCCGCCCCCGCAAAGCCCACGGGAGACAGCGCGGGACACACGGCCCCGACCCTGCAAAGCCCACGGGGGACAGCGCGGGACACCCGGCCCCGACCCTGCAAAGCCCACGGGGGACAGCGCGGGACACACGGCCCCCGCCGCACGGAGCAGTCCTGCCGGGCCGTGGGACGGACAACGGGCTCGAGTTGTGCCTGTGCGACATTTGCTTAGTCAGCTCTCTGTACTAGCTGTCAGCTTTGGGGAGGGTTGTGCGGGGTGACCTCTTTGCTTGTGTTGCAGGGTCTCTCTCAGGACCACAGCATCGCAGAATTTGTCCAACTAAATTTTCACTGTCTCTAGGGATGGATTTTCCACCTCTCTGGACTAATGTAACAGTGCTTACCCTGCCTCATAGTGATTTTTTTCGTTTTGTTGCACTGTAATTCCATCCTGCAACTTGCAACCCCTTCCTCTTGTCTTTAGCTGTGCAAAAACCCTCAGAAGAACCTGGCTCTGTCTTCTCCGTATCACCCTCAGCCACAGCCAAGTACTGTTGCACTGCTGAGCCCCAGCAAGCTCTTCATGCAGACATCAGTCTGGCTCATCAATTCTGGAGCTTCACTGATGTAAAACTCCTGTCAGTGGCCAGGGTCAGGATGTCAGTCTCTTTTCTTCAGAGAGCTCCCACCTGAAGGACTGCATTTCTCATTCAGCTTCCCTTCATAAATAAATCACATCTTAGACCCAGGACTTCAAAATTATTATTAACAACACACTCTTGCCCTTGTAGTCGAGCAGTGTGGGTGGCTTCAGTCAGTGTTTTGATGTATGCAGACAAGAGGCTCATGGGGTTGCATTCTGCTAACGCTAACCACCATCTCAGCCAGCAAGGGAGGTCCTCGTCATGGGCCAGTCCTTGTTCCTAGTCACGGAGGAGTTTTCAGTTCAAAGAGTACAATGTTGGGGGTTTTTTTTGATCTGTGTCAGTAAGTCGGGTTTGGCAGCCTGGTAATTGCTCAGAAGCCAGGAGCAGCTGGAAAAGATGACACATAATGCAACAAGGCGACCACATTCCTCTGGGAAATCACAGCATTCTCCCAGTGATGGTGCTGTCATGATGGAGGCAGGAAAACCATTTGAACACCCAACCACTTCCCCCACACACATCACAGAAGAGAAGAACGTGTGGAAGCCTGGAGATCCTGCCGCACACATGGCAGTGCAGTGGTTTTGCACACAGCTGTGCAGACTGGCTTCCACGTCCGCTGGCATTCAATGCTTCCTCGGGTCACTGCTGGCCTGCCAGAAGTAGGGGTGATTGTGCCAACCAGTTTCACAGAATCACTGAATCAATTAGGTTGGAAAAGCCCTCTGAGATCATGGTCCAACCTATGACCGAACACCACCATGTCAACCAGACCATGGCACTGAGTGCCACATCCAGTGTTTCCTTAAACGCCTCCAGGGACAGTGATGCCACCACCCTGTCTAATCACCCATTCTGTGAAATTCCTCCTAATGTGCAACCTGAACATCCCCTGGTGCAGTTTAAGGCTATGCCTTGTCCTGTTGCTGGTTGCCTGGGAGAAGAGACCGACCCCCACCTGGCTACACCCTCCTTTCATGGGGCTGTAGAGAGGGATCAGGTCACCCCTGAGCGTTTTTCTCCAGCCTAACCAAGCCCTGCTCCCTCAGCCAATCCTCACAGGACTTGTGCTCCAGACCCTTCCCCAGCTCCATTGCTCTTCTCTGGAGATGCTCCAAAACCTCAGTGTCCTTCCTGTAGTGAGGGGCCCAGAACTGAACATAGAATTCAAGGTGCAGCATCGCCAGTGCTGCGTACAGGGGGATCACAGAATCACAGAATGAGCTAGGTTGGAAAAGACCTTTGAGATCATCAAGTCCAACCTATGACCGAACACCTCCCCATCAACTAAACCATGGCACTGAGTTCCTGGTCCTGTCTTTTTTTAAACACATACAGGGACGGTGACTCCACCACCTCTCTGGGCAGACAATTCCAGTGCCCAATCACTCTTTCACTGAAGATTTTTTCCTGACGTCTAACCTAAACTTCCCCTGGCACACTGAAGACTGTGTCCTAATGACGGTCCCTTCCCTGGTCCTGCTGGCCACACCATTTCTGGTAGAGATCAGGATGCCACTGGCATTTTTGGCCACCTGGGCACACGCTGGCTCATGTTCAGCCAGCTTTGACCAGCTCCCCAAGGACCTTTTCCGCTCGGCCACGTCCCAGCTACTCTTCCCCCAAGCCTGCAGCGCTGCATGGGCTTGTTGTGACCGAAGTGTAGGACCCGGCACTTGGCCTTGTTGAACCTCAAAGCTCTCTGCGTCCCCGTTGTCACCGGAATCAGCGCATTCACACGCGTCCGTGCCCGGCCAGCGCCGGGCGTTCGTGTGGGGCCCGTCACCCCCCGCAGGTGACAGCGCGTGCCCGTCCCCATGGCAACGCGGCGGCCGCGCGGCCGCNGCCCCTCCCCGGCCGGGGCTCTGCCCGCAAGCCCCTGCCCGGCCCCGCGTCCGGGGGTGCGGCAACCCGGGGGATGCGGCACGGTGAGCTGTCCGTGAAGCCCCGGTCCCACAGGGTGGTCGGGTGTGGTGGAGGCGACCGCCGCCACGGCGTCACCAGAGGGTGCACGGAGGGTACACGGAACCCCGGCGTGCCGGCTAATTACTGCCCGAGGTTAAATGGAAACGGGGGTTTGTGCATGGGGAAATAAGGAGGCTGTCGGTGAAAAGCTGAAACACGGCCTCCCGACACAGGCGGTGAACGCTAAAAAGTGACGTGACTTGCTGTGAAGTGAAGAACATGGAGATGTGTAATGCATGTCGGGGATAAAACTAAATATCGGTAGCAGCCATGGTGCAGGTCGAGCGTGGGAAGAAGCAGCTTCCGGAAGGGACCACGTTCTGTTCTGTGCTTTGGAAATGCTGCACGTGTGTCAGTCTTGGCTTTGCAACGTGCAGCATTCGAACTCGAGGACTTTCTCGTGTCGCATGCGGAGCAGAGAACCAGGGACGCTTGACACGTTTTTCGTCTTTGATATAAGAGCAGAGACCACAATGTGGCATTCTGAAAGAGAAAAAGGAGATTGATAAGGGTGACAGGTTGGTTCTCTGTGTTTTTCTTTTGCAATCATTCATTTACTTGGTTTATTCTGTTCTTTCTTCCCAGGGAGTTTGGAATAAGCAGCTTCAGACAAACGGACGCCACTTAACCAAAACAATGTTTGCAGATTTGGACTATGATATTGAGGAAGATAAGCTGTGAGTATTTCACTTGTCTTTTCCTGGTGTTTCTAACAATAGAAGTAGGCTTTGCAGCCAAGACCTAATGAGAGGTGATAAATTTACCTGTGCCTGACACTGTGTGCTGAACATCAGACTTCCTGTTCAGTGCTGATTTCTTGCTCCCTCTGGAGACTGGGGATGAGGCATCGCTGTGCTGGTGAGCAAAGGAGAATGTTTGTGTTGCTCTGCAGTGACCGCCCTGCATTTAACATAGAGCGCTTGATTTGCATCACCTTTATGCTGTGCAAGTTGTCTTCTCACTCCAGCACTAAGTGCAGATGAAACACTCTAAAGCGTGATAGTGTTTCTTCAGTACCTAGCGATGGATGAGGGTGTCTCTTCCACTTCTAATCCTTGTATGCAATCCCAACATAAAGACAGCACAGAAGGTCTCCCTGCTGGCCTGTGGTGATAGTCTGTGTGGCAGAGGTGAAGGAATGAATTCAGATGTACAGTGCCCATGATGTTTTCCATTTGTACTGATTCAGATACCAGAGTTGTTTCATACACAGGAAGCTCTGCCTACACGTTCAGTTATTCCTTTCTCTTTGTAGGGGCATCCCCACTGTACCTGGGACAGTGACCCTGAAGAAGGACTCTCAGAACCTGATTGGGATCAGCATTGGGGGAGGAGCACAGTACTGCCCCTGTCTCTACATTGTCCAGGTGGGCACCTGGGGAGGAAAAATAAAACATCTTTTTAAAGCAGTGTTGGCCTGAGAGATGGGAAGCGTGGAGAGAGAGCCCCATGCTGTTTGTTCTTCTCAAAGTGGGAGATGACATCTCACTTTCCGGTGAAAAGATTTCCTTACTCTAGTACCTAATAAGTGTGGAAGAATTAAATTAAGACTTCTGGAATTATCCTTCTCCTTGGAGAGCATGTTAGAATTCACAGGGGAACAGTGTGACACTCTCAACATCAGGAAACCCTGTGCTCGAGGAGGCACATCCTAGGGGCAAAAACTTTCTGAGAGAGCAAGATGATCAGCCCACCTCTTGCTTTGGAAAGGGGGAAAACTGCAGCTTCACCATGGACAAAGTAGAAGTGAATTAAATAGGAGAAATGCAGTTGTTTGGTTTGTGCTCTTTAGCTCTGCATTTACCTTCCTCCTGATTCCAGACTGCCTGTGCTCTGTCTTAGGTGTTTGATAACACTCCAGCAGCCTTAGATGGCACCGTGGCAGCTGGGGATGAAATCACGGGAGTCAACGGGAAGTCCGTCAAAGGGAAGACCAAAGTGGAGGTGGCCAAGATGATACAGATGGTAAAGGTGAGAGGTAGGAGGGGGCCACTGGAGCTTCTGGGTCGTAGTTGGCAGCTCACTGTCCTTGGGTAAAGGGAGCCACTGCTGCCTGCTTCCAGCACAGCAGTTTTGGGTTTGCTCTTTCTGCAGGGAGAAGTGACGATACACTACAACAAGCTACAGGCTGACCCAAAGCAGGGCAAGTCTTTGGATATCGGTAAGACTGGTTTCTTTCTCCCCAGAGTGTTAAAATTATGTGGAGAGGTGAAAGATTGGTCCAAGCTAAAACCAGAGTAAAATTCTGTTTGCTTTCTTGCTCTTAACTTGTTTGTTTTCAAATGGATACTGTTGAAGAGAGTTACAGGTTTAAAAAAAGTCCTTCCTTGACTTCTTGAAATAGTCTTGAAAGTTAAATCAAGACTTAACTGTTGTTATAGGAGGCTTGTTTTTCTGTGCTGTGTTTAGCATGGATGATTAATCTCAACTACATAATAATTGAATTAATTTATTTTTAATACATGTAAGTTATGCTGACCTGTTTTTAGATGTACACAGCAATGTGTCAATTGAAAGGCATTGGTGGTGATTTCTAAGCTTGGAGAACAGTGATGAAATACCTATCTACACTGAGTTTTGTACAAACATAAATTTTATGGGAGAGAGGAGAGCCTTTATTGCTAAAACGAAGTGTCTGGTTTTGAACTAAGCCTACACAGCTGTCTCCTTTATATGGTCTGCCTTCCTCACTTTCCAGCAAAATGTGTCCATTCTCTTTGCTCTCATTTCTTTTCATGGTGATTATGGTGCTAATAAATTGACAGGAATTCTGGAAAATCGTGAATAGCGAGATGGATTTCTGGGAAAACACAAGTGTGATGAGAATACGGTATTTTCCAGAACACTGTGGCTTCAGCTGAGTTCTTGGGATCTGCAGGCAAGTTTGCCTGTAAATAAAGGTGACTGAGTCATCTGGTTCCAAAGAGGGCATAGATGTCTCTAGTAATTTGCAGGATATGACCACCAAAGAGGGAAATTCCATCAAGAGGTGACGAAAGGGTTTAACTAGGATTCAGAAGGTAAAGGTAAGGGAAGGGACAACGCTGAGCAGTAAGTCCTGGTTGTCTTTCAGCCTCATCTCCTGACTTCAGCTGAAGTAATACAGCAGATAGCATAACCAAGGTTTAGTTCCAAATATCAAGATAGGTGCTTTGCTTGTAGCAAAGTGATTGATTGGGACAGTCTTCCAAAAGAATTGCTGGAGCTCTATTGCCTGAGCTCTATTGCCTGGAGTGTTTATGATGTGAGAGCAGAACAGATAGGCAAGTTAGAAGATGTGTTATGCATGGCTGGACCAGATTGCTGTGTTTTTATGGTGCTCTCTTTCTGCTTGCTGCCTCAATACTGAGTTAAGTGCAGTTCATCTAGTGCCTGGAAAACCAGTGAAATGTGCTGGTGAGCTTTTCATGCCCGTGGAAGTGGCCCTGATGCTGGTTTGTAACTCTCTTTTGGCCTTTAGTATTGAAGAAGGTGAAGCACCGACTGGTAGAGAACATGAGCTCGGGGACAGCGGATGCCCTGGGGTTAAGCCGAGCCATACTTTGCAATGGTAAGTATTGTCCAGGAGGACATTTTCCTAATGGAACAGTTTCTCTCCTGTGTTTGCTGGCTTTTATTGTTGCTTGCTTGACCCACATTATTTTCTTCTGCTCTGCCTTGCTGTTGTGACTGTCTCTGCTCTTCCTGAGTGATATAGCCTGTCCTCGTTGCCATTTAAATGTTATCTCAGGTCAGATTAATTTAAAGCAGGGACCAACTTAGTGAATTTCAGTAGGTGGTGACCCCACACTATAAAATAAATTTGCAGTCATTTTAAAAGCTTCCCATGTTGTATCACAGGACAGGCATTAAAGAGTGAGGGAAATTTGAAGCAAATATATGAAACCAGGATTTTTCCACCCAATCAGGTCTTAACCATGTCCTGAATGTGAGTGTTATAATTCTGTATTCTGATTCTTGCTTCTATTTAGATGGACTAGTGAAGAGATTAGAGGAGCTGGAGAGGACTGCAGAGTTATACAAAGGTAAACTTGGTATTCCATCAGACACCAGATGGGAGAGAAGGATGCCTCCATTATGTTTCAGTGAAGTTACTTAAATGTTTTTTCTGGCTTCCATCACAGGCTTGACAGAGCACACCAAGAGTCTTCTCAGGGCTTTCTTTGAGCTATCTCAGACACACAGAGGTAAAGAATCTTGAGCAAAGGGAGCACAAATCTTTGACCTCCAGTTACAGGAGTTTCTGTCAGTACTTAGATGTGTGATTCCTTCACTGAAAGAAAACTGAGGGTTGCAGAACTGAGCTGAGAAGGGCTGCTCTCCTGCATTACCGGTTGTGGTGCTAACACAGGCCCTGTCTTTCACATGAGACATTGGGGAAATGCCCTGCCACGCTCTGGTCTTCAGGGAATATGTAGCATCAACCCCCAGCTAATTGTAAGGTTATGGGAGGGACTTCTAATATTGGAGACAAGATTTTTCTCAGGGTTCACCTCTTTATTCGTCTGTCTGTATTTATTCTGCTCATGCAGCATTTGGAGATGTTTTCTCTGTCATTGGTGTACGGGAACCACAACCAGCTGCCAGTGAAGCTTTTGTGAAATTTGCTGATGCCCATCGCAACATTGAGAAGTTTGGGATTCACCTTCTGAAAACAATTAAGCCGGTAAGGAATTTAACCATAGGTGTAAAGGGCTTGGAGAAAAGGGGATCTAGAAAGGCCAGTCTTTAAAGTTGTGGTCTTAAAAGTTCATTCATTGTGGGAAGAATGATCCTTGTCTCCTTTCCTTTGGGGAATTCTCTTCATAATGAAAAGAACCTGAGCGGTAACATAATGAATATATCAGTCTTGTCCCTATGACTTCTGCACATGAATATATTGATCTCCTTTTCTTCTGGGATGAGGGAGTAGTCTGATCAGTGTAGCACCTGATATTGGTACCCATAACTGCATTGTGTCACTAAAAGAGCTTAGATAAGCAGCCCAAGAAGAACGTAAAGATTTCAATCAATATACTTGAGTGAGAGTCTCCAGGGGATCTGTGCACTTAGTTTAGCAAAGAGAGAATTAAGTGTTGATTTGGGCACCACTTTCAGTGCCATGTTGTATCAATGATGCTGGGTCATGAAACTTTGAACTGAGGAGAGCTGTTTCCAGGACCAGCTGGAAATAAAACGAGTCAAAAGCAGATGAATCCAGGCTAGAAGTGAGGCAAACATTTCTAACACTGGAACCACTTGCCAGTGGCAGTAATGACCATTCTGAGTAATGATCAAACATTTTCTTTCAAATATTCTGTAGGTCAAAAAAGAGTTAACTCGAGGCAGCCTCCTGACCTGTGCTGGGTAGAAGGTTGCACTTGAATTGCAGCCATGCTTTTTAGTCTCGATTCACCAGCAAGGTGTTTCCCTTGCAGATGCTCACTGACTTGAATACGTATCTGAATAAAGCCATTCCTGACACAAGGCTGACTATCAAAAAATATCTGGATGTCAAGTTTGAATATTTGGTGAGCTGCTTGCTTTTTTTTTTTCCTTAAGTGCTGTTTGAAATTAAGTTTCGTAGAACCATCCTGAAAGTCATGTGTAGCCTATATGATCACATATCTATCCTTTCACAATCCGTAAGAGAATGCACTGTTGTTTTCCAGTTCTTTGTTTACTGCCAGATTACTCAGATTCAGACACCTGCTTTTAACCTAACACTTCTCATTGGTAAGAAGGATCTCACAGAACTCACATGACTTATTTTCTACATGATTAAAATTTCTTCTTGATTTGTTTCTAAAGAGTTCCTCTGCAACTTAGGCTCTTGAACTCCTCTAAAGAGCTCCCCATTCCATATTTTTCAAGACACTCTGTCTTTAACCAAAGTAAACAACTGTCAAGTCATATTTGCTTTAATTTAGACCTTGCCTTTTTTTTTCTTCCTTCATTCCACTCAGCCCTCGTTTTCTACCCAAAAAGGGTAAGGTTGCTAAGTGTACCTGTTCTGTAACTGTGGGAATCTATTTCCTTTTACCCACTGAGAGAAGTATTTGGAGCTGCAGCCCTAAGGCAAGGCAATATGGCAGCATCTCTTCCTACATAAATCCTTCAGGCAATTAATCTTTTTCTTTCCCTCTTTATTTATTCCCATCTCATCCTTTTCTTGTACTGTCTTTTCCCAAAGAGTAGATGAACACAGGATTTCCCACTGTGCTTTCTTCAGAGTCTCTACCACTGAAGGAAGGCTTGGAATGGTACAACCTCATGGGTGTGGGTGATGATGAAGTTGTTTCTAATTTTTAATATTTCCTTCTTGTTTTGCTTTTTTTAAAAATTTTCTTTAATTCTGCAAAGTCCTACTGCCTGAAAGTCAAAGAGATGGATGATGAAGAGTACAGCTGCATTGTGAGTATCAGTACAATTGCGAAAGCACTCCTGTGCCTGTCAGCAGCCAAACTAGTGAATGCATCCTAAGGAATTGCATACATTTGTTCTTAATGTATTAGAAATAGGGGATCCTTAAATGCTACCTGGGAAGCACTGCAGCTTGTTTGCTCAGTGGTTGCCTTTCTCAGTGTTTAAGTACTATTAGGTTATGTAAGGAGGATTAAGGTGTTATCTTCACAGATTCCATTTGTGTGTAGTGTACAGCTTATCATTAATTCTGGACTTGTTTCTGAGAAACGGAGATTTAGCTTCTCTGCAGCAAAATGCATGTGAAACTGCATTTATAAGTGAAGAAAATTGATTAAAGGATCTCTCTTAACAATAGGGGGTTTATAGCTTAGAGTTTTAGGACTTTAATCCTTAGCAGCTCTGTTTAAAATAGCTAAAGGTATCCCATAAATTCCAGTTTACCTGCATAAAAGTAACATCTTTTTTTATCCTAGGTATCAATCTCAGAGCAGGCATTTGATTTTTTGGAATGCCTGGTTCCCAGGTGCCAGGAAGGAATCAAGCTCCTAACACAAGCTTTCATTATATGTTGCCTTCTAAATGGGAAGGAAAGAATCCCAGTCTTGCCCACCAGAATGATATCTTTGTGTTTTGGCACAAGCAGCATGCGTTAGCGAGCCGTAGTCTGTAGCACAGATTGTTACATGTGTTGTTTACAGGTGCAAGGGAAGGGTGCTTCACTGCTGACAGACCTAACCCCTTTCCAGACTGTTTTGCAGGACAGTGTATAGGTCCTTCCCTGGTGGTTTCCAGCATTGTGTCTGGATGGTTGTAGATACCAGAGGGTTCCCTGTGTGGATACATAATTCATTACGCAATGCATACAGGGCAAACCTTGCAGAGGAGGGCAGAAGTTTTTGTGTGCTTGATATAAACTTGTTTGTTCTTAATGGTCCAGGTAAGAAGCCATGCCACCTCTCCATGCTGGGCTGAAAGGTGCCTGTCCTCTCGTATTTGCTTGGTAGTGATGCTTTTCTTTACCATGGTTGGTGTGTGTTTGGCCTTCAGAGTGGCCCCATTCACTGCCAGTTTTTGACATGGCTCAGCATTCCTCATATTTCCTGCTTCCTGGCAGCAGTTCCCATGAGCCTGAGAGGTCTGTAATAACCCAAGGTCATTGTGAGTCCACATTACTAGGCAGACTGTGTGTACAAGCACTGTTGTGGCAGTCTCTAAAACGGTGCCATGTTTCTGGCAGGCTCTGGGTGAGCCCCTCTACCGGGTCAGCACTGGGAACTACGAGTACCGCCTCATCCTGCGCTGCCGTCAGGAGGCTCGCACGCGCTTTGCCAAGATGAGGAAGGACGTGCTAGAGAAAATAGAGCTCCTGGACCAGAAGCATGGTGAGTGCCCCTGCTGAGTTCAGCAGACATGGCTTTGCCCTTTGTGTTCTTCATTTGTCTCAGCTCAGAAGACGTTTGTCTCAATTCTTCTTTGCTGAAGAACTCCTTTGTGGCTGTGCCCGAGACATCAGCCTTGAGGGGCCAAAAGGGATTAATGTGTAGGAGATTGTCTCTAACGCTGGTAAGGGAGGCTTGATCACAGCCTTCACACTGTTTGGGAAGAGAATTTTCACACTTTTTTCCTCCATGTCTCCATTACAGTGCAGGACATCGTGTTCCAGCTCCAGCGTTTTGTCTCCACGATGTCCAAGTACTACGACGACTGCTATGCCGTGCTCCGGGATGCGGATGTCTTTCCCATCGAAGTGGACCTTGCCCGCACCACTCTCAGCTATGGGCAGAAGGACACATACACAGATGGGGCAGAAGAAGAAGGAGAAAGTGAGAGAGAGGGTAGTGGGAAGGAGGATGCAAATGGAGAGAAGCTCATTGATGATGCCTGAGTGTGCTGGCATGGCCAGAGGAAGGACTTTGCAGACTGTTAGGAAAACATGTATTTCACATGGCAGTTCATCCTCCGTGATTTCTGTGTGTCCAGCCTGGGATTCCTCCTCTGCTTTGGGTGGGGGTAGCTGGTTGGATTGGGACCAACCTCTGCTTTCCTCTCTTTTCCTTTGCTTGTTTGCCTGGATATTCTTTTTGCCCCTAGAGACTTCTGCTACCCAGCCTGGGTACTGAGGTGTGAGGAGGAAAAGCCGCTCCCACACCGCCATGTGCCTCTGTGCAGACCGGACTCTGCTGAGCACGTGGGCAGCACCGCTCCCGTGTGGCACATGGAAGCTGGTTAAGGGTTTGGAGGTGATTACAGATGGTGAGAACAGCCCCCTTCCATCCTCCCCTTGTGCTGTGGGAAAGTGTTAGCATCACTGCTTGCTTTCTCCAAGCTCCTTCTGAGGCTCCACCTTGGAACCATGATGGAAAGACCCCATCTTTAAACTAGAAAGGAGACACAAAGCCTTGTGGAGAGAGGAAGACATGCTCTTTAGGCAGAGGCTTTGAGTTTTTTTAGTGTAAACAATGATTAGCATGCTCTCCTCTCTGCACAACTATTTTGTGCTTCCTCTGGGCCAGCCAGCAGCAGTAGCTATCCTCCCATTCCCTAGCAGAAGGAAAGGGGGAAGAGGAAAGCTGAGGTAAGTGAGACTATTTCTTTCCTCCTTGCTTTTCTCTTCCCTTCCCTCCATCCCTGGGGGCCAGTCCCAGATGCAGATAGCACTTTGTTAGTGGGCAGCACAACTGCCAGGAGTGGTGTGCTTCTTGGGGGCAGGGGTTTTGACCTCTCTGTCATTACATTCTAGTGGTCATGGGAGAAGTTATTTAAGGACATGAATTTATGATCGAGATTTTTTTTTTTCAATTTGTGTTTCTCTGATTGTTTTTGGAGCTTCTTCATCTCCATGGGTGCCTGGAAAAAAGCCATCCGTGGTCAAGCTGCTCTGGAGAATTTAAACAGACTGATGTAGTGACTATTGTCTGTAATAAAGAAATATGTGACATTTCACTTCATGTCCTTCATGCCTTTCCTATAAGAGGTTTGTTTGCTTATCTTCCGTTGGTTTTAATCTTAAATTATAATGTTGGGAAGATGGGTGTCATGTGCTGGCCATTTTTTTTCATCTTGTACTGGTACATAATCTCTATACCAAGCTGTGGTGGTCAGTGCAGCACAGATTTCCAGAGGAAGAGGGTTATAAATGCCGTAGCAAGGCCAGTCACCCAGTAATGCCAGCTTCTCTGCATCTTAGCTTCCCAGGGGAACACCAGCCTTTTAAAGGCCCCCAGGTGCCTCTGTCGTGCCAAGGTGGCATCCCTGCACCCCTTCAGGGCCAGCTTCTCCCCACAGCTCAGCTGTTGCATCACAAGCTTTGGCTGATGCTTAAGTCCCTGATCCTCTTTCAGAGCTGTTTGTTGTGCCAAAACACGGAGCAGTTGGGAGGAACTGAAAACGCTTCAGCGGAGCCTGCCTGAAAGCCAGCAAGGAAAAGTGTAGGGCAGCATAGCTGGGTTTTTTTAGGAAGAGGTCTGGGAATCTTGCAGCACTGTCTGTAGCGAGATCTCATACCCTAAGGGCTTCTATTTGCTTCTGTGAAAAAAAATTAAGAGCAGGAAGCTTAGTGGGAAACGTTGACTTGTGACAAGGAAACAGAGGGGACCTTGTTCTAGTGACCTGCCTGGCTGACAAGGGCACTTGTTTTCATGCTGTGGACCTTGGATCTCTGGGAAGTTGTGAGCTCCTTCTTGGAGGGCATACTAGTGAATAAGGGAAACCCAGCCTGGGGTTACTGGGGAAAGAGCTGCAGAGCAACTTGGTTGAGCAGAAACAGCGATCTTACCTTGTGGGGAGGGAGAGCAAGCTTTGAGAGCACTGGATGAATGCCTGCAGGGCCCCAGCACCCTTGCTGCTGCTCATTCTCCCAGAGCTTTGCATCTGGGATTTTTTATGGGGGTTAGTCTCGTTTGGGATGTTTCTAAGTGAGTTTGAGTAGCAAAAAGCCCAAAGTCACCACCCTGACTGGCTCAAAATCAGATCTAACAGTGGAGTTACAGACAGCAGATGGGACAGAATACAGCCTCATGGGGTTTACCTTTTCCCCTCCAATTTCTGGTTCTTCTGTCTCTTCTTAAACTGATATTCTTCAACAGTTTTATTTTGCTCATCATTTACTGCTGTTTTTGTTTAGGAGCATCTAGAATGAAACCCTTTCCTTCATGTCCTCACTCCCCTGCTGTGTTTAAATGGCTTTATAGGTCCTGCAGGCTTTGCCAACTACCCGTTAATTTGTAGTCAGTCTGGTCTGGAATGAAACACATCTTGATGGCCCTATGAGCTGCCTTCCCTGTAGCCCTTTGCTTAGTTTTTGATCCCTTGTTATAGTCACAGGTTCCCCCAGGGTCTCTGAGGTGAAGCAGTTCAGGAAACCGGAAGAAAGAGCTTTGGCCAGGGGTGTTTATAAAAGATCCAGTCCTAAAGCAGATTAGAAGTGGTTTAAGCATGCCAGGGAAGGTTGTCCTCTCTGAATCTAGAAATCCACCGCTGCAGCGGGGGGTGAGGGTGTCATGCCTGCCTTACCACGTGCTCCAACACCCTCGTTAGCAGCACTCAGGGACTGGGGCTTGTCCTTCTGCCTTACCTTTGATTCCTTTATATAAGGAGGTTTTCTCTATTTAAGAGGAAAACACAGGCACGTCTGGTGCCATTCCTGCTCAGTGGATAATCACTTGGGACATGGTTATTTACCTGTCTTGAAACCCCCACCCCCACAGGGGCCAAGTTGTTCCCTTCACACGTCAACAGGACTCACTTGAGCCTAGATAAAGCTGGCTTGGTGCTATTCCTGTCAGCGAGGCTCCGTATTGTGGCTGCACACCTAATGGCATTAGCCTTTCTTAGGTGTCTTCTTCGTGTCGCTCAGCAGCCACTTCTAACACAGCGCTTCCCTACTTGGGAAAGCAGAATCAGGTGTCACTGCCTCAGCTTTACCGTCCACAAAAGCTGTGCCAGGCAGAGGTGGTCGAAGCTGGTGCCCTCCTAATCTGGCAGTGCCCAAGGGAGTTATTGCAGAGAGCCTGGTGTCTACCCCTATGCTGGTGGCCCCTGGAGGTGCCGGGTGGTAGCAGTGAATTACTCCACCTCCTAAACCTGCTGCCAGTGAGGCTGACACTATCCAGACCATGGAAGTGGGGTGAAGGAAACACTGACACCAGAACAGAGCGTACCAGATCTGATTACAAAGAGTCTCTAATTGTTTGTGTTCTGTATTGTGACAATGCAGAAGGAAAAGGAGAAGCCTTGGCAGCCTCTTCAGAAGACTTTCTCCAGGGCTGGTTTGAAAGTGAGGAAAGAAGATTTTTTTTTCTTTTTGGTGTTTAGGCTGCTCTGAGCCTGTGCTGTACCAGCACGGGTGCAGGATGCAAGTAGACATATCACTGGGTAGGTATGTGGACATATGTACATAAGGACCAGCTATTCTTATACCTCTCCCTCTTATTTTTTACATCTGCCTTTGTCCCAACTTTCTCCTCCCCACATCCCACCTACCCTCCCATGCTGAGGTGCTTGCAGACAAGGCCGGTTTTATACATCCCCGTTCTCTGCCCTGCCTAAAAACTGTCCCTCTCCACCATCTGGTCAGCATTGCAGCCGTCTCGTGCCAACACGTCCCCGTCCCCTGCAGGACAGCCGCCTCCCTCCCCGCTCTGCTCCTCTGCCACGTGGTTTGCCTCCTCGTTGGCCGCCACCATGACGTTGTCAGTGCTGTGGGGTGGCTGGTGGTTGTTGCTGCTGTGCTCCTCGGTTTCCTGCACGTCAGACTCTGCTTCCTCAGTGTCGCTCCCACCTCCAGCAGAGGGGTTGTTCTCTGGGGGAGGCTCCTTCTTCCCTCGGTTCAGGCAGCAGTAGCTGGCAGCACCCAGGAAGAGAGCAGAGAGCACGACCTCGGAGCCCGCCAGGTAGAAGATCACCTCGTAGTTCTTCAGAGCATCGACCAGGCGGCCTGATGGTTGGAGAAGAAATGAGATGGTTAAATTCAGCTTATGCACTCCTGCATGGACAGCCCAGCTCAGGTGGGCAGCACCTGCTTTTGGCTGAGGACCCATTCCTCAAGGGAAGAGCAAGAAGCCTGAATATCTAAATATCACACTGGGAAAGAGCCACACTGTATTTCCAGGCAAAGTATGATAACAGTGCATGGTTAGTGTTTTCCCTTGTTTGGACAAGCTTAAATAATTGTGACACCGTGATGTTATGGTCTCAGTCCATGCTGGGCCATCTTCTACTTGCCAGGGTGGGAAAGCCTCTCATGACTTGACTCGGCCAGTCTCAGAAAAGAAAATTTGAGAGGCATTGCTGTTTCTTATGCTAGTATGTCAGAAAAACATTCTGATGGGAAGAACAGATTTCTCTCTGGCAGGGAAATCCCTTTGGTTGGCCAACACCTGATGATTTCTGTGCCAGAGATTTTCTCAATATATTTTCTGAATCCACTGGGGCTGGCAATGGAGAGAGAGCTCCCAGTCCTTGGTGCTGGGGAGCATGAACAGCTGCCTTGATGCAGTCAGGATGCAGCCACCCTTAGAACTGCACTCTTCACCCCGATCTTGCGTGCTGCCGAATGCATGTGACCCCCAGTCCCTGCTGTGGTACAGTACAGGCCCTGAAACTGGCCCCAGGACACGCTGTGGGGCCTCCCGGAGCAGTCATGGGAGGCACATGGCGAATTCCTGCGCAGGTGAATGTGCCCCTGTTCAGCCAAGCCGGATGGCGAGCGAGGAGCCTGCGTGCACCAGCGCGCGTGCGTGTGCGTGTGTGTGTGCGGCTTATCCTCCGCCAAACCCCCTCGGCCCCACCGAGCGGGAAGCAGCTCAGGAGGATTACACCAAACAAAGCCACTTTGTTCAACCCCCTTCTCCCAGCCGAGCGCTGCTCTCCCCGAGTCCAAGCCATCAGGATTGTCAGAGCACTCGAGCTTCCTGCACCAGGGGGGTCCTACAGCAGCGAGGAAGGTGCCCCCAACACGATTTGGCTGCCCCCAACACCGTTCTTCAGTGACCCTGCGCTGTGTGCCATTGCGTGTGCAACACAGCACCAAGGCACAGCTGAACTGAGGCAGGAGGGCTGAGGGCTGTCCCTTGTTAGCACCCACTGGTGGGCCTTGCTCCTTGGGGCAAGGTGCTCTTAAATCCCCCTCTCCCCCAAGGATCTCTCTGCAGCTACCTCCAAGACGTGTATTTCTTGACCCTCCCTGGCCTGGGATTGCTGCCTGCCCCACAGCTTATAAAGTGAGCCCTGAATTATTGTTAGCTTTTAAGAGGGTCTTCTCTTGGCCGCCAAATTTTACTTGAGAACTGGTTGGAGTTGCTGAGGGCGGGTTTTACTCATAACTGGTGGTTTGTGCTGGGGAAAAGACCATTCACACCGAGCTCTTCACTGATGGGCTTTAGCCCATGTGTTACAGCTGAAAGAAGGGATGCAAGAAACTACAGAGTTGTTCCTGCTTGGGGATTTTCCATGGTCTTGTCCCTGACTCTTCCTTGAAAATCAGGAAATTGCACTTTGTTTGCAAATAAGCCTTTGGCATGATTTGGCCTTCTCAGATGTGGTCAGACACTTAACATCAATCAACGCCAACCTCCATTCAACACCCAGTTTTTATGGGCTGTTTGTGGGGCATGGACCTTACCAGGGACTGTGACCTAGACTAGACTGGCTGAAAAGCTGTGAGTGTCTTAATCCTCTTAGAAAAATTAACAGCAAATGCCTCAGGGGACTGTACAAACTGTTTTGACTTGACTGAGAGCAAAACACCTGTGCCTTGGAATTGGGATCAGCACAAATTGAGATCGCTATTCACAGTGCCAATCAAAAGGCCAATGACACCAAGGAGAAATTGAGAGACACTTGCTTTGTCCTAATGAAGACTCTCAAAGGTTTGCCTGCAGCATGTGCCTGACCCTGTCCTTAACACGATTCTATGCAACATTCGTAGAGAAGGCAGAGATCAGCCCTCCGCTTCTAGAGCAAATTTAAAGTTGAGAAATAGGGTCTTTCTTCAAGGGCTGTGTCCATGCCCGACACCTGCAGTACTGTGGAACGGCAGCCAAACAAATCACCTGTAGCAAGACACCTACCTGCAGAGGGTGGGCCGATGAGCACGGCGAAAGCCTCGATGAGCAGGACCAGCCCGATGGCGCTGGAGAACTTCTGGGAGCCAACGATGGCCATCAGCACCTCGAACTGCAGTGCCCCCACCATGCCGTAGGAGATGCCGAAGAAGACGCAGAAGATGACCAGCCCCGTGTAGTTGCTGGCCCTGGCACTGCAGATGTCTGTCAAGCCGTTGAAGAGCATGGAGAAGCTGAACAGATATGCCACGTGAGGGCGGACCCACTTCAGCCCTGCCACCATGCCACAGGCTGGGCGGGCAAAGATGTCTATGAAACCAATTATGGAGAGCAAGAACGCGGCCTCTGTGTCTGGTACGCCTGTGTCCTTGGCATAGTTGACCAGCAATATGGGGGGCACGAAGAGACCCAAGACCAGGATGAACTTGGAAATAGTGTAAATGATAAACCCTCGGTTGGAGAAGATACTAAAATCCAGAAGCTTCTTTCCTTTCTTGGGCTTCTTCTTGGCTTTCTTACCTTTCTTGGTTCCATCGGTGGTGCTGATTCCCTCCTCCGATTTCCCTCCTATGGGCAGCATCTCTTTGGCTTCATATTTGTCCTGAGCTTTCCCCATCTTCCGCTTCATGCCCATATCCAGGGGTCTCATGACTGCCCCACAAGTGCAGCAGTTAAGCAGAAGGCCCCCCATGATAAGGAACCCTCCTCGCCAACCAAACTTCTCCAGCAGCACTTGCCCCAGTGGAGAGAGGGAGGAAAGGAAGACAGGGCTCCCAGCAGCAGCCAGTCCATTGGCGAGAGGCCGACGCTTGTCAAAGTAGGTGCCCAGCATGATCAGTGAGGGCTGGAAGTTCAACGCCATGCCCAGACCTACATGGAAGAGAGAGCCAGGAGGGAGACACGGAGTGCAAGAACATGAGATGTGGCTTGCAACAAGCTGAAAACACCCCTCAGACCATCCTAGTCTTGAAGTCCCATGATGGGATGAACATGTTCCTCACAAGCCTCTGTGCCTTCCTGCTGGTGGGTTGCCCCTGCAGAGGATGGGCTAAGCCAGCCTGTCCACCTGAGGTGTGTTTGAATCAGGTAATTGTGCCCACATTTAGGCAGGACCTGAGCCTTACACAGGAATTCTGCCTCTCTCCCCTGCCACTATGTACTGATGTCACCTACCACAGTTGCCATGATCACTGAGCACCACTTAGGTTTCTTCTGCCTCTCAACCACAGGCCGTGGCTGTTTAGATCCAGCAGATGCATCCCTCACAGGTGCAACGTTCAGGACTAGATGCTTCCCACAGCATGTGCAAATAGGTGAGAGAGCCCTGATACTAGACATGGCAGTGCTAAAGGGAAATTCAACATGGTCTTGGCTCTTCCCCAGGTAAGGCCATGTTGCCTCCCCAAATCCCAGGGCTCTCACCTGTCAGCACACCAGCTGTCAGATAAAGCTCAATGATATTGGTGGTAAAAGATGCCAGGATCATCCCAGCAGAAGCTAGCAGCCCGCCGATGAGCATCACAGGCCGGCAGCCGAACTGGTTCACCATGATGCTGCATACTGGTCCTAGGAGGAAGCAGAGGAGACAGAGTAGGCGACCAGAAGGAGACAGGACAACTGGGAAGGGGCAGGCAGCCCAGGCAGGGTACTCAGGGAAGATGAAGCAGCAGTGATGGAGCTCACTACTTGGCTGCTTAGATACCCATCTGTTGGGCGTGGCCGAGGGCGAGAGGCTGTGGTGTGGAGACTGCTGCTCTGCCCTGCATTTGGACCCCTGTTCCCTGGGGCTTAGTGTGACAGGAACAACACTTCAGCAGTGGGAGCAAACCCTGTGTCAACTGTCTGGGATGTAGGTGGGGTGACCCCTGAGATCTCCTGGGGCAGAGGAAACAGGGATATGAGATGCAGCACACTTTCCAGAAGAGAAGTGGTAGGACGATTGTATTCTGCATCATGGTTCATGATGGTTCATCGTGGTTCATCACTGGCCATGACCAAGCCAGTGAGCATGAGAAGAGTCCATGGGGACCTGGTCTGGGCCCATGGCAGAGTGGGAAAGGTGTGAGCTGGGGAGAGGGAAGTGTGTCCAAGCATCACCTGTCCCATAGAGCATGGCCAGCATGATGGAGGAGATCCAGGCTGTGTCACTGTAGCCGACGTGGAAATCTTTCATGAGCTCCTTGAAGTAGACACTGACGGCTTTTGGGAAGGCATAGGAGAAGCCGGTGATCACAAAGCAGCCAAGGAGCACGATCCAGCCCCAGCCACCATCCGGGGGTTTCACAGGAGCCGGGAGCTGCCCTTCCTCTGGGTCAGGTCTCCCCATCTTCTAGCCTAGGATTGGAAAGGCAGGCTGGGAGGAAGTAGGGCAACAGAGAGAGAGAAAATCTGCTGGTGCTGCAAGAAGAGAAGAGAAAAGCCAAGCAGCAAACATTTACTACAAGGTTTCTTGCCATGCCTACCATCTCCAAGCTCTGAGAGGTTCATTGAGAGACCACATCTGCTCTTTGTACCTTGATCCTGCCAGGTAGGATGGGATTGCTTTTGGGTGTGAGGTCATGCCTCAGCTGCGCAGAGGTTAGAAGTTCTCCCTGAGGTTGGGACAGCCAGAGCTCCATAACCCCTGACTGAACACAGCTGAGCAGTGTCACAGCTCCCAGCTGAGCCTGGAGTGCTGCCTCTGATGCAGCATCAGGATCTGCAGCACCCCCCTTGCTCCATATCCAGCCTTGCCTACACATGGTGTGAGGCAAAGGCCAGCAATGTGAACCCTTTTTGCTTCCTAAAATCTGCCTTTGAGCCTCTCCCGTGCTGGTCTGCTCCAGCAGGGAGCCCTCCAGGACCTGCCTTGCCACAGAAACCTCCAGCAGTGAGGCAAGGAGATCCATTAAGCCCTCTGTGCTTTCCTCTGGGAGGCCCCAGCGCACGGCATTCTCCCTCTCCCTCCCCTCCCCACCATCAGGGGCCAGATTTCCGAAATAGGTGAAGGGGGAGAGCACAAAAACCCGGTGGTTATTTGCATGCCAGAGAGATTAGGGCTCTGTACGTACACAGAGGGGCCGGAACAAAGCCTAAGTGGGAAGAAGGAGGGAATTAGAGGGGATGTCTTGTGAGTCGCTCTCGGGGCTCTTAAGCTGCCCAGGAATTTTGCTCCAGCTGGCTGCTCTGGGTATGTTTTTCATTTCTCTCTTAGGTACTGGGTCTCTGCCCCTTCCAGCACCATTGGCCGCAGTTTCCTGGCCACAGCCAGGCTAATTTTCACACCTGTATGCAAAGCCATCACTGGACCTAGACTGTAGATGCCCCCAAGTAGATTAGACAGGCATTCTGCATGCCTGAGCTGGCCTTTTTTGGGCCCAGTTTGTCTCCTATCACCGTCTTGCTGGCAGCACACTCCTAACATGGGCCTCTCTCCTGCCCAGCTTCCTTGGCTGAAAGACTGGAAGATGGCAGCAGTGTCCCAATCTCTTGGCACCAGCAGTTGTGGGAAATGCCAGGAGTCACATACGGACTAGAAACTGCCGAAGGGACAGGGACTGTCTTATGGATGTGGCACACACAGCTAGAACCTGGGAGTTTTGGATCTGGGTGCATTTCTCAAGGAAGTCCCTGTTCTTGTGTCCTCCAAGCAAAGGGGCTGAGTTGAGCTGATTCCCATAGCTGCTGTTGCTCTGCATGTCAAGGAAGTGCAAATCCTTTCGACAAAAGTGTGGATGGCACAAGCTGGGGCAGAGCTCAGGTAAAGGGCCCTTACTTGGCAAGGGGTGGTCCTACCCCATCAGCCACCCTCAGCTGTACCCCTCCTTCCCCTCTCCAGGGGGCCTTTGCTCCTGAAAACACAGAGGGGTTATTCAGTGCAGCAACCAGATGCCTGCCACCACCACGGGTCCCTACAGCAGAGTTCCCCAAACTTTCAGGATGCTGTGACCCACAAAAGAAGGGAGCAGAATCTGGCTGTCAGCATGGACTGGGGCAACTCTCTTGGATGGCCATTTCCTAGCAGCTCTCAGGCTGAACCACAGGGGCCAGCACAGGCTGCTCTAATCTCTCCCTCCCAGCCCAGGTCTCAGGGGCTGTGGCAAGGGACAGAGCCATGAACTGAAAACAGGGGGCTATAAAGATATTTTTAAGGCAAGGAATCACTACAAGGAAGAAAAGAATAATTACACACTCTCCAGCTATCCACACCTCCCGCATCTCACCCTCCCTGGTGTTTTCTGGATCACTGACACCCTGACAGCCAGGCTCAACAGCCTCACTCAGCTTCTGCCATTTTGCCCACTGTTCCTGTCCCAGCTCCAGCTGACTGACAAGCCAGACCCAGTTGAAAAAAAGGTGACCTGCTGCCAAAGCACAGTGATTTCTCCATCAGTGCTGGTGCTCCATCGCTGCACCATCTGCTGCATGTAGCTACTTCAAGTAAGAGTGGCTGCCACCAAACAGAGCCTGAGACATTTTATCCAAGCCCCTCTCCCAGCCTGGCTTTTCTTGAGCTCATCCTGCACCACACATTAAATGAATTAATAAAACCATTGCAATCCATCTTTCCCTCAACCCTGCCGCTCCCTGCCAGCATCCTAGCAAGAAAATATTTGTCTGGTAGCACTGCCTCTCAGTGATGAGTCCATGGCATCTGATTTTGAAGAGTATGTTAGACAAATATCCATGAGTACTTGTTTGAGTTTGGAGTTGGAGGGCACCTCTGCAGGAGCCACTTGCTCAGTGCTACAGAGCTGTATAGCAAAGCATGAAAGCACTTTTACCTGCCTGCAGCTAGATGTTTGCTGAAAACAATGGGGTGCACCAGAGGAGCTCACCTGTGGAGATGCCTCCAAGGCCCATATGCTATGGCACACCTCTGCTGGAGATTTATCCCAGCTGTGGGCCAGGCAGTTCAGAGCTGCCTTGTTCCTAACACCATGACATGTATGCTTGTCTGCTCACACCACGTACCCTGCACCTGCCTTTGCACACTCTACAGCTCACTATCATTTTCTCCTCAGTTAAGGAGCTTTATTCACAGGTAAAAACACCGTGTGTGAGTTCACACGCACCTAAAAGCTCATCAGCATGGGCAACTGTCCTTCCCTGTGCATCACAGGAAGGGCCAGGGCAGACACTGCCACAGAGCTTGCTGCAGGTGGCTGCAAGGAGAAGACTTGCACTGACATCAGGAGGCACAAGCCCAGGTTGGGAGGGTGAAGACCACAGCAGGTTCAGCTGTGGCTGCCAGTCCCTGGACACACACAGAGCACAGTGCAGCCAGTGCTGGATAATGCCCGGAATATCCCCAAGCTGCATCCAGGAGCGTCTACATAAATGCTCCTTGTGCCTCCACACCCTATAGATGGGGTGGAGGGTCTATTTTTTTAAGTGTAAGGGCCACAGTTCATGCCACCAGCCTCTCCAACCCACAGACAACCCCCTGGGAAAGCATTTGTTAGAGAATTAAATGAGTGCAGGCCCAAGATGAACTGGATGGAGCAAGGACACAAGCATCCCTCCGCACCACTGACCTGTGCAATGAATCGATGACCTCCCGAGCACAAGCTGAGCTTCCAAGGATTGAGCAGATCCGTCAACAGCGCTTCCTCCTCCCACTGGCTGGCACCTCCCGGCTCTGGATGAGGGTGCCTGGTTAGATGGTCCTGCTGGATCTTTTCTCCATGGTGGCACAGGACAATGCCTGCAGGAATCTAGTACCTGTCGAGCAGTCTCTTGTGCTCCGCTCCTTCCTTCGGAGCAGCTATGTCCTCACAAGACAGCTAATTCCCCTCTCAGCCTGCTTTCCTCCGGTTCCAGTGATGCCCAGCAAAGCTGTCTGTGGCAGATCTGGGGGGACACCCGGTGTGGGGCACCCCCTCGCCTACGGTGGGTGCAAGTAGTGCCCCACGGCACTCCCAGTGTGGATGTGGGTCAGGAGCTGCTTATGGTTTCAGGTCGGCAGAGACCAGCGGGTGCTGAGCGGGCAGAAAGCGCTTCTCCACTTTTAAGAGGCTTTTCCAGCCAATGGGGATGAGGTGGCTGCCTGCCACAGCCCGAATCCCCCGGTAATCCCGCTGCCAGGGGCTCCTTGTGTTTTCCCCAGCAGAGCAGGGTAGGCTGGTGGGTTGGATTCGGTCGGAGGGACCAAGACAGGAGGAAGCGGGGTCAGGGTGGGGGGTGCTGAGTGCTGGGAAGGAGGGCAGTGGAGGAGGAGACCGTGTGCCCATGCTTCAGTAAGGGGCAAAATAGGTGAAGGTATTGCTTTTGAAGCTTCCTCAGCTGCCAGCCAGAATGGAGCAGTGCTGGCGTGGTTTTGCAGGGCATGAGCCCAGCAGAGAAGTAAGACAAGGTGGAGCAGTCGAGGAATCACCTCCAGCCATGGCTCAAACTACGAGATCCTGCCCACCGCTGGCAGCTCAATAACCCCCCCTCCAAAACAATTTCCCCGGTGGCTGACTCACAGAAGGAGGCCTGGCAGGCACTGGGGACGAGCCAGTCTCTGGCCACACGTGGGGAAACCTTTCATTTCCAGGGAGGGGGCTGGGGCTCAGCCCAGGGGATGTTTTGGGGAGGGAAAGGCCTGGGCTGTAAACCCCTGAAGCCCCTCAGCAGCAGGACAGCAGGGGGGCTGCGGGGGCTTGGCAGCACTCACAGCCAGGGTTTAATGTCTATTAATAAGGCTAATCAGCTAAGCCCTGGCCATCACTAGCGCTCCATCCCTCACTCATGCTGCCTCTCCTGTGAGGGCTCCCCCAGCACACTTAGGGTATGCCCAGATTGGTGAGGCCCCCACAGGTCCTAGGGAAACGTTTTTCCCCTGCACTGAGTGGCCCTGGGGTGCCCTGGGCACATGTTCCTTCCATGGGTGAGGAGAAGATGGCCACAGGTCCTTGCTGCCCTCTGGCAACAGGACAGATGGGGGGACTCAGGGGGGCAGCCAGCAGTGGGCAGTGCAGCCCTCCTGGTGCCCTCCACATCCACCCCAGACCCCTGGGCTGGTGACTGCCCCATCTGGACCCACAGCACTGCAATGTCCAACACCACAACTGTGGGCAGCCATCATGGGCCCAGTGCTGGTGGGGAGCTCCTGTCCTTCTCCCCCTGCATCCTGTGACTGAGGTGATGTCCTAGCCACTGAAATAGACACAGAAGATGCATTCAGCATTTTATTTTAAAAAACCCCATATGTTTTCCACAGGACAGTACATGAAGGAGCAGGGCAGTGGTGCTGGGCAGTGTCACCTGCCCCTGCCTTGCCCCAGCACTGCCAGCAAGGTAAGGGGCTGCACCTGGGGTGAGAAGGGGCAGGTGCTGCTACAAACAGACACAGTTGTCAAAGGGACTAAGACCAGACCCTGTCAGCTGGACCACATCACTGGAAGCCTTCTTGTAGCCTTCTCTTTTGGGGTTTGTTCTTCTGGTAGCAAAGGAACTGTTTGGTGAGGGTCCTTCTCTGCCCACAGCAGGGATAGCAAAGCTTCACCTTCAACGTCCCGACAGCACTGCCATGGCTGCAGATGATCTTAGCCAGCCCTACCTCCATCCACCTCCAGCACCATCCCCTCTCCAAGGCCACTAGCACCAATAGCACCAGACTTCTCCCTCCCACTCAAGCACAGTAACACCACAAGGGGAGGGAAGCAGGGATCAATCCAGAAAGGGCAGCAGAGATCTGCTTCTGGCTAAAGCACACCAGACACCCGGGTGAGATGGGTCCCATCGTCCCAGAGGTATGGGAGGGGAAAAGAGAGTTCACTCCAGGAGTGGTAGCACTGGGTTGCTGCCCAGCTGGAGGTCACAGCTTGTCACTTCTCCTCCTCCTTCTCTGCCGGAATTCTTCACTGTCCCCAGCCCTGTTTCATCGGATGATGGGTGCCGAGCGGTCGTTGGTGACTGTGGGGCGCAGCTTGACTGTGGCAAAGGGGTTGGTGCCTCTGGAAAGGGAAACAGGCAACCATCAGAAAGTCTGCAAATGCCACGCAGGGATCCCTGTGACCAAGCAAAGGCTGCTTAGTCCTGTTGCACAGTCACCTCCGTGCCAAGGAGGAGAGCGTGGTAAAGCTCATTCCTGAGTATGTTTTCTCCATCCTTAACACACCCTGCTGCACATTCCCATGTGGTTCCCCTTGGGCTCTCCACTTCCCTCTTCTCACCCTCCCTCTTCCAAAGGATGAAGAAGGGACACTAGCACACAGCTGTCCCTCATGACAGCACTCTACACTTGTAGAGCGTACACCAACCCTCCAAGCAAGGAGCCGGGGAGCACAAAAAGGCCACGGCACCACACCAGAAACATGGAGACACCAACCCAGCTGCAGGGGGAAGAAAAGCAGGGATTTACAGCAAGTCTCATCTCCACAGACCTGACTCATCAAAACTCAAAGCCACGACCTTTATGCCTCAGGCCTTTCCAAGCAGGCAGAGATGCACAGTCACGTAGCTCCACACTCAGGCTGTGAGCTGCTATTGTGGCCCTTCCAGAATGGGTGGGAAGGAGCATGCGGGTCCCAACATGTGTTCAGGGTGCTCAGGTCCTACCTCCTTTTATCAGTCAGGATAGGACCTTCCTGGTCAGCAGAGGCCAGAATGGACCACCTCTGCCTCCTGTCCTGGGAGGTAGGCTTTGCATTGCTTTTCCCCAGAGACTTCCCTGTTCCTCCCACATTTGATAATCCAAAAGATTAAATAATAATAGCATTGTAGTAATACTCCCCCCTAGCAGATGATTCCAGAGCAGAGTTCCATGTCTTACTCACCGAGGGAAGAGTTCAGGGGGCTGGTCAAATACTCCTGATTTCTGCAGTGAAAAGAAAAGCAGCAGTGAGAAATCTGGAGTGGGGAATGGAGAGAGAAAAGTCGGGCAGGAGACACCGCACACATGGAGGAAGATTTCACAAAACACTTAGGTGAGTTAGGAGCCCAAGTCCTCTTAACAGGGCTCTGACTCCTTATTCATTCAAGCTTTGCAAAAGTCCACAAATTCCCCACTGTAGAAATCACCCTGAATTTTGTTGTGGGGGATTGTCCCTACACTGGGGGTTCCTTACTCCCCTAGGACATCTTCCTTTGTTTTGGGGAAGAAAGGAGGTGACTCAGATCCCCGAAGTGTCATGTCTGAAGAGCACAGCAAACAGTGACAGTCTGAGCTACATTCCACCCTCCAGCACAGCCAGAGATGCCCCCTCATGTTGCCCACACACCCTGGCAAAAAGTCTGTCGTCCGTGCCCTCACATGCTTCCTGCATCCATGGGGAATTCCAGAGGTGTACCTACCTACCCTACACCACATATTACTCAAAAGTGGACAAACCTGATGGACAAAGTTAGACCTAGACCCTGTGGCCCTTATTCTTGGCCAGTAGATAGTGAAGGATCAGTGACAACTGACCTGCTAAAGTACTCTAGTGGCAGAGTAAGAAAGCCACACGTGGCTGTCTGTGATCCAGTTGGGAATTCACACCCATTTTCTCGTGGCTCAGCTGGGGGATGTCCTGGGCGTACATTTAAAGCAAGGCTGAGTCTTTCCAAATTAGTCTTTCCCTCCTTTCTAATGAGGTTCTACACTCTACCATGCTACTCCAAATGATGCACACAATTCCTGACTCAGTCCCAGGTCTATCCCTACACCCTAGCCCTGGGACCAGATGAAAACCAGTGACCCAGAGGGACAGAGAGGCTGCAGAGGCTGTTCCCCTGAGTTATGCAGCCTGAGGCTACCTGAAACCACAGAGCAGGACATAAAGGGAAAAAAAAGAGTAATTAAATGTTGCAGTTTTCAGTTCTTTGAGCCATCCAATTGCTTGCAACCTTGCACTGGCCTGGAACCAGTGACCATGGACAAGGTTTTCCAGCCCTCTGTGAGACTGAGCAAGTAATGCCCCCCAGGCAGCACTGTTCTTCCCTCTCCCAGGTCCTCACCTTTAACTTTGTTCTCCCCAGTCAATTCCCCACTGCTGGAAGCAATGATAAATGGAGGACTTCCTTCTCCAATCCATAAGCCATGGGTTGGACACAATTTGTTCTAAGGCTCTTCAAAATAGCTCAGCCTTTGCTCCCAGCTTTTCCCTAACCCAGTTGTGACTTGAAGCCAACCCTCATCTGAATTTAAAAGAGGAGCTCTATGAAACTCCTCTCCATTCTCTAAAGGGAGAAGAAGGATGGCATCTCTGTTAGCTGGTCACCCACTCCCAGACCAGCCTGGTCACTCCATGGTCCTACTATTAGCAGAAAGAGGTGCTGCCCTGGAGCCACCAGAAATCAGGCTGGGAGGTCATGGAGGAAAGGATTGAACTGAAGGGTCCCTGGTGAGCAAAAAGAGAGAGATGAGAAGGGCAGGGGCAGAAAAGCATTCCCCTAGGGGAGCAAAGCCAGGCACCGAGGATTTGCACACAACAGGAGGACT
Source organism: Aleadryas rufinucha (assembly GCA_013397815.1). Lineage (NCBI taxonomy): Eukaryota > Metazoa > Chordata > Aves > Passeriformes > Aleadryas > Aleadryas rufinucha. Next base: position 60,962 of record VZTH01015319.1, on the reverse strand, counting down.
GGCAGGGGTCATCAGGACAAGGTGGCATGTGAACAGACTGGGTGAGAAAGACTGGTGCTAACAAGACCCCTTAACTCAGGAAGGCAGCAGGTCCCTTCACCAACATCAGAAAGGTGATTTTCTGTCTCTGCTAGCCAAAGCAGAAAAGGTGTGCCCTGGAGCATGAAAGTCAGATGTGGCCCACTTCACACACACCCACCAGGCACCGCTCCTGCACTCACCTTGGAGCCAGAATTGACTGGGGCGGCCACCCCACTCTGGTGGCTGCTGGCACCCACTGAGAGGGGAGGTGGGTTCGGCACGCTGGGCTGGGCAGCAGCAGGCCAGTAATTGCTAGAGGAAGGAGTGCTGGGACGGTCCAGGATGTCATCCATACTGTGACTGCTCCGCAGCGGGAAGGACCTGAGCAAGAGGAGGAGACAGTGAGGTAGGAGTCAAAGAGCAAGGAACAGGGAGCAGCACAGGTGCTAGCCACATGGGATGTCTCTGGAGGAAATACACGTGTCTTGGACCGGCCTGGTCCCAAGCACCTTTGAGATGACTTTGCAGAGTTACAGAAGCTGCCTAGGGAAACCTGTGAGATCTCAGGGCACACTGAGGCCCTTGGCAGGTTCTCCAGCATGGGAGCCCTGCAGCTCTCCATGGGCACACCCTAAACAATTACCCCACTGGCATTAGTGGTGTACCAGGAGCTCCTGCCGGGCCAATTGCCCTCCTGTTACCTGGTGTCTGGCTCCTCCATCTCCCTCGCATTCTCCAAAGGCTTGACATAAGCTTCAGGGAACCAGCCACACCTAGGGCACAGGAACAGGGACAAATGAGGTCCAGGCAACCACGGTTTGTGGTTCTTCAGATCCAGTTGCCCAGCACTTCTGATCTACACCCATCCCACACATCAACCAAGCCACATTTGCCATGTGTGACAGGGTTCCTGCACTTCTTTCACCCATAGGTGGGGCGCAGGGGTTATCGTGGCGCAGACCTTGAGCTTGGAGCAGGACTCGCTTATCTCAGGGGCTGTGCAAAACCTGTGCTCCTGGAAGTAGTGCTGGTGCAATCCAGCAAGAGACACTCCAACAAACTGCAATCACAAGGAAGCTGGGGAAAACTCTTCCTGGGATTTTGCAGCAGCTCCACTCCAGAAACAGCTGCCCAAAGAAAGGCACTGCTCTTGTTCATCTCACATCTGTGAGCATTCCTGCAGAGCACATCCTATGTGGAACGAGGTAGGCTTTACACACAGATGTTGGCCGGCAGTGCCACAGGGAGTAATTCAGTAAGTGCTGGGTGCAGCAGTTTCCATGCCCTGCCTGTGCTGGAGGCTGTGGCAGCAGTTGCAGCGTGAGCTAAGAAATGCCAGGCCTCTCAGGTAACTCCAGCGGTTCACGGCCCCAAGGTGGATCCCATGACAGGAGTCACTCAGCCATGCAAGCCAGGAGGGGGTCACTGCATCCCTGGCTCTTCCACCCAAAGCCCCTGGAGGTTTCTCAGGCAGCCCATCCAGGCCAGCCCTGCCACACTGCATCTTTTTGGCATGGACAGCCCCCATCACTGAGGACACAGCATTGTCCCACTGAGATGGTGGGTGGGACACAGTGCCCAGGGGGCGAGCGGGGTGATAATTTTGGGCTTAACCCTCCCAGCTCCAGACTTGACAAGCGTGCATCTGGCCAGTCTGCAGCACCAGAATCACGTACGTGGATGAGCCCTCCAGTTTGCCATAGAGCCAGCCATTCTGCGCCTCCGGCATCAGCACCGCGATGACATCCCCGGGCTCGAAGCGCAGCAGGGTCCGGTTGGCACCCGTCGTGTGGGGCACGATGGCCTGAACTCGCGTTGTGCCACCCCTCTTCCTGCCCTCGCTGCCGCCGCTGGCCTCGCCAAGGGAGCCCGAACGGGACGTACGGCCCGTAGGGAGCAAACCTGTGGGAGGCATCCCAGGGGTCTGACTGGAGTGTGCAAGACCCACACTGCCTCAAAGGGACCAGTGCTTCCCCAGTCAAGTAATTACTCTAGTGGAGGAGCAGATGGCCTTTCAGGGAGAGAGCAAAGCATAGCATGGGAAAAGCAGGGTAAGCGTCCTGCAGGAGACAACCAACTCAAGTCAAATCCATTTGTTTTGCATTATGTCCTCAAGCCAAATGCCTAGAGCACAGGTAGTGCATGCCCTGGCTGATGCCCTGCCTGGCAGTCCTCTTCCTGACCTGCTAGAACTACTGATTATTTGGGTAATTTCTCTCTCTCCCTGTCCTTTTTTCACTTCTTTTAAAAACGTTAAGCTGAAATTTCTCAGGAAGGAAAAGCAGGTGTGTCATGAGGTAAGTGGCTGGGTTTCATAGGGCAAGCTAATATTTAATCTGGTAGTATGAGGGAAGGTGCTTTACTAAAATGGGAACTCTAGCAAGAACCAGTGCTTGTAGTTCAAGGAGCCTTGAAAATTGCACATCTGTAGGTTCCCCACCTCATACAGCCTGGCCTTGCCCTGGATGGACTCTGCCCTGAAGGCTGAGCTCACCTTCTACTTCAGCCTTGCCATCTACATCTCCCATAGCCACTGTCCTCTCCATGCCCAGGAATGCAGCTGAGGTCTGGTGGTCTGACAGAGTGGTGGTCCCTTCCCAAACCCAACCCTCTTCCCAGAGAGCTCCAACCCCTGTGCCTCCCCACAGTACTGCTCCCAGATACGGGTCATACTGGCTGCTGATGGTGTCCTCCGCAGTGGCCGCCTGGGAGACTCCGGCTGAGGAGACATTCTCATTTCTGGAGGGTCCGGAGAGAAGATGCTGGATCTACTCCCAGTCATAGAAGAAGCAAAGTCCCCAAGGGGTCTCTGGGGCTGTTGGAAGGAAAGGGTGCTGAACACACATCCACAAAGGCCGTGTTAGGCAGGAGATGCTCTGAGAGGTATGCAGTCCCTCTCAGAAAGCCAAACTCAGCACATTCCTCCATTGCAGCCCACACACAGGCTGCTCTTCCTCTTGGCCAGGAAAGGCCACTGGATCTAGACAAGGCAGCAAGCACCATGGTTGGCCAAGGACTGACGTTGCCCTGCAGCCTCACCACCATAGAACCAACTTTGGGTTGGAAGGGACCTTTAAAAGGCCTTGTAGTCCAACCACCTGCAAAGAGCAGGGACATCTTCAACTAGATCAGATTGCTCAGAGCTCAGTTCAACCTGACCTTGAATGTTTCCAGGGATGGGGCATCGACCACCTCTCTGGACAACCCATTCCAATATTTCACCAAACAAGGTCAAGCTGTCTGTGGGCTCCTCACCATCTCGAGGTGGGTGGGCGTGAGCCGCCCTGATGGATACCCCTGGCCGTGGGAGGCTGAGAGCAGACCGGGTGAGTGGCTGTTTGAGGGGTTGCGGCTGGCTTCCAGCTGCTCCTTCCACCGTGGTGCCTTGGTCTGGATCATGCCCCGAGCCTGGGAAGGAGATAAGAGGGAGGTGATGGACAGGGCAGACCAGCTACAGAGGAAGCCTAGGGCTTACACGTGCATTAGAGACCAGGTCCTCCCACAATTAGGCTTGTGGGAATGGCCAAACAGCTCCCTGTAGGCAGGAATTTCCAGGATGGCACCCTCCAGCAGAGATCCCATGGTCCCAAAGACCCTGCTATAAACACCTACAGCACCCTTCCCTCCTCCATCACTCACACACCCAATTAACCCCATGCCAGCCCCATCCTCAGCCCCAGACGTTCTCCCAGCCTAGTACAGCCAGCCTAAACCTCACAGCAAGAAACAAAATAGTTTTCTGCCCAGTCCACGCACAGACCTAAGGGATGGCTCAGCCCTGGCTCCCTCCTGCCTGCGTGCTCCCCCTCCAGCCCTGCTGCCTGCTCCCCCAGCTCTGATCCTCGGCATGTCAGGGCCTTACCCTGCTGTAAAACTGGAGGAGAGTGTTGTAGAGCAGCTGGTGCTTTTCAGCCAGGAAGCGGTAGCGGCGTTTCTCCTCCAGCTCAGCCTCCCTCTGGCTCTCAGAGACGAAGGCCTGCATCTCCGAGCGCAGTCGGATCACATTCTCCTGTGTCACAGGGTAAAAAGGAAGGGACCAGTGAAAATCCAGCTAAGTGGGCTCAGGGGAAGGGTTGGAAGGGGTAATCCCGCCCATCAGCTTCCCAGTCCATTTGCAGTGCTGGAGCAGCAGAGAGGAGCAAGAGCAGAGTGCCAGGGATTAAGTCCTTGCTTACTGAGGCTTCCTGAATGAGGAAAGGGCTTGGCAGGAGTGAGTACCACAGGTCAGTAGCACCCTGTAGAACAGGAGTTTCCTACTTTCCAGATAAGCCTGCTGCCTTTTGAACACAGGGGCAACCTCTTGGCTAAGGTTGCTGAGAAATCAGCCCTGGCTCCCAAGAAATCAGCTAGTTCTTACTGCCAACTCCCCTTCCTGCAATCACTGCTTACCTTCATCTCCCGGGCATTTTTGTCACGAGCCCTCTCCATTCTCCACAGCTCTGCCATGCACTTATCCAGGTTGGTGGCTCTTCGCTGGTACTCCAGCTCATACTGCTTCTGGCTCTCCTGCCAGGGAGAAAACAGGCTCAGTAAGGAACCAGAGACCCAGCCACACTGTGAGGCAGCAAGGGTCCTGCTCTGATGGGTGGTTGGACATCTGAGTCCACCTGCAATCAGGCTTCACCTGGACCTCTCATAAAATGTCTTTTTTTACCTTTCTTTTCAATGTAAATGGCCCCAGAGTACTGATGAACCTCCAGAACTCAGGAGCAAGGACTGGCACCCAGCTGCCCCAGCACTGGGAGCAAGTCCCCAGGCCTCTGTCTCTCTCTGTGACACTACCCACCAGCATGGCCAGCTGGGCCATGGCAGCACAGGACCCACAGACAAGCAGAGCCTGGGGTTTGGGGAAGCTGGGAACTCTGCTTTTGGGATGATGAGTCTCTCAGCCCTGCTGAAGCATTTGGCAAGTCCCCCTGAACAAAGAACAGCCACCTCTTTAGCTCCCCATCATCAGCTGAACAAGGGGGGTTTGTTCCATGATGGGAGAAGATAAGACCTCCTATCTCCTGCTGAGAAGAATCAAGGAAACACCTCAGGTGTTCAGGCAAAAACCCTTGGGTGAAGGGGAGAGGGAAACAAGGAGAGCTGAGGAGGAGAAGGGAGTTGGTCACTTACACTGATGAACTGCACATCCATTTTGCTGTTCTTCTCCATGTGCTGCAGCAGGTCCATGTGGAAGGTCTGAGCCTGAAAGAGGCGAAGGAGCCATCAGCCTTATCCCTTCACCATATGGGATGTTGCATGCACTGTGATATGGGGTGGCTCATAAAACGTGCTGAGCACGTGACTGGCAGCCAGGCTCTGGGCATGCCAGCCCTGTGACCCTCCTCTGCCACGTGCAGCACGGAAAGCAGGGAGGAAGGCAGGCACCTGCCTGAAGGTGTGGGTGAGGGCAGCTGATGGGGTGAATATGGTAAATGCTGATAAGCTGTATTTAAGGAAATCACTTGATTCTCCACCTCCACCAGCCCCTGGGAAAACCACTCACCACAACTTCCAAATCGGAGCTCAGCAGTCTCTGCGTGTCGGACATCTGCATCAGAATTTCACCTTCAGGGGAAAAAGACAGGAGAAGGTGAAAAAGTCCTGTGGCCGTTTCCATATGTGCCCAAGGAGGCAGACCAGCAGCATGCAGCTCAGGCTGACGGTACACAGCTGTGAAAGTCCAAGAGATACCACAAAGCATTGCTCTCTGCACCCTGGTAGCCTTCCTTCCCAGGCACTGCCATTGCAGGGTTACTCCAGCCCATGTGGTGGCTGGACCAGTGCTCTGCTACAGCCCCAGGTGTCAGCAGGCAGCTTCACCTCTGCCACAGCCCCTACAGGCTCCATTTCCAACCCCAATGGCTCCCCAGCTGCAGTGCACAGCTCTGGCTGTCCTATGGGAAGGTAGCTCCAGCATCCACTCTGATGCTGTGCATGGTCCCGCTTCACCGGTGTTGGTATTATGAAACCAGGAAAGGAAGAGACTGATGACAGGGAGCAGAGGAGGTAGCTGGGAGGTGCAGATGACAAAAAAGAGTGTGCAGAAGGGGCACATCTGCTGGAAGCTTTTTGCTAAAATGTTTTGCAGTGGAGTAGCTCCCTGAACGTATTTTCAGCAGTTGCCACAAGGCTGCAGAGTTATTTACGCTGCTGAGTGTGAGTCCCTCAGCCCCAAGATGCCATTTTAGCCGACTGCAGGCTCAGGAGGACAAGACCCCATCAGCTGTTGTCAGTGCATGCTCCCTGGCTTTTCCCTCACACCTCCAAGGAGAACAAAAATGCTCCCTCTGTGATAAAAATTTCATCTCTTGGGACAAGACGTCTCAATAGGGACTGGTTTCTGTGAGACCTCCATCACTGGAGGTCTGTCCCGGGAGCTGAGCTCACTCACTGATCCAGAGAGATACAGGGAAGAGCACTGGGGCTGTGAGAAATATTCAAGGACACACAATAAATTTGACTCTCACCATCTGGAGAGGGCCTGGTACAGAGAGACACCATTTAGAGAAGCTGTCTTTCTTGTCCCAGTACCTGGAAATGGACCAACTAAGGGAGAAGGTGAAAAAAATGTAGCTGTGGCTCACCACAGGACAGAAGATGATGTGTGGGAGAGCCTTACCCAGCATGTGTGAGGTGGAACTCTGCAGTGCTTGCTCCCCAATCTTCTCAATTGCCTTAAAATACACTTCAGCTGCTTTGGATAATGCTGTGGGGAGAGGAGAGGGGTGGTAAGGGTCTGGCCTGCCTTCCCACCATCACCACCTCCAGCAAGAGGCACACAGAACAGCCACCCCCTGGTACCTCGCCTATAGGCACCCCATCTCTCCCCATCAGCAGTGGGTCCTGGAGCTGAAGAGCGCTTAAGAGCAGCTCAGGACATGTCAGAGGTGGCAGATCTCGTCCTGGGTGATGGCACAGGGGATGCCCAGGCTGGATGCAGCACTGGGGTCTGGAGCCCTGGCTGTGTGGGACCCTACTCACCGTGGAAGGCACGCAGGTAGTTGTTCCCCAGGTACACCAGGTTCTCCAGCGCGGGGTTGAACTGCTCCAGGATACTCTGTGGCCAGGCAGAAGCTCGTTAATGCCATTCTTCCTCACGCCCAGAGACCTCAGCAGGTCAAGGCTCCCCTGCTGTGGTTTGGCTGGGTGAGAGCCCCCTCTGGCGCACTGGAACCAAGGCAATGTGCAGCCATGCATCCTGCATCCAGGCTGGCAACTCCAGCTGCCCTTAGCCTTCCCAAGGCAGCCAGGAGAGGAGCCGTGCCAGAGGGCAAGGTAGCCCACTGCAGAGCCAGGGGATTGCCTGAATGAAGATGGCTTTCTCCCAGGGGCCCACACTCACTGCAGTCAGGGGAGTAACTGCAAGGGGATCTGAGCAGCCTTTTCCCTCACCCCACAGCCAGCCAGAGAGCCACTGCTTATTATCCAGGCATGAACGCAACCCTTTCCTGGCCAGGATGTGTTGCACTGCCAGACTCAGCAGCTTAGTAACAGAAGGGATGGACAACCAGCTTCTCCACTTTTATTTGCATTTTACCAAAGGTGTCCATTGACTGCAGAGAAGACCAGAGACTGGAATAAGCAATTCCCCACTTCTTTCAGCCCTCCCCACCTTGGTTCAGCACTGATGTGTGTAGGAAAGCATTCATGAGATCAGAGACTCTTTCAAGGGAGGGGCAAAACGGACGATCAAAGTTCTTCTTACCAACAACCAAGGTGTGTCACCCTTCATGCTCCACGTCCAAGCCCCCCTGGCTGCCCAACTCCTTCCCGAATCGGCCTTTAGGACCCACACCACCCTCTCCTCCTGCCAGCTATCTGCTCCCAAACACAGCCCAGACCCCACAGGAGCTGCTGCAGCTCAGCCTGGGAATGGATTCAGCCCTCAGCTGTCCACCTGAGAGCCTTTGGTAGAAAACACTCATCTCCCACCCACACGTCTCCCATACGCAAACAGGAGCAGCCTTTGATGCCAACACTCACCTTATAGATGGAGATGGTGGATCTGTAGGACAGCTCCATCTCTGGAGCCTATTCGCTCTCCCACAGAGAATCAAGGAGCAAAGGAGAGTACAAAATGCTATACTGGCCTGGAGAACTCTGCTTCTGCACAGCCAGCTGGATGGAAAGAGCCTGTCACCAGCAAGGAAGGACAGCAGGAAGACACAGACGTGGTACAAAGGGAGCACTGATGGAGTTTAATAATTCACCAGCCAAGAGGCTGGAACTTGATCTCTGGAAGTAACCAGACTCTGGGGGGGAGAGAGGAATCCTGCGACAGCCAGCAAGGACATGTGACCGCCTCTTTGCATTATTGATTGCCAGCTTGGTACCCAGCTCTGCCGGTCCTGACACCTGCGGCGCCAGCCACCTGCCCGCGTCACCGCCTTATGGCTCGCTGCCTCCAGCCCTGCCACCGCTCCGGCCTGGCTTGCTCAGCCCCACTGTGCTGAGCAACTGGGGCCTCTTCAGGTCTCTCTCACACAGGCACCTCGCAAGTCAGGAGATCCCTACCAGCTTGTAACAGCAGGCAGCAAAGAGCAGCAGGCAGCACCAGGAAAGCTCTAAACAAATTTCAACTCTGCCCTGCCCATTATTCCCCTACCCTAGGCTTCAGCCCTCTGGCTCTGAGCCTCCCTCCCACTCCCATTCTCACTGAAACTCTTGATACACAGGACTCCTTTAACATATGAAACATACAATTCTTTTAACATTGGTGCTTTAATATAAAGTATAGATTAATAAAAGTTGGGTGTTGGCTGCTATGCTCGACCGCAAGTGCTTTTGCAAGACAAGAAGCCCAGCCCTGGAAGGGGCTATGATGATAAGTGAATAGGAGATGCTATGCCTAATGCTAACTGCTCTTGAAAAAACCAACCCCAAGTAGACTAAGATGATAAGGGGATGGAATGCGAGCTGATGGGTTTGGCTAACTGCTTGTCTGCAGAACAAGGGCCTAACCCCTATGGGCTGTGTGATAAGAAGGAAGATGCATGCTAACTGCCATTTTAATGACAAATAGAGGAACTGTCACAGAAAAATAAAAAAATAAGAGAATAGGAACATAATCAATACACAATTATAAATAAAGTATAACTAATACAGCAACAAAGTGTGTAATTGTAGAATTAAGTATGTATTAGCAAAATAGATATAATAAATTTATTAAGAATAGTGTGCTGTGTTTGTAACCCTAAGATAAAGAAACCGTAAGTCATGTAAGATCCCCTAGGACTGTAACTCCAGATAAGTGACCAAAGCAAGGGTGGATGACAAACTTGTACACGTAGAATGACAAACTTGTAAATGTATAAAAAAACCTCTGTAAGATGACCATGTTGGACACTCACATGGAGGTGTTAACCCCTGTGTGCTCCCAGCCTATCCAATAAAGATGTGCTTTACTTTACAGTACCTTGCTGTGGAGTAAATTCCTTTGAATCACTCTCTAACAGCAGGAACAGGCTTCTGTCTGAACCCTTGCCCAGGTTTCACATCTGGTGAGCTGGGACCAGCGCTGCCATTGTGATTTCTTCTGGGCATGTGCCTGGGAAGAGAAGGATCAAGCAAAACCCAGCATTCTATTTTTTAGGCCTGGCCAGCTCCAAGAGGATCCTTATATTGCAGCTGGTCCAAAGCCTCTCTACTCTGGCTGCAGCTGCTGTGGAGCAACCAGCCACTCACACCACACATGTGCTGCCAGGGCTGGCTGCAGCTTATTCACCTCTTCAGCCCATACAAAGGGTGTAAATCCTGTGTCTCAACGAGCCCTTTCTCTGATTTTCTAGCTGTAAGAAATTCAGAGTCTGCAAGCCTAGAACCCCTCTGGGAACTTGTAGGATGGAAAGAAAGACAAGACAACCATGGACTGCACAACATTGGAACCAAATGCAAATCCCTCTTTATTTTAGGACATGTTAGTTTCTCACAGAAACAGGCAGCAGCAGTCCATTCACTCAAAAGAAAATTATTAAAAATTCAGTTTTTTGGGTTACTCCTCAAAACACCTCCAAATAGATACATAAATTATTTATAAATATGCAAAAATTACTGCAGAAACACCGAGTGGTGTAGCAATCATAGAATTTCCAGTTGTAAGAAAAAAGTAAATCCAAATTGTCACAGGGTTGGCTTCTTTGGTGGGAAGCGATCTCAGAGCATTTCAGTTTCATTTCAAGAATAAAGAGAAATTATCTCTCTACGAAGCCAAGGCTCTTGACCCTTCCACTGAGCCTGCTGTGAGTAAAGACAGGCTTTCACATTTCAGCCCCTGAGCAAGGTGTAGCACAGCAAATCAGTGGCACAATAAAGTCCTGGGTGGGGGAGTCTGCTCCCTCCCCAGGCACAGCCAGTACTGAGTTGCCAGCCCATCTCAGAGGGGACAGGAGAAGCTGCTGCAGAAGACAATTGCCTCAGGAAAGGCTCGCCCTTCTCCCAAGGCCAGTAGCAACATTCTGCATCGTATCTACTGCAAAAAGTTGCAGCATTTCTGTTCCCCTTCAAACTGGGCATTGAGGGAAAAATAATCCCTTTTTCCTACACTATACACTCTGAAATAGCTTGGGCCCAGTGGGCCAAGCAATCCCTGAAGCTTTATCAGGCCTAGGCCTGTTCTGTGACATGGGAAGGTGCACGGTGCTTTGTCAGTGGAAGTACTGCACAGACAGTAAACATTCCAGCTGCTACAGCTCAAGACAAGTAGGTGAGGGCTCTGGATTCTGGGTCAGAGAGCAGGGCAGCAAAACCAAGCACAGCAGCAGAGATGGGGTCACAGCACAAAGGTAACTGTCAGCATTTTACAGTTGTCATACACGTCATACATTGTGTCTGCGAATACATGTGTATGTGCACTGCTGTCTATTAAATATTAATTCCTCTTGAGTATTACTGGTCTCTCCCCCATCTCAACACCTTGGTTCAAGGGCAGATCTGAACCATTTCAGTATCTGCTGCTCCTTGCCTTCGGCATGCAGAACGGGCACCTCCAGGTCAGTCATCGGCAGAGATGCTGCACCAGCTGCTCCAACTGCTCCCGCTGCTGGTAGATGTAGAGCTGGGTGTCCCAGAGAGCATTCACCAGCACTGTGTCGTTCACCTCGTCCAGCATCACCTCCGTGTGCAGCTGAGGGCTGAGCCTAAGGACAGCGAGACAGCATCACCAGCTGGGCACAGACACGGGGGTGACCAGGCACGAGCCTGCCCAGCAGGACACTTCCACCAAGCGGCTCCCACTGCTGGGGTGCTCGCTGGCCCGTGGTCTGTTGGGCTTGCAGAGCAGAGGCCTTCCCCCTCAAGGCTGAGCCACAGTGAAGCAACTGCAGCACGAGGGACAAGTCTAAAACAGGCTGTGCAAGGAAGAACAGGGCAGGACGCACATCCCAAAGGACCATGCAAGACAACACCCCCCGAGCCTCCCCTAACCGGCCCAGACCAGGCGTGCTGGGTGCTTCAGCTCATGTGGAGGGCCAGGGCACGCTCCATCATGTCACTGAGGCATGTGCAGGGGGCAGGGGACAGGTCTCGGCAGGCGTGCCTCTGGAGGGGATGCCATTTGGGATGACGCACGCCACAGCCAGGTCTGAAGTGAGAGGGATAAAAATAGGTCTGAGCAAGAGAGCGGAAAGGAAGCTCCTACCGGAAATATGGGACATCCGTCATCTCACACCAGGCCCTGGCACGATCCACAGCTGGGCCATCTGCGTCAGTGCACTGCAGGAGAAACAGGCCCGCAGTTACAGCCTGGCTGCTCTTCCCCTGCCTACAGGAGGCTTCCCTGGCACCAAGTCCAACTGCACAAGCCACAGAGGGAGAGTAAAAAACAGGAGCAAGGGCATCCTAGATGGCACTGCTCGCCACCAGGAGTGGCAAATGCCGGGTGGCTTTTCTTTTTCTTTTTAATTTTTAACATAAGAACAGTGTTCCTGATCCTTGAGACACAAGAATTGCACCCTACAAACCCTTCACATACGTCACAGCACAGAGTGGATTGCCTCAAGGAAACTCCCAGGACGACCTTAATGACAGTCTCCTTGGGATTTCGTCTGTATCCATTCTGTCCAAGCCCTGTACAGCAGAGCCTGTGATTACTGCAGGCTTACTGGGCTACCCTGGGACACCTTTCCCGGGAGCCCTGAGATAAAATACAGCGGAAGCAGAGGAACTCTGGGCATTCTCTCACTTCAGGAAGCTAAAAAGGGGATAAAGCAACAGAATTAAGATCATAGTCAGAACTTCAGTTCTGATCTTTCTGGCATTCACCCATTTAGAGTGTTTTCATGCACAACATTTAATGATCTTCCTGAAGCACACAAGTGTATATGCCAACTACACATTCCTAACCACAGCTCTCAACTACTGGTTTTTATTAGTGACTCTCCCACTCCTCTAGTATTTACTGATTTCCCCAGTGGGGAAAACAAAGCTTTTCTGAAGAAAAACGAATTGCTGTTTTCTGAGGCATGAATAATTTTTTTTTTTGCCGAGGTTGCTCAGATGATAAGCAATGCTTCCTGAAAAGATACTGAGTTTCACAAACTCACACCTGCAAATGTTCCTTAAGAGTCACTTGACCACCATCCTGTCTTTAGCTCCTTTCAGCTGCAAGAATAGCCCTTGGGGATGTGTCCCCCTTCAGGGCACTCAAAACCCCAAAGAATCAGACAGGTCTTCAGGCCTGCTGTGCTCCTGCAATTCTTGTTATCCACTACATCCATGGTCAGAGCAGTTCCAAGGAAATAGAATTTACTTCCAAAAGGAGGAAGCTGGAAATTGGAAATGTTTCCTCCCTCCCTGCAAGCAACTGCAGGGGTTTTTCGCCATCCCCTCCTCCCAGTACTCACACAATCCACCACCATCTTGCCAAGCTCCCTGGCCCCAAAGACAGTCTTCGCCAATTCCCAAGGGTTTGAGGGGCGGAAAACATCCACAGAGCTCACTGGGACCTGCGGAGGCTTCCCTGTCCCCAGAGAGACCACCAATCCCAATTTTCTTACTTCTTGCTTCTGACCCTGAGGACAAACAAAAGATCTGTTTGCAAGGAACAACAATGAAAGTGGAGCATGTCTTTCACAGCAGTCCTGGGGAAGCTCTGAAAGCCAAGGCAAAAGGCTCAGCAGCCTTTTCTCCTCCCATCATCTCCCTAAAGTCTGGCCTGGTGAGGCAGCTGTAACTCACAGGACTTCAACAGTTGCACTGTTCTGTCCCTTCTCCCCTGACCACACCCAAACCCACGGGATCACCCCAGAGATGAGTCCTAGGACCAGATGACCATGAAACAGTCCAACTCTTCAGTCATTTTGGCAACACACCTCCCCTTTCAGCTACAGGGAGCAATAGCTGCCATTGATTATTCATCTTTTTGAAGAACTTGCCACACCACAGAAGACATTCACGCTTCAGACTTGCAGAGTACCCTACCCTTGTCTTCTCCATTTATTTTTGGGCAGAAAAAGGCCCTGCAGAGCCAATGTCAAGGGCCACATACAACCATCAATTGAATCATCCTTGTTCAAAGTAGCAAGGAGAGGCTGATGAGACTGTCTCCCCTTCTCACACCCTTGTTAGAAGAGGTATTTCACCTCCCAGCCACTATTCCCAACACATATTCCCCTCCATACACTCCCTTTTAGGGTGCTGCACTGCTAACTTGTTTATCCACTAAGACGCATACACTCTCAAACCCGCTCCCTCTTCAAGAGAGGCTCAGCGGAGCCAAAAAACTCCAGTTAACAGTCAAGGCTAGGATTTGCCTCACCTTTTTGATCAGTGTCTTGTTGTACTCGTGGATCTCTGCCATGGCATCAAGGGTGGGGTTGTTGGCCAGCAGCCCTCCATCCAGGAAGCGGCCGATGGGCCGGAAATAAGTGGGAGCCGCGCCACTGCAGCGGGCAGCACGCCACACGAGCTGCTCTGCGGGGACAGAGAGCAAAAGGTCTCTTGCAGCAATTCTGCTCTGCACTAAAAGCACCCCAGCTCCACCAACACAAGTCAGGATGGCTTGCAATCCCAGGAAACCCTGCCCTACATGTTTGTGCCTCCTTCTCCCAATAGTAGGGCTTCTGCTTGGGACGACTCTGTGGGGCTTTAAAAGATGTTCTCACCACTTTTTACATATCCCAGGTCAAATTCACTCTCTCTGTCCATTTCCTTGCTGCTATTTTGATAGTGAACTAGTTACGTGTGCCAGACAAGGCAGAAAGCTGGAGGGGGCTGCAAGCCTCGGTTACGTGGCTTTTCCATGTTTTTCTGTGAGAGCCCAGGGAAAGGTACTGACTTTATGCAGGACTCCTCTAGCAGACCCCTTCCTCATGAACCTCACTAGCCAGCCCCTGTTCCAGGTACAAGAGAAGCCAAGGGAGGAGGAGAGAAGAGAAATGGGAACCATCACTTAGGACCTAGTTACAAGTCAAGACCAGGGCTGAGCCATTGCTGGGACACTCTGATTTTTAGAGCAATGGGAGGAAGAACATGAAATTTGTCTCTGAGGGATGAAACCTCCCCAAACAACCAGCTGGACTTCCATGTACCATCATTTACCTTCTGGCCGAGTGAGTGGTTGGAAAGATGCACTTGTCTTGTATTCAGTGGAGTGTTTTGTCTCTGGTACAGGGTAATTCCGGAAAAGGTGGAGCTCAGCTGGCTGTCGGTCACACAATGTCCCTGTCACCATAACCCTGGGGAAGTGGACATGAGAGAATAAGAGTAAAATGGAAAAAAAAAATACTTACAGTTTCAACAGTCTGCACATCACACTCCTCCAGATCTGCTCTAAGGAGAGGCTGAGCATCTCTGCTGAGACAGGTCTAGAGCACACGTGGGACAGCATAAACAAGCACAGCCCGAGGCAGGACTTACTTGGGTTTTCGGACATCTGTCATTTTGGTGTTTTCCCCAAATTCCTTCTTCAAGAACTCATCCAGGGGCTCCGACTCATAGGGCCGAGACCCCCGGAACACCATGTCCTTCATGCGGAAGTACAGGCAGCGCATGTAGTCCATGGACTTCCCTGAGACGGGCAGCAGTGTTGGCAGGAGCAGGGAGTGGGAGGAAAGGCGGGCAGAACAAACAGCACATCAGAGCAAGGACTTCCCATGACAAGTGGGAGATGGGAGGCATCACTCCCAATCCAATCCCCTTCCCAAGCTGCCTGTCATCTGCTTGGTTCTCAGTAGCATGACTGGGAAGGATTACAGAGGAAGAGCAAGCTTGGAGCAGTTTCCCATTACCAGAATGTATCAATCAGCTTGCTCTAAGGCCTCTGTGGAGAGCACAGGAAGAACAGAACATTGAACTCTGCCACCATGCACTCCCCAAAACCCAGAAAGCTGCTCAAAGCCAGCTGACATGAGAAGTAAGTGCAAAGCCAGGTCTAGGCTTCCCTTCATTAAGGAACATCCCTTCCCTCCTTTGGCAGGCAGAAAAGATCTCAGTTGGGACTCAGAGAGGCAGCTCCCAGCACACATCTGCTCCCCCGAGAGGAACACTGAGGCCCACTGGAGCGAGAAGGGACCCGTTATGTCCTTACCATGCACAATAGCCAGTGCCAAGATCCCTCCAGTGCTGGTCCCTGCGATCCAGTCAAAAATCTCACGGATGGGACGGCCCGCGGCCTTTTCAATAGCCAGGAGAAGCTGGATGAGCACAAGGCCCCGGATGCCCCCTCCATCCAAGCACAGGAGCCGGTCATGACTGGAGAGAGACAGACACAGATGACTGGGAGCTGTGGGACAGATTACAAACCACAGAACACTCCGTGGGAACATGGCCCTAGGGACAGGAAGCTATGCCAGTAAGTAGATTGCTGCAGACAGTGTAATCAGTGAATAAATAAATCCAGCAATGCCTTCTCAGGTGCAAGTAAGACACATCCAATAAGCCTTGTCAGAGCTGGTGCAACATCCGTTGCTCTTGCACAGCCATCTCTAACCCTTACACCAGAGAGAGAGTCACCGGCCAAAAGCACACCCAAGTCCCTTACTACACAGCAATGGGTGTTGTGTCATAAATAAAAAAGCAGACAGACCTAAATCCTGCCAGCAGCACTTCAGTGCCAACTCCTCCTCCACTCCACACAAGGCGAGGTGCAGGCACTGCCAAGACAGTGCAGAGGAGCTGAGTGAATGAACATCAGGGCAGTGTGTGGAGACAGGGAAATCACAAAGCCAAAACAGTGTTGGATGCCCAGTGGCACAGGGGACAGACAGAGCAGGGTTTCACCTTCTGATCTCAGGCTACACTGCAGCTGCAGGCAGGACAGGCAGGGATCATTTATGGAAACAGATTTCTCAAAAGATGCTGGCAAAAACTGCAGTGTTGATGGGCATGAAATAACGTCAGCTCTGAGGATGCCATCCACATGGGTGTGGGAGGGAGAATTCACACATGGATTTCACCTTCAAGTTGCACAGGAGCCTGGACAGAAGCTGTTCCTCACTTACTTTCTTCTAGCCTCACTGGGCATGTCCACAACATCTGGTGCCTTCAACAACTGTCCAAGTGTTGTGGAAATATACAGAAGGTCCTTGTACCCTAGAGGGCCATGAACATGCAAAATGAAAAACAAATAAATTAGAGATCACCAGTGTGGTAACCAATAAACATAACAAACACAGAGAGAATATCCAACTCCCTACCCCATCGAATAAAGGTCCCTGCAGAAGACACAAGCCATCATGCCCACAGCCAACAGGTACCCCCCCAAATTTAACTCCACACCAAGGGACAGCAACACCATCCTTTGGAGTGGGCAGCTGGAGATGCACCAGAAAAGACAGGATTTGGTGAAGCAGATGATGTGCACAGTGGGTGAGAGAAGGCAGAGCCCAGCAGCATGCCCACTACGCAGTTTACTGCAAGCTGTTAAGATAAAACCTAAATCTACTCCTCAAAGTAACCTAGGCAGCAGAGCTGTGGGGACAGGGTGACTTGTCATTACCCCTCAGCTGACGTTCACCCAGGCCACCCTGGGTGCGGAGCACCAATCCAGGCTAGGTGAGAAGCCAGCCTGCGAAACCAAAAGAAGAAAGAACAGGGGGACAGAAGTTACATACTCCTGCCAGCACCCAGGCAAGAAGGTGGCTGTGGACAACAGTGAATGCGGTGAGGAGTTTCTTCAAGGGCCAGAGTCCACGACAAAAAAGGGTTTTGCTCTGTCACTGCATCAGAGCTGAAACTGGGCACAGGTTGCCTTCACTGGGCTACAGTGAGAAGAAAGTCCTGGTATCAGCAGCCAGTGAGATTTGTGGTGACACAGACACATTCCACAATTGTCCTCTAGCCCCACATGAGAATCTTTGCAAAGAAAACCTCCAACCTGAGATGGGAAATGGTCCACAAGCAGGTGTTAGCTGCTTGCATGCTCTTCTCATGACACTCCAAGTCAACTTCCCCACTGCCTACTCTACAATCCCTCTTGTTGCCTCTGCCTGAGCTCTGGATTTCCCTGAAGGCAGACAGCCCATCACTTAGAATAGACCCAGGTGCTTATTCACACAGTCTGGGCAGCACAGAGCACAAGATTCAACACAATCATATGTCCCAAGGTAGGCTTTTCCTATGCATAACAAACCCAATGATCAAGGTTGCTTATCCTCAGGCTTCACCCTTTCCCTCTCTCAGCTGCTGGCCTCCAGGATCTGAACAAGTGACAATTCTAAATCTCCTTGTGCCCAGCACAACACTGGGAGGTCCTCAAGGCAGACCAGCAAGTACCTTCCCTTCTATACATGACGCAGTGGATAAAGTACATGCAGGCAACTAGGTGCCCCCTCTTCCAGGGAGGTGAGGCAATCAGTCTTTCTTTTTACAGAACTACATTGTGTCAGGTCTATAAAACAAATGCTTTGAATACAAGAGTTTAGAACACACACAACAGGAAAAGCAGAGAAAAGAGATGGGATCCTGCAAAAGGTGAATGAGGACAGTGTCACCAGATAGTGAGAGCTCTGACAGTTCCCAGAGCACGGCCCGTCTGAAGAAGTGGTCTGAGACAGCACTGTGAAGCAAGAAGGGAGAAGAGCAAGGGATGGCCAGGGAAGGCGTTACCTAAGCTGTTGAGGTTGCTCCGTGAGGAAGGTTGGCCTTCCAGGAAGGAGGCAGTAGATGGTGCCAGGCCTGGGGAGTCAGGGTTAGGTGGTGGGTGGCAGCGTTCGGTCCCTACAGTTTGCAGCAGGTCTAAGAGCACTTTCCGGTTCGCACCTTAGGTGACGAAGGGGGAGTTACAGATCAGAAAGAAAATCAGTGCATGCGCACACCACGGGGGAATGTGCTCTGCCGAGTTCACAGCAGGCTTGACCCTCACAAAGCCTCTAGGATGACCTGGGGAAGGGCAAAACACGTCCCAGCTATCTCTCCCCAACACCAGGCAGCAGGACTTGTGCACAGCAGGAATATCTACTGCTGTGCAGCTTCAAGGGCGTGTGCCACACGCTTCTTGCCCCTGAAGAACTGCCCGTGTCTGTCTGTGCCTGGGCAGTTCAGCAGTGCTACATCAGCCCATTGTGAGCCTGACATGGTGGCCTGAAAAAGGGGGAGTGCATGCCAGCTTTTCCTCTTGCATCTCTGTGTCACAGAAGAGAAATTCGTCAAGGGCTATTAATAAAGCCTACGTAGCAAAGTAAGTGCCTACTATGTGAGCAACTACAAGCTGGGAAAGCATGTTGGAGAAGCATCACCCATGCATGGCATGTTTTCACCTCTCCCCAAGACACTCTTTTGGCCACCAAGGGGAGACAGGATGCTGGGCTCATCCCGTAAGGCTGCTGACGTGCTCCCTCACCTTTGCTGCTCCTGGCTGCCAAGAGCCCTGGTGTCTCCCCAAAATCATTGGGGATCTCAACATCTCCTCCGAACACGATGATTGCTTTGATCATATCAAGGTGGTCATGCTAGGAAACAACAGAAAGCTCAGTCAAGAGCCACTTACATGAGTTCTCATTCCTTCCCTCCCCTTTTCATCAGCCAAAGCGCACCCACAGAGGAACACCACATGAAATAGCCAGAATTTCAAAGGACTCTGTCCCTGTTCCAGCACTTCAAGAAAATCGTCTCTCCTTCCCAGCAGCCACTGTAGAACACTCACCTTCATGGCCAGGTGCAGCGGGGTGTTGCCATCACGTCCCCGGGCGTTGGTGTGGGCGCCGTGTGTCAGCAGGACCATGGCGCAGTCCAGGCGGCCCCTCTGCACCGCAATGTGCAGAGCCATGTCAGCCGTGCGGCTGCTCACGTTCACCTCGGAGCCGTACTCCAGCAGCAGCCGTGTCATCTGTGCCCGAGCGTGCAGGGGCCACGTCGAGAGGACAGAAAGCAATCATGAGGACAAACAGCTGGGCACTCACACCATGCAGGTCTCATGGCAAGCAAAGCAGGGGGAGAGGAGGGAGCCTTAGCCTGGATACAGTTGGCTGGCAGATGCCAGCTGAATTGTTCCAAGCACTGGGGTTTCTCTGTCTTTTACCACAGAACTGGTTGGTGGCTGCACGATCTGGCTAGAGCTTCTGGATGCTTTGGGATTGATACACAACTATAATGACTGGCTGAGATCAATGGAGAAAAAAACCAGTTCCTACTCAGGCCAGGATCCTTGCAGACTGAAAGGAAAAATTGTGCCTTCTGAGCTTCTCTTTATAAGCCAAGCAAATTTAGATCTGCTCTGAAACTCCACAGCACATTTCTGAGAGTAATGGATACTGCAGGAGGGAAAAGAGCCCTGCTATAGCAATGCCCTCTGCTTGCAACAAGCATCATTCAGGTGCTCCAGCATCACATATCACCATCCTGCCCGGCTCTGGCAAGACATGGACTTTCACCCACGTGCCACCACTCTGTGCCTACCTCACACTTTCCCTGCAGTTTCTAAGGCATCATTCTATCTGCTCCCAGGAAACTGGCAGGTAATGAGAAGAGAGCTCCCTCCAGGGGCAACTGTGCTTCAGGGACAGTGCTGCAATTTCCTCAACAAAAGGGAAAAGGGACAAGCTGGCAGTTTCATAGCCATGGATGAAATACTAGGGATGAGCCCACCAGTTTATTTCACTGCAAGGCTCCACTGCTCTATTCCCTGTGGCAAACAGCACCGATTGGCATGGTGCAAAGATAATCAAACACTGGGCTGCTGGCTGGGCTCTGACACTCCCAGGGCTCTGCATGTGCCCTCGGAAAGGGACAGGTTAGCCACAGGAGGAATTAACTGGGTGCTGGGTAGCAGCACAGGCCCTCCCCATGGATTGGCTCCATTTACCTCTGCCTTCTTCGCCCAGTGCAGTGGAATGGCTTCATAGTGTGGGTCCTTGGAGCAAACCTGGCTGGCATCTGCCTCAAGGATGGCCTGGGCACACCTGGAAAAGAAAGTGAGATGACAGGATGGGTGGCTGCTGTCTTGACTCAAGACCTCCACTCACATCACCACCTGCCTTCTGCCCAGAGGAAAACCAGGAAACCCTGCAGCAGCAGCAGGGTCTCAGCAACACCTGCGAGTTCCTCAGCTGCACTTTTGTTTTGCTCTTCACAGAAAGTGTGGGCACAACAGGAAGCATACAAGCCAAACAGTGTTGGGAGCAGGAGAACCTCTTCCCAATTACAAGTTGTGGAGCAACATCTGGGTGCTTCTCTAATACAGGAATATGGCATTTCTGGAAACTCTCCAAACCTGAGAAGCAAAATTTTTCTTTTCTCCTCTCTTTCCATGGAAACATGGGGATAGAACTATAATAGTTAAACACTTGCTGAAATTAAGAATCTGTGTACTTCCCTATGAGTGAAAAGCCACAGCTGTTGTGAACAGACCAATATCTGGTGCCTAGAAAAGAGGGTAGGTAGACTTATGAAATAAGCATGCCCTCTCCACTACCACCAAACAAACCCTGCACAAGAGATGGAGCCCCAGTGCAACCTCAGTGACCTATGCCCACTTTGGGCTTGTGAATGTGTCTCTAATGTTGGGAAGTACTTTTCAAAATGCTTAAAACTCAGCTACCAGCAGCTACATTTTAAATGCTTAAAAATCAGCTAGTGTTGCCTTGAAAGCCCTGTTTGCAGAGCTTGGACACTCTCTGAACATTAAGTATTATAAAGCATATACAAAGGGAATCAAATTTCTCCAAACAAAACAGGGAGTAAATATTATGCCTCTTTTGATTCAGTTCCAGAGTGTGTTATTAAGAGTCAAGAGTATCTCTGGCATACAAGATATAGGAAAAACTAGGCTTTGAAATGAAAGCTTATTAGGATCAGAGCACTAAAAGACAAGCTACAGCAATTAATACTATCTAAGCATCAGTCAATCACCTTTCTACAGCTCATTCTGAGAAGAAGTATTTCTTCTTCTCAGAAGACATATATTTTTAAATCTGTGTCTTTCTCCTGATGTCTGATACTGAATAATGTATTAATTCAAGGAAAAAAAGGTTTTATTCTGAAAGCATTTCTTTCTTTCCCATACCAGCACTTCCCTGTTCTTCTGCCAATGACTACACATGAGACCTGTCCTACTGAGCACAGCCCTGGACAATGCTGAGCAAGCACACAGGTCCCCACACTGGAGGGGAGACTACATACCCCTTCTGAGAGAACTTCAGTGCTGTGTGGATGGGGTAGCCCAGCGTGCCCACGACGCTGCAGCTGGCACGGCACTTCAGCAGGGACCGAACCATGTCCTCTTTGCCCAGCTGGCACGCGAGGTGCAGAGCTGTCAGCCCCTCATTGCTCAGGTGGTTCAAGCCAGTAGTTGGGGTTTTGCCCAGGAGCTGGAGGGAGGAGACAGTAGATAAATAAATAGACAGACAAACACGGAAGAGCATCGTCTCTCTTCCTGAGCTCCGAGGACAGACTCTGGAGTGCTGAACCCCTCACAATGCTACAGCCTGTCCTCTCCACCCCTCCTTCCTGTAAATTGTAGATCTGTTACATGCTGACTGGTTTGTTGCACAAAAATATCCCACTGCCACACTGGGGAAACCCTGCAAGCCCTGGTGCACACATGAGAAGTGGGAATTTAGGTTCTTTTCTTTGGTTTAGCAAGGAATCAATAGAGAAAAGAAACAAACACGAGACAGATAAGACAACAAGCCAAGTTGATGTCACCAGAGAAATAAAGAAGAGGATATCTTTTTAACACAAAGTTCCTAACTGCCCACTCCACAGCACGGCAAGCCCTGATCCTAATCCCTACCTCATCAGGCATTAGGAAACTCCAACACAGACTGGTAGGCAGAGGGAGAGCTGTCACAACAGGTATTGGGCAAACGTGGGGGTTGCAGCCATGGAGAAGAGGCAGTCTCAGGCTCCACCAAGTCTTGGGGAGCTGACAGACCTCAGGAACCATGTGCAAGGCCACCTACGCCTTACAAACCCTGTCACTCTGCCCAGCACTTCTTAGCAATCAACACCTATGACTTTAGACTGTCTCTGCCTTGAGGCTCTGATCACTGTCCCCCATGCAAGGTCACTCAGTTCAAACAGCAGGTCCTGCAGCTCAGGAGAACCCAGGGCAGCTCTAAACTGTCCTTCAGCCTATAGGCGACACATGATCCCCTATGGCAGCCTCAACAGACACTTCCTAACAGGAGCACTCTGCCCAAAACCAAACACCCTGCTCACAGGAGAGAGGGAAGGACAGCCATGGGCCTGAGGAAAAGCAGGATGAAGGCCTGATGCAAATAGCAGAGAAAGATACTTCCTGAGGAAACTTGCTTAACGTCCTTGTTNGCCACACTGGGGAAACCCTGCAAGCCCTGGTGCACACATGAGAAGTGGGAATTTAGGTTCTTTTCTTTGGTTTAGCAAGGAATCAATAGAGAAAAGAAACAAACACGAGACAGATAAGACAACAAGCCAAGTTGATGTCACCAGAGAAATAAAGAAGAGGATATCTTTTTAACACAAAGTTCCTAACTGCCCACTCCACAGCACGGCAAGCCCTGATCCTAATCCCTACCTCATCAGGCATTAGGAAACTCCAACACAGACTGGTAGGCAGAGGGAGAGCTGTCACAACAGGTATTGGGCAAACGTGGGGGTTGCAGCCATGGAGAAGAGTCAGTCTCAGGCTCCACCAAGTCTTGGGGAGCTGACAGACCTCAGGAACCATGTGCAAGGCCACCTACGCCTTACAAACCCTGTCACTCTGCCCAGCACTTCTTAGCAATCAACACCTATGACTTTAGACTGTCTCTGCCTTGAGGCTCTGATCACTGTCCCCCATGCAAGGTCACTCAGTTCAAACAGCAGGTCCTGCAGCTCAGGAGAACCCAGGGCAGCTCTAAACTGTCCTTCAGCCTATAGGCGACACATGATCCCCTATGGCAGCCTCAACAGACACTTCCTAACAGGAGCACTCTGCCCAAAACCAAACACCCTGCTCACAGGAGAGAGGGAAGGACAGCCATGGGCCTGAGGAAAAGCAGGATGAAGGCCTGATGCAAATAGCAGAGAAAGATACTTCCTGAGGAAACTTGCTTAACGTCCTTGTTCTAGTGCAAGGTGGAATCTGGACTCTGATTATGGGAAACAGCACCAGTAAAGAGGGGATATAACAGGCTGAAATCAGGCTCAAGCAATAACTCAACAGAGGGAACTGACTTTCTCTTCCCCTGTCTGCAGCTGTTTTCCCATCCCTCTCCTCACAGCACAGAGAAGACCTGTTCTGGTCCCACTTTCTCCCAGACCAGAACTCGCTCCCACCTCAATGATCTGGGGGTTGTTCCCTCGCACAGCGTAGTGGAAAACAGTCTCGCCGTTCCTGTCGGTGATGTCCACCCGCGCGTGGCACTCCAGCAGCTCCAGCAGGCACTCCATGTCCCCCTTGCGGCACGCCAGGTGCAGCGGGGTGCAGCCATCCTCGCTGTCCGTGCTGTTCACACAGCTGCAAGAGAGGACTCGGAGTGAGGCCCAGGAATGGCCACAGGGAGGAGGAGGGTGTGCAGCTGCTCCAGGAGCTGACACAGAGGTACCTTCCACCTCTGCCCCATCTGGTGTGAACCATGAGGTTCAGGAAAGCCTGGCCTCTTGCCAGGGAAGGAGCACAGGGAAAGGCCATCAAGCAGTCCTGCCCTGGACTCTCTCCCTGACATGCTGCTCCTTTTTCTGCCCGCCATATGGGATCAGCTCCTTCTGCCCAAAGGAAGACAGGAGACAGGCTAGTCAGCAACCTGGCGACGGTGCTGCCATTTGCCCTCCAGTCCCCTAACTCCTTGCCAGTCTCCCCTCAGTGCACTTGTGCTGGTTTTGGCTGGGGTAGAGTTAACTTTCTTCACAGTGGCTGGTATGGGGATGTGTTCTGGATTTGTGCTGAACATGGAGTTGACAAGACAGAGAAGTTTTTGTTATTGCTGAGCAGGGCTTACACAGAGCCACGGCCTTTTCTGCTTTTCCTACTGCCACACTGGGGAGGAGACAGGGTGCAGGGGAGGCTGGGAGGAAACACGGCTGGGACAGGTGACCCCAAAGGGATATTCCAGATCACATGACATCATGTTTAGTATATAAAACTGGGGGAAGGAGGAGGAGGGCAGGGGGGACATTTGGAGTGATGGTGTTTGTCTCCCCAGGTCACCACAATGCGTGATGGGGCCCTGGAGGTGCCTGAACACCTGCCTGCCCGTGGGAAGCAGTGAATCAATCCCTTGTTTTACTTTGCTTGTGTGCACGGCTTTTGGTTTCCTCTTTCATGGGTTTATCTCAACCCATGAGTTTTCTACCTTTTGCTCTTTCAATCCTCTCCCTGCTTCTGCTGGTGGGGGAGTGAGAGTGGCTGCATGGGGCTTGGCTGCTGGCTGGGGTTAAATCATGACAGAACTTCCCCACAAAAAAAAGAGCAAGGGCTTGTGGCCAAAAACTGTTTCCAGACAGTCCTACTGTACCTCCACTCTCACAGCTTACAAAGTGAGCAACAACCCCCTCCAAAAATCAGCTCCTCAACCTCAAACAAGGGTTGCAATAACCTAACCAGTGTCTCTAGCAGGACATTTCAATCCTTCACCTCAAACACCAGAGCTCCCATCTCTGCAGCAGCAGGTTGAAACCTGCCAGCCAGCTCCCGTACCAAAGAAGGGATATTCTAACACAGCCCAGCCTGCCCTCCCAAGCTCCTTCTGAGCACCGACCCCCGGAGACCCCCCTCTCCTTGCCTCAGGATGTGGTTGTGCCGGAAGCTCTCCCTGCGGCCAAACTCCACAGCAATGTGTGCAGGGGACCAGCTGGGGTAGCTGCGGAGGCAGTCGCTGAGCTGCTGGAGCTCCTCCAGGGACAAGGGCTGGCACGAGCTCTCATAGAAAGGGCGCAGCTGCCGGGCATATTGCTCAAAGTACACCAGGGCGTCTGCTTCGTTGTCCAGCTGGAAGAGCCTGGAGAAAAGGCAAGCACAGGGTTCATCCTGCTCAAAGGAATAACCCCAATCCCGTGTATCTGAGAGAAACAGCTCTCTTCCAAACAGCAGTGCTGGGAACTTTCACCTTCTTCTTTAACTAGAGTCATCCTTGTTCCAAGGGAAGCAGGGAGACTACTTCACTGGAAGAGAGCATCCCCCTTCCTGAACAGTGTTAGGTTTTGCTCTGAAGTATCCCCCAGATGCTGAACCACCAACAGGAACGAACAGAAATACACGTGTACCTATGGATGCCCTGAACTATATCACAGCTGCCTGTTGTCGCAGCGTTTGGACCCTGTCCCGTTTCCACGAGTTGTTTTGACGGCAACTCCTCCACCAGCCAACGCATGGGCCTTCCACGCCTCCCAGCCCACCTGCTGCTTTAACACACCACCCCACACGGGCGGCTTCGAAGCAGCCCCCACATCAGCAATTTGGGGCCTTTGGTTTCCCACGTCAGCAGGGACGGCTAAAGGTCTGTCACTCACCGGAACGCGACCTGCGGGCTCTGGGGATTCACCAGCACGCAGTCCCAGGAGCGAGCGAGGCTGTTCTTGTAGAGGGCCACCCTGCCCTCCTCCCGCAGGCAGGTGTGACCGGCGTACTCGGCGGCCGGCACCTCCCTCACGCGGTACGGGTTGGAGAATATCTGCGTGACGCTGCTGAAGGTGTCCAGCAGCCGCCCAAAGAATTGCATCTTCCCAGAGCCTCAGGCGGCTTCTCGCGAGGGAAACGCGGCCACTGGCTCCGCCCGGCCCCTGCCCTTCCCCGCACCCGTGTGACCCGGAGCGCCGCCGGGTGACGCCCCGGCGCCGGGAATGGGGCTGAGGGTGGATCCGGGGATGGCGCCGGGCAAAGCACCACGGGCCCCCAGCGCCCCCCGCGCGCCGCCGCCAGCGCGTGCCGCCCGCCGCCCGCCAATCGCCGGCACCGCCCCCAAGGACGGGCCAATCAGCGGCGCCGCTTCCGGGGCGGGGCCGTGGGGGGCGGAATTAACGCCGCGCCCGCCGCCTGCCGGGGGAGGAGGGCGGAAAGGCGGGNGGTGGGGTCCGGCACCGGCTGGAGGCCTCTCTGCCGCCGCCGAAGGAGGGGATCGGGACCGGGACTAGGGCTGGGAGGGAACGGGACGGGGGGGGCCGGCCGGCCGGCCGCGCTCGGGGCCGGCCGCTCTTCCCTCCCAGTTCCCGGCCACCGCCCTGGAGGGATCCGCCGCCGCTCCTCCGGCTCCGGCGGCGGATCCCCGGCCCGGATTGCATCAGCTTCCAGCCGCCCCGGCTCCACCTTTGCCGCCGCCCCCCTCCAGCCCCTCATTCCTCTCGGGGCTCTCTCGGCTCCGTCCCGGCCCGCCTCGTCCCTCCGAGGGCTGTCCTTATGAGAACGGGGCTCGCCGACGTGGGGAGAGGCTGCTGGGCTGCAGTCCAGGGTCCCGGACCCCTCCTCACTCTCCGAACCCAGGGACGGGGAGGGACCGGCCACCGGCGAGGGGCAGGCACCCCTTCCGTGACTTTCCTGGGCTGCTGAATCACGGGGCGGCCACTTGTCACCCGCCCGCGCCGCGACCCTTGGCCCCCGGAGCCTGGAGACACCCGACCCTTGCGCGGGACCCGCGGTGCTCTCGCCGGGCGGTGGGGCGGCACCTCCGCACGGGTCCCGGCCGGGTGACTTCGCCACGGTGTCACTCCGTGGGGTTGCTGCTTTTACTTTCCCTTCAGCCTCGGGCGGATCTCGCCTGTGTTTCCTCCCCGCGGGGAAGGCTTGGCTTCCCAGCGGGCGGCTGGGGCGTTTTGGGTCCCCCGGGCAGAGCATCATCCCAACCATCTCGTGATGGGATGAAGGAGGGTAGGAGGCCCATCCTTACCCCATTGTTATTATTGCTTGCAGTCATCATTGCTATTAATATTATTACTATGTACTTTTTTAAAAGGAGTGGGATGAGTCATGCGGCCCGGGGTGGGGGGAATGTGGGCAGCGGGCAGGGGACGAGCAGGGCCGGCGTCCTCTGTTCTGAGGTGAGGGACACGGGGCTGGCAGTAACCCGCTTTTCTTCTGGCTGCTCAGCAGGGACAGAGTGAGGAAAGGATGGCTGCGGACGGGCTCTCCAGCAAGGCTTTGAAGGTGAGCACCAGTGGAAACAGGGGCTTGGGAGTCAGGGGGCTGGTTTTGGGGGTCTCAGGCAACCACCCCTCTCTCCGGCAGGTGAAGCGGGAGCTGGGGGAGAACACTCCACTGCTGTCGGATGAGGAGCTGATGGGGCTGTCAGTGCGGGAACTCAACCACCACCTGCGGGGCCTCTCCAAGGAGGAGGTGGCGAGGCTGAAGCAGCGTCGTCGGACGCTGAAGAACCGGGGTTATGCTGCCAGCTGCCGGGTGAAGCGCGTCTGCCAGAAGGAAGAGCTGCAGAAGCAGAAGATGGAGCTGGAGTGGGAGGTGGACAAGCTGGCCCGGGAGAACGCTGCCATGCGCCTGGAGCTCGACACCCTCCGTGGCAAGTACGAGGCCCTGCAGGGCTTCGCCCGCACCGTGGCCACTCATGGGCCCCCTGCCAAGGTGGCTACCGCCAGTGTCATCACCATCGTCAAGTCCAGCACCAACCAGGCCGCCTACTCCTAGTGCTGGCCTCTGTCCCCCGGCTGGACACGGTCCTCCCCGGGGCACCTTCCCCATGAATTGCCTCCCAGCCCTTCCCCAACCTCCTCCCTGTCAGGACCTGTGCCCAAATCTTTCCCCCATCCCTTGAACTCCAGCTCCCCCAGGTAGGGAGGGCTGCTGCCATGTGGGTGCTGGGGTGAGGACAGGACCTCACTGGTGGCCCCCCACAGCCCACTCCCCTCTTGGGTTTGCAGACAGGAGAGAGCGAACCCACGCAGGCAGCAGTGGGGAAGCATCCCACAGCTCCAAGCTGGTAGAAAAATGCCAGGTGCCTCTTTTGTGAGAGGGCATGGGAGAGCTGAATGTGGGCCAGGCAGTCCCAGGAGCACGTACCAGAGAGGGAAAAGAGGAGGGAGAGGTTTTGCAGTGTAGGGGAAGAAGGTATGATAGAAAGGTATCAGCGTTGGGCGCACAACCTGGACCACAGCTGGAGCAGCGGGGGAGTTGGCAGGATGTCTGAAATCTCTGGGGATGCAGATGGCAAGGGAAGGTTGGCAGGTCAGAGGGGGAGATAAAGTGGCTGCAGGTTGATGCCTGGTAAAGGTGAATGGAATGGGAAAGCACTGTGGCAACTTGTGGTGCTGGGGGACCCCAGAGGCAACAGTGACTGGGCAGGGAAGAGCTGGGGGACGTGAGTAGGTGAGCCCAGGCTGTTGTCCGCAAAGGGGAGAAGCAGTGGTGCTGTTTTATCCTTCTATCACGCACATCCTTCACGCCTCTTCCTGCTGACGGGACACTCAGCCTGGCCGGGTGTGTGAAATCCAGCAGCACCGGCAGGAAGGAAGCGGAGGCAGCTGGAGTAGAGATAAACACTGTTTTGCTCAGCAGACCAGCTTGTATGGCCCCACCAAGTCTTCCCCGGTGCCCCACCGCCTACAAAACCCATGGAAAGGTGCTCCTGGCCCTCGAGAGTCAGAGATGCGGAGGCAGAGAGAGGGGAGGAGGTGCAGGAGGTGGGAAGTAGGGGCGGAGAGCAGCCCTGCTCCTGGGAGCTGTCTGGCAGGCAGGTAGGCTCCTCCCTTTGGTTTTCCTCCAGCTTGGACACTGGTGTGGGACAACCTCCAGCTCTCGAGCAGGCTGAAAGGCTGGAGAAGAGCTGGATTTGCTAAATACAGGCAGCACAGGGGAGGTAGCAGGAGGCAGACCCATCTCGGGAGCTGCTGCTGTAGATGATTCCCCTGCCCCTCCGTTCTGCCCCTGCCTGGGTATTGCCACGCCAGCCGCCCTCGGCTGCAGCCTCCATTCTTCCCTGTAGAGAGGTGCCTGCCACTCCTGGATGGGGCACTGTGGTTGGCATCCCCCACCCCAACTCCTCTTGGGTTTATTTATTGCACGAACATAAGTTATTTTCACGTCCTCTTTGCCATTCCGCCTCTCGGCACAGCCAGGATGTTGGTACAGAGCCGTACTTTATATTTTATATATGCAAATCACATTTTATCTTATACTTATATAGAGCAAAAAAAAAAAAACTTATTTATTTTCTGACTTACGGTATGTGTCCTACCCGACTCCTCTGTATTTTGTAGACTTTACAAATAAAGCAAGTTTTTTTTTTTTTTTTTTATATAAAAAAAAAAAAAAAAAACTTATTTTTTTTCTGACTTACGGAATGTGTCCTCCCCGCCTCCTCTGTATTTTGTAGACTTTACAAATAAAGCAAGTTTTTTTTTTTTTTTTTTATATAAAAAAAAAAAAAAAAAACTTATTTTTTTTCTGACTTACGGAATGTGTCCTCCCCGCCTCCTCTGTATTTTGTAGACTTTACAAATAAAGCAAGTTTTTTTTTTTTTTTTTTTCCACAGTGAGAGTGTGTTCGGTCATTCTTGAACTTGGGACAGAGCTGTGTCTGTGAGACCAGATTTTCTGTCTCCCTCTAGCTTTGCAGCAGGACATGCTCAAGAATGCACCCAAAAAAGATGGGATGGAGGATAGCTCATGGCTTTTTAGGACAAAAACAGATTTACAGTCTCTGAGAGAAAAGGCCTGAAAAAGCATGCTTAATGCTGAATACCACCCCCCAAAGCACTTGCTTTCAGGAGCAGTTGAGTTGTGCTGAATCAGCTTTTCCTGGGAAGGATAATGCTTTTCACTACAAAAATTCCCTCCCAGCTGTCCTTGGACCAGGTGCAGGAGAGGCAGGTGCAGTCAGGGCATCTGTGCCAAAAAACTTCCCTACTGCGTGACCTTACTGCCTTACCTGGGAACAGCAAAGGGGAAAGCAGTGAGCTTCTGCCCATGGATGGCAGGAGAAGGGGAAGAAGTGTGGCAGGCACCTTACCAGGAGATGAAGCCAGACCTCTTCCCTGTGTGGAAAAGCCACCCTTCCTCAGAGCTGAGGTGGAAGCGGTGAGCACGTTCCAAATGCCCAGGTGGGCCAGGTCCCCAGCAGGGTGCAGCACTCAGGATGGTTTGGGGGTTTGACATTCCCATTCCCTCTGCCTCTGCAAATGCCCCCAGCCCCAAACACTGCTCATGGAAGAAAATCCCAAAGCCACTGTTTGCTGGGGGCCCCTCTCTCCCACTGGTGTTTCACAGTGAACACCTAAGGAAGGATTCATCTCTGTTCCAGTATTTTGACACATGGGTTTCACTCCTGCCTTGGGCCAGCAGTGGTGTTTCAGCCCAGGGTGCTGCAGTGATGCTTTTCCATCAGTTCCTACATAGACACACAGAGCTTTCCTTCTGGGAAGAGAACAAGACATCCTGACCCACCAAGCCTCAGTCCCTGCAAGGAGGAAAAACTCATAGAAGTCACCCAGACAGCACCACACAGAGGCAGCTTAAGTACAATCTATATTATCTCTATATTTTTTTATTTGTCATCATATTTGCTCATTTCTGCGGAGTATAACGTCACAAAGACCAAAATAGAGAGCGGCTTGTCGCTGAGCTCACATCAGTTAAACACGATAGGTACAAAACTAGGTGACTCTGTCTTATTTATCATACTTTTTTTTTCAGTCATTTATATACAAAGAACTATTCTATATGGGAAAATAATAAACAAATCCCATGGGTATATTACATGGTAAACAAAAAAGGAAGGAAGGAAGGAGAGCGGAAGCAGGTGAGAGAGAGCAGCTCCAAGGGTCTACTCCTGGAACCGGCACATTTCTTGGGCCCTGGGCTACCACAAGCAGACCTACAAGACCATGGATGCCTTGGCCTTCTTGGTTTCAAGCTCTGGATCTCATATTTGTTCCTCCAACACAAAGTGGCTTCAGAGCCAGAGCTGGCTCTGGCACTTGCCAGTCATGAGGGAGAGCAGGAAGCTCACTGATGGATGATTTTGTGTGGTGTTAAAAAACATATATGTATATAAAATTATAAAGTAGGGCAGCTGGCTTGTTGGGTACTAGCTCACCAGGCTCCTCCAAAGGCTGGTGCAAAAGAATTATATTTGAAACCATTACACACAGGATGCTTTGAGAATATCCAGATCCTCTGCACAGCATATATAAATATATATATATATGCAAGAGACATTTCAAAATAAGCACTAAGAAATGCTTCTCTAAGCCTGGACCACCTTCGTGCTCAATGGGGCAATCACACAGATTTCAGCCACCCAAATGCAACAAAGATTGGAGGACTGGGGGCAGTCACCAAGTGATACTGGGACATCATCAAGGCCTGCAAATGCAAAGAAAGGGGAGGATGGGATCATGTCCCATGCCCCACTTTCCTAAGAGAGAGAGAAACATAAGTATTTCACATTAAAGGACTGTTAATCAAAGCCATAGAAGACAGAAGGAAAGTCCATTCAACCTGCAACCCTGCTTTCCAGGCGGCTTTTGCATGAGGAAATTTTACACCAAGCCCACACAAAGCCTGGTAGAGTGTGTTTGCATGTCTAAATAAGCAGTCATAGACTAAGGAA
Source organism: Aleadryas rufinucha (assembly GCA_013397815.1). Classification (NCBI taxonomy): domain Eukaryota; kingdom Metazoa; phylum Chordata; class Aves; order Passeriformes; genus Aleadryas; species Aleadryas rufinucha. The sequence continues at coordinate 29,061 of VZTH01015319.1, read as the reverse complement.
AATTAGTAACTAACAGCATGGCATTGCAGGATGTGTGTAAATGGGGAAATCCAGCAGCAGAGAAGCTGCCCAGCTTGGGCAGAGGTGCTGAATAAATGAGGTGCTCTTCACTCACTGTCGCTTCTGAGACACTCAATCAACAAGCAAATGGATTAGGAAACAAATGGTAAGGTAAACTCCAGGCAGCAAACCAGACTGCAGTTCTCCTAGCAGAGCAGCAAGGAGCAATCCAGAATCACACAGGTCTGCTCTTGGCAGAGGAGGCTTCAAGTGGGAGAGGAAGGGAGAAACTACAGCTGAACACATCAGCTTGCTCCAATCCCTCAATTTTGCTTCCTGCTTGCAGATCGGAGCATCTGAGCTGTAGCACTTGAGTGCGCTGCCCACTCTTCCCCTAGATAATTTTAAGCAAGCAAGAGTCATTTCCTGGTCCCTGGATAGATCTACAGAGGGATCACTTTTGTTTTGGCTCCACTAAGTACCCATGGGTTCATCTAAAACACAACAGAAGCAAGGGGAAGCTTCTCCCACTTCCATGGATGCTGGCTCCACCCTTGATAGCACTGCAGGTGCAGCAGAGCTCATGAAATGTGCAGCAGCAGCAGCAACTGCTGCCTGAGAAAATAAAAGGAGCAAATTTGACCAGCCAGGTCATGTCAGGTTTCAAGTCTGCTCCAGCTTGGCCCAGAACAGCTACAGAGATAAAAAACAAAGGAGTGTGCAACATACCTTCCTGAATATTCCAGCCTAAGGGCAAAACTTGTGTAGCTCAGGGAAAGTCAGTGATGATGAGCATGGGGAGAGCTACCTGTGAGAGACCAGGACCTGCTCTGGCAGCTACCTCTAAGAGGGGCAGATGTGATGCTGGGGGACAGGAAACAAGAAGAAAAACTGGTTTTGTGTTCACGTATCTTCCCTTCCCAAAGAGGGGTGAAGGGGCCAGAGCTCTACAAACTTCCACCATCTATCACAGCCAGTCCTCAGTCTTGTTAGCAGGAGACAGATGCTCCAGGGAGGCTTCCTGCCACAGGAACGCCAGGGAGATGGGAAGCTTGGACACCTGGTGATTAAAGAACTCCGCCCCTGTGAAAAAAAAGTAATTCCATCCCCAATGAGCTTCAACAAGCTTTTATAGCAACTGGGGATGCAGGGAGCCAAAGAACACAAAGAAAGCCCTGTCCCTTTCCCCCTCACTTGAGTAAGTGACTCAAGGACTCATAACCAGGTGCTCGGGAGGGTGGGGACAGATGTTCCTTACTTAGCACTCAAGGCAATGGCTATAGAGAAAGACCAGTCTCTGGTCTGGTCCTCAGAAACGCTTATGGCTGTATCCCCATCCTATTTCCCAAGGATCGCAGAGATGTTAGTACCAGGGAGCTGGGGAGAAAACTGTGCCTACATCAACCATTCAGGAAAAGAAAGAGAAAGCAGTCAGGTTGTCCTGTTGGAAAAAAAACCAAAACATTTTTGGCTACAACTCCAGGCTCCAGCCAGTCACACTTCACACCAAGCTGGGCAGGCGTGGGAAGCCAGAGCCCCAAACCCTGGAGCTTTGCTCGAATCAATTCGATTGCTACTGTAAGGAATGGGCTTGAGCATGGAGTCCTGGCCATTCCACCACCTCCGCATTGCTCATCGTGTCCGTGCCCACAAAAGCTAATGGGAAGTGCCCACTTCTGCAATCTTTACTCTCTAGGAAGTGATATGAGTTGTGAGTTTCTGCATTAATAAATTATTAAAAAAAAAAAAAAAAAAAGAAAAGAAGGAAAATGACAGCCTGTGCTGGCAGTTTCCCCTCCTAGAATTCATCATCAGAGCTCAGCAAAAGGGTCTTCTCGTTGTCACGGGCACCAGAGCAGCTGTGGGAGCGCGAGATCACGTGGCCGCCATTGCGCCAGGGGGGTCCGTGCTCCAGTGTCGACTGTTGGGTGTACTGCTGGTAGGCTGGAGAGAAGTTGTGGATCGCATCTTGGACAATGTCATGGGGATTCATGGTCTCCTTGAGGCTGCTGGAGATGCTCTTCATGGGAGCACAGCGACCTGTTTGGGTAAGACAGGAAGGGACAAGTAAAGAACACTGCTGCCTTCCCCACACCCCTTAACACTAAGGCAAGGGGAACAGGGAACATGCAATCCTTGATCCCGCAGAAGGTGTGTTACAGACTTCCTTAAGCAGCTGCTGAGGAAATGCCACATAAATAGCATCGAGTTTTACCAGGGGTGCTCCTAAACCCAGACACCGTGAGCCAAGTGAGTCCACCACAGCACCAAATGGGGGACACACCATGAGAATGGGACACACCTATAGTGACAACCTCCACTACACACTACCAGTGCTGGCCTGGGTGTGCAACAAATACAGTCAGGTAGGGAGGTGCTCCTCTAAATGCTTTCAGAAGACAAAAATTAAGTAAATTCTAAAAATATAGGAGAAATGGCATTTGCCATTGCACTCACCAAAAATTAAAGACTGCTAGGTGGTATCAAAGTGCCCATGGGAAAGAAATCATGTGAGTGGAAAGCAGCACAAAGTAAGGAAAGGAGGGAAACAGGCAGTACTAGAGGCAGAACCACCCCATGTGTCATAATGATACCATGAAGGAAGCAACAGCAGGAGAATGTACCACCCAAGTGCTGAGCACAGAGGGAAGCTGTGTCTCCTTCTAGGAGCTGCCATGTCTCATGGCTTCTAGGTTCCATTTCCAGTGTGGGCTTCTGGCTCTGGTCAGTTCTGGGGATGAGCTCCCTAGAGAACCAAAGCATGCTGACCATCTGTGGCAATTATAAAAGTGAAGGGAGGCTGGGGTGAGAGCAGCTCCTTTGAGAGCCTGCACAACTCTTTGGAGAGAGATCCCCACAGTTCCAACACAAATGCTCTAAAGCTACGCGTTAGTGCCCATGCGGCTGTTTTACTACTTGTAATCCAGACAACCCTAAAGCAGCTGTGTGAGGCAGTCGAGTTACAGACTTGCAAGGAAAGGGGAACAAGGAACAGGGCAGGCTGTAGGCAGGGTGGGAATCAGGAGACAACAGCATCCCAGCTAAAAAACAACTGAGACAAACACAAAGCATGCTGTACCTACCGTATGGCCCATATGATGGAACAGCTGCATCAGGGACCAGTGGCCAAAGCAAGGGAGAGATAAAAGGAAGAGGAGAGAGAGACAGAGACAGAGAAAGAGGAAATAACAAGAACTGAACAAGGCCCACCGCTGAAACATTCCCCACTGTACTGACCAGCAGTTTACCCTTTCATCACCCATTGATCTCATCTCCCCCCACTGCAACCACTGTTCTTCCAAAACCTCTGGGATGGAGGGGTCATCTACATCAACACTGCCCAAGGGTTGCTGTCTTCCCGCACCTTGGCACAGATCTCCCCCAGCAGGAAAGAACCCCTTTATTTGGAAAACACTGCATAGACTAGGCACAAAACCCCCTTTTCCCAGAAATAACATCCATCTTCCTCTTCCTCAAAATAAGAATCTTCCTTATAGGAGCCCAGCCCTCACAAAGTCATTACAAGAAGATCCTCCTCCTCCATGACAAACATATTGCCAAAGCACAGCTTCATCTTCCCAAGCCAGATTCAAAACAGAGCCTGTTTTAGGCCGTGTCCCTCCTGCCTTCAGTCTGTTGCACAATCTGGAGCAATGGAGTTCCCCTTTGGGGAGACAGGAAGAAGGACAAACCCACTCTACCAAAACAATGCAACATCTTACAGCTCTCAGGTCTGCAACAAGTTGTCGTGGGTGGCATACTGGGGAACTGAAAAGGGAACAGTGCAATTCAAGCAAGGTTTCTGCCCTGGAGAGCTGTTGCACAATAAATCTGTTCAGACACAACGCAGGAGGAGATGTGGTGTTTTCCAAGCTATCGGGCTGGGAGTCGTATCAATGTGTTGGCTGCTTGAGGGACCAGTCTCCACCCAGTCTCACTACAAAGAGACAAGCCATATGCACTGGCATACTTCCTACCTTGGGCATCAATTCTTTTGTCCACATACACCTTGTATGTGAAGGCGTGGCGCAGGGCAATGGCTGCAAAGAACATCTCCACACAAATGATGAAGTCTTGATAGCCAGCAGCTACTGTGCCTTCACCCACAGACACGTTAGCAGAGTGGATTTTGGGGATGGCACCACACTTTTCCAAGATGGCCAACAGCATCCCTAAACAAAGGAACAAGTTCATGTAAATGTGCAGAAAACATGGTCTCACAGTAACTGTAAAGAATGGAAATAGCTGTTTGTGCTGTATGCCCTAGACACAACCCCACTCAACACAGGAGCTACAAACAGAGTGGGCTACATACACCCACCTATGGTCACTTGTACAACAGAGAAAGGAGGAATAAAATGAGACAAATATATTTAGACAAAGAATGTTCAAATATTGATCCTCTTCTATTCTCAACTGACACCTAAACTGTGGAACTAACTGCTGCAGGACTTAATCAAGTCCAAAAGAGTAAGAGGAGTCAGATATTTTTGTAAGCACTCCTGTGATCTCAGTGTTGTCCCAAAATAGGTTCTTTCACACAGTGTACAAGATGCCAATCCACACAAAGAGTCAAGGTATTTGGCTTATTTACAGTTCTGCATAGAAAAGGGTGCTGGCTGGCAAATCCACAAAGCCAGCATGATGACTACCAAAGCTTTTTGCTATTTATACATTTTAGCAAACAAAGCCACTAATGTTCCTTGGCTAAAAATTACCCAATTCTCTTTTTAATTAGTATTCTGTCTTCTTTTGGTTAATGATCCTCTCACTGCTCATGCTAATTAGTCTGCACGCTCAGTCTTTCTCTCCTTTGGAGTCGGTGGCTTCTTGGGTCAGTGGCTGTGATCTCCCCCTGCCAGAATTACCTTTTACTCAGAGCTGACTCAGCACAGTTGCTGAGCTGTCTTTATTAGTTTCTTCCTTATCTTGGGGGTTCTGCCAAATGTCTTTGTGGCTTGTAAAATCTGCATTCTTTGTGCCCCCAATCTGTGGTACATCCTTCTTCCCAAGTTTTGTTAACCTCCCCTGAGGCCACTGAAACATGTTAAGCCCTAAACTTTAACAAGGCAATTCTCCTGTCAAGTAATTTGTCTTTCTAACACCTGGATATCACTTGCAGCTTGTTTCTTAGCTGCTGTTTCACGGATTAAACCTCTTTTCTTGTTGATTAGACTTGGAAGTACACAAAGATCAAACATCCAAGAACATCCTTTATTAAGATAGTTTTGACATATTCCACATTTTACAACATCAGCACTTCCACTAGCTAAAGCAAAAACTGAAGTAACAGAACTTTCCATTTAAGCATGTTAGTGTTTTTGACACACAATTGTAAGAAAGAGGTTTCTCCCTGTCCATCACTTAGCAGCTGAAGAATTTCAGAGAAGACAACGTGTGTGACCAGATGCCTCATGATGATAAACTAGACACCTTATTAGTTTGTCTGTAAACAGGGAGGATGGGCCATACTCCAACAGCCTAAATTCCACCTAAGTTCCTACTCAATTAGTCTTTGAAGTGCAACTCAGTAAACCTAAGTAGGGCATTGAACAGGGAAATGCTTAGAGCCAATTAGTCAGAAGCACTAAGCTTAGGTGGAATTTCAACTTTCCGACTGTGCCTCTGCATCATGTGTACGAATTCTGAATGTCCTTCTCCCGGCGGTGGTTCTGTGGCAGCACACACTGCATCCAGGCAGCTTGCTGCTTCACATACATCACAGACATACCATTAAAGTTTTATTTATAGAGCACTAAAAAAAGCACTAAAATTTTTTAGATGTGCCACTTTAATCAATAAAATGGCAGCATGCAGATAAAATGTTGGCAGCTTGTGCTTTATGATTGTTTCAGGAATGCAGAGGACTCTTCACCCTATCAGCTGATTTTGCCAGGTAGATATTCTTGTGCACATGCACACACAGGGATAATAATGATTCAGGAGCATAGAAACAAAAATTAAAATGAGCAAAACAGGTTTCCCAGAGAAAAGCAATGAATGACTATAAACCAAATGGAATACAGAAAGACATTCTGTCTATTAATCAACATCTGCTCTACCAACTCTTGTGTCTGAGCCCCTGCAGAGAGCTCTTTGTGCTTACCAAGAGAAGAGAAAAGCAGCTCACCTTGCCAGAAGGACAGGAAGATGACAGACTTCACCATGAAGAACTTGAGGACTGGGCTATAGGGACTGAGCAGCTCACGTGTGGCGAAGTAGAAAAGGAAGAGGGCATACAGTGCCAGGCTGACAGAGATGTTGTAGATGATCGTCACATAGAGGTAGCCACTGGTTACACTGAAAAGAGAAGATATATATGAATGCATGAAACTTCAGCATGATCTTTTTCCCCTGCTACTGTCAATGGAGAGTTCCAAGTCCATTTCCTTCCTGCCTCTCTGTCCCATTCCCCCCGTCCCCAACCAAGGCAGAAAAAACATGAAACTAAAAGAGGGCTACCTCTGCCTTCTTTTCTCATGCACATCAGCCCATGTAGTCCCATCTTTTCCCACGGCTCAGCATACACAAGGACAATAAGCAAAGCCAGGCAGAGAAGTGGCAGTCAAATCTTGCATGCTAAATAAATAAACTTACTCAAAGTCACCATCCTGGTACTTGCCGAAGGCCTGAAGGATGACTGTGCTGATCGCCATGAGGGGCTTCACTACACAGAACTGCAGAGTAGCCTACAGGAATGAGAGAGGAGGAATGAGAAGGCAGGAGGTGCAAGAGGGCAAGTTGCCAAACCAGCATCATGATGGAGTGTCCACTGGGACCACTCAGCAAGGCAACGCAATCCAGCCCCAACAAGAAGTCTGAGCCCGCCACTTGCTAATCGATTGTGCTTGAGGACTGGAGCACCCAAAAGGAGATGAAGGAGATTCAGAAGATGTACATGTGCTATTTACTTGATCAGAACGGGAAGAAAAACCTCTCTGTAGGGTTGTTCCTAGAAGCTGCTCAGCCCTCCTCTTCCAGAGCTGCTTTTCACAGGCTGTGGTGCAGCACATTTATGCACTATAACAATATGAAAGCCAAAAAATCCCACACTGTGCTATAGCACAGACACAGCAAGTTTAACAGGGACATACTGGGAAAGGAAAGCAAACTCCAGTCCATAGCTGTCACAAAGTTAGGCAAGAAGGTCCCCTGGATCAGAGGGGAACCCCGCTGTCTGAGGAGGAACTTTTGACAACTGCCACAATATGAAGGCGTTTTGTAAACACAGCGATATGTGTTGCCACACACAAGTTACGAGCTGTTTTGTTGTCATCCACATGACCTTTACTGAATCTCCCCAAAGATTCCATGGCACTTGGGATCAGCTCTATTCATTCTGCCTGCATAAACTACTGCTCCTATTGGGACTGAGTGTTCTCTCAAAGCCACCGCATTCTTCAACTTCCTGCAGATGTTGAACTTCAAAGTCCTTAAAAAGGGAAGACTTATGGCCCTAAAAATGTCTCCCTGAAGAGATGTGACCTGTGCCTCCCTGAAGGAGGCTGGAAGAGCCTGGGTAGATGCTGACCTGTGTGCATGTGGGGAGGGCTATGTAAGGAAAGAAGGTAAAACCAAACAGTAATAATTGCTTTGGACACGATGCCAATTTGTTAGTGGTCATAAGACTTCAAGGAGATTAAAAACCCCAGCACATGCCAGTTAGTGAGTCACTTTAAATATGTGAACTGGAAAAGGTCAAGCTAATTGGTAAACAACTCCATCCTCTGAGCTTCCCCTCCTTCCGATCTGGGGACATTTTAACCATTTCCCTGCAATCCAAACCACCACGTACTATTTTTAGTTGCTTCCTCGAAGATGCTATAGCATATGGGAAGCACATGGACGGTGTGTGACCCATGTGTGAGGGTCACCAGACAGAGGCCCAGCAAAGAATCTTGATCAAGACATCTTTAAGGAAACAAGCTGTTCGGATTTTACACCACAGACACCAGCACACCACCACACCACTGGAGGTCCACAGGCAACACAGGCAGACGGACTGACCCACAACAAGCACCTGCCTGAGAAAAGTTTGGCGAGTGGGGTGTGAAGGTGGAAAGAAGAAATGTTTATAACACACAGACTCCTTCAGGATGAAAGGGACTGGAAAGAGCAGAAAATGGGCAGGTGGTGATGGGAGGCAACAGAAGTGCCAGAGATGATGGGAACAGGGCTAAAAAGGGCAAGGTGTTCCTTACAGCACATTCCACTTCCTGATCATCATGATGGTGGATACTACACAGATCAGCACTGACATTTGTTCTGTTGCCCTTTTGCACCAACCTTCCCAAGAATTTGCCTTGAAAGGTCTTCCCCAAAAATCCTGGAAGTCTAGAAGTACCAGAAAGTGAACCTTGGCATCAAAAATTTCTCACCAAGGCAATATTTAAGCTCAAGCCAAGAAGGATGGAAGTATTTAAGCATTTCTTTGCAGTACACCTCCCTCACAGCCTCCACAGCAGACTTAGCAGTTACCAAAGGGCAGGCATGAGTAGAAAAATTGCTGCCAGATACCAGCAAAAGAAAAGCAAAACATCTACCAAAGTCAGTTACCAAACGAGCTGGGATTTGTGGAAACCAGTAGCAAAAGCACACCTTCCCCATTCCCCAAAGTGTGCTTCTAGTCTTCATTGTTGTGAACAAACTTCCCAAACACAAACACGTGCAACCCAGGTGGTGATATCTGCCAGAGGCTGTGGGACGTGAGAAGCAATAAGTCTTAAGGGAAATTATTTCTCCAGCATTCATTCACCTTCATGGATGTTACACTTGCTTATGATATATTTAAAAGGGAAAAGTTAACATTAGGAGCAAAAAGAATAGGTAATGCAGTGAATCAACCAAAGGGTGTTCAAATGAAACCCAAGAGAAACAGCTGAAGCAGCATACTGGGTGCAGACTAGAAAATAAAAGTATCAGGCAAGAAAATAGGAAAGCCATAAGGACAAAATATGGGGCAGGGACAAACAGAACAGATAAGCAAAATAAGTTGTCCTTTGAAAACGGCCACTTGTTCAGCACAGGTTAACACAATATTACCATGAGGCTGCACTGTACTTTTGATGTTCCTGCATATTGCTAAAACACAGAAAATGGGCCATGATGTTCAGGAGAAGCCAGGGCAGATATCTAGACCCAGTGACTGAAACTACAATGACCTGAGCCCTTTCAAAGAACCAGACCTGCTTCACACTGACTCCACAGAAACCTCCTGTGTTCGTTTCAGCAAGTGAGCAAAGCCTTGAAATTCACCTGCTGTTTCATGACAGCCAGAGGTGACTGACCCACAATGAGCAGACAAGGGCTGAACAGAGGTTTAGATCTTCCTCACTCACCCGCCCTCGACATACCCAATTCAGCACAGACAGACACACATGGTGAGCAATACTCGGTTCCTCCTACAAACCAATGTGTCATGCTTAACCTCCACCCCCTCCTCAGCTCCAAACCACAACAGCAGCACTGGGAATATTCAGGAGGCTGTTACACAACCGTGGGGTGCCTGCGACACAACACAGTCATCAATTTCTTAGAGCTGGGACCTCTGTAATCCAGAAAGGGAAAAAGTTTCTTCCTAGGATTAACATCAGTTTCAGGAGATAATTTGTGTCTTTAACTAAGGCCTTCCTGATGTGGGGTTGAGTAGAAAATGTTAAAAGCATTCTGAACAAACAAACCAACCCTAAAACACCTCCTTTTCTAAGCAGTCTGCAGGCCTCTCAAAATGCTATTAGAGCCCCCCTCAAAGATCTCAGAAATTCAGTAGCAAAAGGCACCATTGCCACCACCACACACTCAATTTCTGCAAGATGGCCCAGTCCCTCCAGCCCATACCTGTTTGCAGAATCTCAGGAATCCAATAGAATATGTCTTTCCCCACAGGCAGCAAGTCCCGTACACGCAGCTGGACCTGAAAGAGCCAACACAAGACGATAGAGTTCACAAGCAAGATTTGGGCAAGAGTGCGAGATTCTTACCCTCTTTATCTACCCTCTCTGTAGCAAAGTTGCAGGACTGGTGCTTTCTCCAACAATGACTGCTATTACAGCCATACCCTCTTTTAGAGATATGTCTAAAACAACATCCTGGCCACATTGCAAATTTTTTTTTCCTATAACTGAGTAGCATAGAGAGAAATATAGATCCTAGAGGAGGCACACACACAATCACCTGAAGACAGAAAAGATTTAAAGGAGGAGAAGGGAATAAGAAAATAAACAAAGGAATAGGTAGGTGTCCAGAAAAGCTGTGAATCAGTCCAGCTTGCCTAAGAGGATGTGATCAGCCTGATCTGTCTCAGAGCAAGGTACTGGTAAATCATTATCTACAATGCCCAGTTCCAGCAGACATTTGCCACCTGACACAGTTTTTCAGGACGGGATAGAGAAATAGTAGATGAGCACAGAAGGAGGACAGCGTCATGCTGTAAGCACAATAAATACTCACTCAATTGGTTTCCCTCTGATCTCAGACATGATGGAGCTCTCCCCTCCCAAGTACTCATAGCAGAGGCTGAGAAAGTTGTATATTACAAAGGCTGCAAAGACATCAATCACAGTAAAATGACAACCAACTTCAAAACAGGTGCAAGGACCAAGAGTACAGGCAACAGACCAAACATTAGCAGGGACTGCTTATGCAGCACCTTTCCCTTCAAAGCACTCCAGATTATTTTCACTGTATTTATCATCCTACCTCAGCACTCACAAGACTATCTGAACAGGAGTTTGGCCAAGGTCCCAGGCCGGTTCCATGACTCATGCCAAAAGGGTCACAGAACCATTTAAAACTGTGGTCAGTCTCTGTTTTATTTGGCATCTGTAAGATGCCATTCTTTACAGGGTTCCCTGCATTATTCCAGGACATTACACTGGTACTAAATAATCTGAAAAAGATATCTCTGATCCATCAGCCATATGTTATGTCCTGTATTTAACCTTTTAGCTGATGAAAAGAGTTTTTCTCTGCCAGGTAACCGGGCTATAGACATAAGAGTTGGAGAAACAGAGGGTTTATAACAATCAGCGAAACTGTTTTCATATCTGGCGGAGATTTTTGCAAAACAAAAAGACTCTGTGCTTCATTTTCTCAAAAAGATGAAATTTCTTGTGTGCTGAATAAACTTCTCCTTAGATCACCTCTTCTCCGCCTTCCCCAGCAACCTGGTACAGATGACAAACAGACTGACCACTAATACTCTGCCCCATTTCAGTTCCCCATAACAACAGATAGATCTCCTTTACATGGAATCCAAACTCATTCAAATGTGCTTGAAATGAGCCTGTATACACCCTGCCTGCCACTCTCTTGACTTGTTATAATTGCTGTTGGACCCTCAAAGTTGTGAGATTTTTTAGGGCAAGGACTGTACTTCTGCATTTGTCACAGACAGCCCTGGGGCAAAATGATGACCCTTCTTGCAACATTATATTCTATGGACACCTGTGTCTGGACATTCCCTAGAATGACAACACCCAAATCCCGCTTTTTGCCCCAAATAATCTGGGATAGAAACAGCAGTCTCAAGGAACTTTAAAATAAGAACAGAAACCTAATAATGTACAACACTGAGAAGCTGATCTCCCCAAGCAGCCAGTTATTAGACCTGAGGTCAATATTTCCACGTGAATGATCTTCCAAAGTGAGACAAATTCTTCTACAAGCATCCAAACTATGCCCTGGCAATGTACTCCACGCTACCCAAAACACTTATAATCTCAAAACATTGTACTTATGGCTTGTAGACGTGTCTAGCTGGCAAGACTGCTATGGCACATAAAAGCCAGTGGTAGACATGCTTCTGTGTATGTAATTGGGATATTGTTATTCCATCTGTAATCCTTATTACTGAACAAAGTTCACACGGTAATGATTTTGCCAAAGCTTTAATTAGGACAGAAAACACTAACCATGGAAAACTTATTTAAATAACTGTGGTAACCCCTTTTGCCTTCAATTTTCCTGCATCTTAGCTGACAGCTCCCAGCACCCAGAGGAAGAAAAGCTAAGCTTTTCCTATTGTCCTCCAGTGACCCCTGCCCTCTGATGTGGTCATTACAATACCAGCTGCCCATTCCACAAGCACTAGGGAAGAGATGACATCAGAGGAAGAAAACAAAACAAAACAAAAAAAAACCGGGGAGAAATATCTGCCCATTCATCCCCAAAAGAAGTGCTAACTAGCAAAGCTCATCACAACAGCAAAGAACTCTTCTCCCATTCCTGGTCCACATTCATCAGATGGTATTCATGATATCAACATAACAAAAAAACCCAAACAAACCCTACTTGTGTCAGTGTTACTGACACCCTGGTTTGTACAGAAGCAGAGTCACATGAAAGAGTAACACCAAAGCAGGGTCCTCGTAACACACACTACAAAATACAGTCCATAAATGGCTTAAGACAGCTTTCAAAATTTATTAGTAGTGTCTTCTTCCACTATTCCCTAACAGTCCACTTTGCAATGTAAAACCGTCCCAAAAAAAAAAGAAGGTGGATGGCAAGAGAGGGAAGAGAACAAAAAGGCTGTTTTGAAGCAATCCCCAGAAAAAGCGAGGGACATAACCTGCTTTCCAAAGGTGTTTTCACCTCCACCTGCAGTTTTCTCACACAGGCCAACATGCCGAGATGAACTCTGGAGCATAGGCAGCTTCCTGAGCAGATGCTCAAATGTTTGCAAACTCCCAGAGCAAGAGAGGCACAGGGCTACTGGCTGTTGCTAGGAGAGCAGCAGGCTTCCTGCTGGACCTATACACACGCACAGGGCGGGGAAAGAAAAAAACCAGGTCCAAACAAAGATGCCTTCTTGCACCACGTGTGCATGTTTGCCATCTGCTGCTGCATCCAGAGCATTGTTGTGAATGTGAAGGAGGGCCTGCTGGTCCCTTCAGCTGATTAACTTCTTCACATGGCCGGGGGCAACTCTCTGCAATGCAGATCTCACCAAAACAACTGCACCAATGAGTTAAGGTTTAATGACAGTATGGTGATAAATTGTCCTCAAAAACACACTGACAGAGTGCAGTCTCTCCTGCTGGGTGAGTAGAGGCTTCCTTCAGGATGACATCAGGAGGGAAGTTACAATAGCATTTACAGGAAAGTGACCATTTCCCTCACATACAGTGCTAGTGGTATTATATCACTGCAGCAGATAACCAAAACCAAGCAGGTGCTCATCCTGAACATGGCACCCTCTCTTCTACAGGACTCCAAAGCACTTTACACTCCACCAGCCTCAGCACGTGGCCACTGTGCTACCCTGTGCAAGCACACAAGTGGCCACAGGATGGGACCAAAAGAATACATTGCTAACAAACTGCACCAGGAACACAGGACAAAGCAAGTGTCTGGCTTCTAAGTGCTGTTAGAAGAGACAAGAGGTAAGCAATACCTCACCTTCTGACATCCAGATATCATCAGATTTTTTGGCTTTATCAAAAGCTTTTACTTTCTTTCAAAGGAAGCAAAGGACCCCAGAAAACCAAAAACTTTGTCTTTACAGAACACTGGAGGGAAGGCTTATGCTCAGAGGCCAGTGAGGGAGACGGTCAAGTTGGACAGGGCTTTGAGCAACCTGATCTAGTGAAAGATGTCCTAGTCCATGGCAGGGGTGCTGCACTAGATGATCTTTAAAGGTCCATCCTGACACAAACCATGCCATGATTTTATGATTTTCAGTCACTAAGAAAGCCATGGTCATCCATTTAGGCACACCATTCAGTAGGTGACAGCAAAGCTTTCTCCATGTTCTCAACCAGAAATAAAGCTCTCTCAGGGCAGAGACTTCCCACCCCTCCCCATTTTCTGTCAGACCCCTCCTTACCTTCATAGCAGTCCCGCACTGTGCCAAAGTAAACATAGTACTGGTCATTGGTGAAGAACAGGAGACTGAGCCATGAGTCAAAAGCATAAATGGGCACAATGAAGAGGATCCGAACGATGTAGCGCTGTTCATTTGGGCAGCTATAGCAGCGGAGATGCATGTAGATCTGAGAGACGGAGAGGGGAGACCAGGATCAGCGGTATATGGAGCAGAGAGGAGAAAGTACAACTGGAGAGTCAATTGGGCCAGGAAAAACAAACTCAGTAAATCACCTCTTGATTGCCTCCAGCAGCCTCAAGGTGATGAACATAAAAGAAAAGATAAGTCACTGTTATCATATGGCATTGATATAGCAACCCTCCGTTTGCAGAGAGGGGGAAGGAGAGGGAAGAGAAAATAGAGGCATTCCTGATCTAGTTTCTTATAGGGAATTGATTTATTTTTACATCACCTTGCCCACATTCTTTTGGTCATACCTTTTTTACCAGTTATCAGTCCTATATTCCTGCTATCCTCTTTTAAGTACCTAAGATTCATAACAGCGCGGGCTGCTTCTCTCTGAAAAGGGAAGGTGCACAGCATTAAGTGCACGCTTATTGTGAACACTCACTCTTTTGGCTGTTTTGGATGCTTTTGAGACTTTCACCTGAAACAGCCTAAGAGAGCCCTTTACAGCACTTCCCACAGCTGATAAGACACAGCCCATCTGCTCAAAAGGTGTCATTCTGCACATGGGTGACAGCACAGCCACGAAGGGTCAGCCATCAAGGGAGCACTGTGCTCAAAGGAACCACGCAGTTTGTGCTGTCCGACTGCACACATGCCAATCCCTCTAAGTCACTGGCTGGGGGGAGCACAGCATCCCCACCCTACCCGCTCCCACCACTCACAGCTCCTTAGCCATCATTAAATCCCACGCCTAAGATGTTTTTTCACAGAATACCCACCTCCTAGAAAAGGTATTGACCACAAGCACACCCTGAAGATGAGCACAATCCCTGTAATGCCCTAATAACAAGGGCAGAGCTTCAGCACGAGTTGTGGGTATACTCTGTTGACCACGGAGTCAGCAGAGGCAAGGCCTCTGTACAGTAATTCTCACTGAGCTGCTGTCCCAGCTGCTGGAATTAGTAACAGCCAGCTGATTACATACGTGCCTCACCACTGACTGATTCTGCTGCCTGAAGAGGCACAAGCATTTGTTTGAAGCTTCACCCTGCATTTTGGGGTGCTGTGAGGATTCTCCAGAGACTAACAAAACATACACTGACAATCTCATCTTTCCATTGTAAGGGAGAGGGGCTTCTGTCTCCCCATCTGTCTGTTGCTTATCCCTTCCTGGTCAAAATTGACTGAGGGGCTCAAAAATACTTCCGATTCCTCTTCTTAACCCATGAGGAGCTCTCAAAAACCTCATTTCCTGAGGAGAACAGGTTGAAAATAAACGAACAAACCTTAGAGATATTTTTGCCTTGCGACAATCCCAGTGACACATCTCATCCAGCACAGAGACAGCTGACACTGGAGTTCAGATGACTCCAAGCTTTGCCCTTGGGATGTCAAAAGAGCCCTGTGATCCGTGTGCCTAGGAGAGCACGGGAACTGCTGCCGTGTAAGAGGACAACAGCGCGTTTCAATCAACGGTGTCTCTCTGGCACTGACCTCCATTGGTTTCTTCAGAGAAGGGCATTAATGCCTAACTGTGCAATGTTATACTGCAGAGGAAAATTTCTTCCTACCCTCAGCAGGTGATCAATTTGACAGGAGGATCCATGGCACTTGTAATTGTTACCCAAGCTGGTGAAACTGCAGGTGTTACTCTTATTCATCTGTGACTAATCCATTTTTTACCTTCGCTAGCCCCTGTACTCCATCAACAGGCTGTACTTTTCCAGATTCTAGTCATCACTCTGGAGTCTACAATCTAACAGGTACAAAACACAGGTTGATAAATAATAGGGCTTGTGTTTCCCCACTGTATTTTTCAGTTCACATGACAACTGCATGAAAGAGTGGGACAGAACAGGATGCAGGGTTTGACTTATTCTGGCTCCCAGGACACCTGCCCCAGAGAGAGGGGAGGGGAAAAAAATTAAAATGAAACATTTCCTGCTACTCCTTTCCGCAGCAGAGTTCAGCCTGTGGAATCCACTGGCACAGGAGATCAAAGGAGGAATGTCAAACAACAGGTGACTAGGATCTTCTAGCTAACAGCTGACACAATTAAAAAATGGCAAGATTCATCTAAAGACCTGTGAAAGGATGGCCTGAGATAACACACCTTTCTGCAAACCTTCAAGACATGGCCAAATGTTTTACACCTGCTAGTTTTAAAGAGTGTGCTTCCTCTCCATTCACACTATGGAAATGGCCTGTTCCTTCATGTGGGGAAAAGGAAAGGATGAGAAGTGCAAGTGACAGAGTTTTACCTGATGGCAGGTGATGAGCAAAGCTGTCCATACAAAGAAACCTGAGATAGCCTGAGCAGCAGTGGTCATGAGGAATATTGGCTGCTCCACAGCTGTGGGGCTGCCATCCTCCGGCATCCAGGAGAAGTTAGGAGCCACAGCTGGAGTGGTGGCAGCTGACCCCAATCTAGGGGCTGCAGTGACATCAGTCATCATTATCATGGTGTCTTTTGGTGTGAGGTTCCAGTTGGGATTGCTAAAGAGCTGCTCACGAGCCAAGACCTGTCAGGGAAGAGAACCACAAAGCAACTGAAGTCAGCTGAAAGGAGTCAGGAATGTAACAGAACTTTGCACCTCTCACATGCCTTTCACCAGGCTGCTCACATGTTTTATGAACAGGACCTGGGTAAGCCTGCCACTGCCACCCCTCGTGATATAACAGATCACGTGGTACTCAGGAACCTCTGACAGCCTCCCAGAGATCATGAAATCCAGCCACTGCCATCATCAACACCCTTCCGCAATAAAAATACATAAGATGAATACAGCATTCACCAGAGATCACAGAATCACAGGATGGTTTGGGTTGGAAAGGACCTTAAAGATCATCTAGTTCCGAATTCTGTGCTGTGGGCAGGGACACCTTCCACCAGACCAGGTTGCTCAGAGCTCCAACAAACCTGTTTCTGAACACTTCTAGGGATGGAGCATCCCTAACTCCTCTGGGCAACCTGTGCCAGTGTCTCACCTCTCTCACAGTAAAGAATTTCTTCCTAATATCTAATATAACCTACTCTCAGTTAAAAGCCATTTCCCTTAGTCCTGTCACTACACACCCCTGTAAAAAGATCAGAAGGAAGTATCTAAATAATCCATACTGGAAGATGACAGGTACACCTAAGTTAACAACTCTATTTTCCATGAGTACAGGCTATTCTGCTGTGTCCTAGTGTCATGGTTAGCCTGCCAAGCAGCAACAAGCAACAGGAACATGTGCCACAGTGTCCCTGTCCAGGAAGGGGGCAGGGGGAAGAATGTCCTAATTCCTCCAGCGAGCAGTCCCCACCTCTCCTACTGCCATGTTGAAAACCACACTCAGCCCAAAGCACCCTCATTGAAGGATATGCACTGAAAGCTCTTCTCACTTTGACAGCATGAACAGCACGGAAGTCATGTTTTTACCAAAATTGTATGGCATGGTACATTTAGACAGCCTGTTACTAATTTTACTAACTTTGCATTGTTTTCTACATGATGTGAATTTAACCTGATTGGCTTTTAAAAGCCAGCTGACACATAAAAACACATGCAGAACACAAGAATATGCAAGATTTCAAAGCAGCATGACCTTTGGCCATTTCCTGGATAAAAAGCTGTCTTCTTTTAATGGAACAAATTCTTGAAGGTCTAAGATCTAAAGTAGCTATTATTTTCAATTTGGTCATAAGCAGGCTCTAGTGTGACCTCTGGATTGTAGGAAGATAATCCACTTAAACCAAGATCACAAGCAGGCAGCCATTGGTTCTATCCATTAGAAGAGCTGCTTCTGATGTGGCTGTCAAAGGCAACAACATAATACTGCCTCCTTCTGATAACCTCCTAATATTTTTCAGAACAGCCCTTCTATAAAAGTCCAAGACATAGCTCTTACCCAGGCCATTAGGATCAGTGGACGGAAAGGGCTTTAGAAAGGCCAATGATCCACTGTCACAGTTTACAGCTGCAGCAGGGAAGGACACATCTGTCATCTACTGACAGGTTGTTAGAGAACACAAAAGAGAACATATATTCACAGAGGAACTGCCCCAACCTTGCTTCACCTGAAGCCACAGCGCAAACGAGGGAAAAGGTACTCAGTAAAAGCAGAGTGCCAGTAGCAAGTCCTTTCCACATGTACACTAAGGTGTGCAAGTGGCCCCTTCAGCAAAGGCTTTTCCAGAACACACTCTCGTATCAGTGATGTGCAGCAGTCTGATGCTACCTTATGTCACATTCCACCTCCTTTCTGCTTTCTTCCACAGGGGAAAGAGGAAAATCCTGAGAAATACCCAGATTTGTTTAAGCATATATTATCTTACTAGAGGTGGAGTTGCATAACTGCTGCGCTTTAATATACAAACTAAACGTCAAACTTGGCTTTTCTTTGTTCTTTCCAGTTGTTGTTTCACCAAAATATCCCTGCTCCGAGTTACAGCTTTCCATAACTGCATGTACAGTACGGTAATTCCTTTCCGGTCCTGATCAGTACAGGAAATATCACTTAAGTTTTGAGCTTCTAAGCATACACACACACACACATTTCATTATCTGTACTATATCTAAAAATTTGGAGAGATGGAGGCTGGGTGGAGATGCCACAAGTTAGCAAGGTCCTTATTGCTTTGAGAAGAAAGGGATTTCTACCCAAGTAACTTCTGAAGCAACTGAACATGCACAGTGCTGAGAGCACTTGCATAAAGCTCAAAAAGGGCACATCTAAAATGAAATCAGAGCAGATGCACCTGTGGTTAACCTAGCTCTAAATAAAGTCCAGCCAGCTGCAGTCCTGCACATCCCAGTGCACTTTGGGAGCTATGCAAGACAGGAAGCTGCTAAGCCCTTCCTAAAGTTCATGAGGGAGAGGATTTGTACGGCAGATCACAGGTGCCAGGAGGAACAGGACCTGGACCCCTGCACTCCAGCTAATCAAACCACATCAACGGCACAGACCCAAAGCCAGCATCAGTAATGTCAGCAGAACTGAGGATCTGAAAGGAAACTCTTCTGTGTCTGCACTCATTTTAAAATAAGTGGAAACAGCAAAAAAGTGATCAACAAGCATATTGTCACGACAGGGGTTATATATTCAGAAGCAAGGTCACTTATAAATGGAAGTTGTGTATGTAATCTTAACACTGCCCCCTTGTGATTATAAATCAAGAGCCATTAACTACATGATTGTGCATCATTCTTCACCTAATCCTCTTCAATTCACACAGTTATTGAAATTAGTAACTTTTTCCACCACTGTGTTCTGAAAGAAAATACACAAACTCTCTTACAAAACAGGGTCCTACATCTCCTACCCAAACCCCAAACCACCTCACCCATGAGCACTCCTCTGTTCCTCAGGGTTGCCCCTGAGGACAGCTTTTTATTTCCTTGACACCTTTTATTGGTTCTATGCATTAGTTTACAGTTCATTTTCCTTGCTAGTGAAACAT
Organism: Aleadryas rufinucha; assembly: GCA_013397815.1. Classification (NCBI taxonomy): domain Eukaryota; kingdom Metazoa; phylum Chordata; class Aves; order Passeriformes; genus Aleadryas; species Aleadryas rufinucha. The sequence continues at coordinate 9,622 of VZTH01015319.1, read as the reverse complement.
GAAGGAATGCTGTACTCCAAAATCTGCAAAATTAACATAAACCTTCCAAATTATCCCTTCTTATCTCCTCAAGTCCCACACATCAAAGCTACAGTGACAGGTATAAGCAGTGCATAAAGCTGTTATGAAATACTGTATGCAAGAAGCTGAAGCCGTAAGAGCAATTCTGATCTATACTTAAGAAGCAGGTAATAGCACAGATGACTGGAGCCTTAACCAGGAGAGTGGATTTCAGCTCATTCACTACCACCAGCTCAGTCTGCTAGCTCCTCTTCTGCCTTGTTAAAAAGAGCATCGTGAGGGTGGGCTGTGGCAACTCTCTCAACAGGCCTTGCTTCTGAGATGCCTCTTCCCTACTGTGCAACAGGACACAAGCCTAGTAAAGGTGGTGCCTGGGAACATGCCACAACAAAAGTACTGCCTTGATAAGCTATGGATCCAGCACCTTGGTATCAGCAGCTTCCCTCTTACCTGACACTGTGGATGTGTTTTGACACTTATTTCTTGGACACCTACCTCCATCACAGCCCAAGTCAGTGCCACAACACACCCTCCTGCTTCCTCACATGCCTGGGTAAAAAGGCACTTTCCAACAGCCAAAAAGCTATTCCCTATTCACCTCCATCTTCTCCACTCCCCCAGTTTGCTACTTCAGTTGTGCAATGACCTGACATTGGTCAGGCTCCTGGCTGTGATCTCTTCCCTGGTGCTCCTCCCAGCTGGCTCTAGTTCTCTGTTGCTTCTTGCGCATTTTAAGCTCCCTGGGACAACCATCTTTTTGTTCTCTGTCCATACCGTTCCCAGCACTGCAAGGTACCAAACCATGAGGAAAGCGCTTGACATTACCATATGTCAAATTAGGGACATTTAGAAACCTAAATTACCAATGTGATACAAGCCAATCTAATGCATAATAAATTTTGAAGCGTTTCTTACTCTTCTGCCGTATCCTGCTTTCTCTGCCCACCTCCTTAATCTCCACCTCATTGCTTTCAGTTCAAGGGAGAGTAAAGTTCCTTGCACACTTATTTTCCCTCTCTGGAGAGCTCTCCTAAATATATCAAAGGAAAATATTTCAACACTTCTAAATATCACTTTTGGAGCTTTCCCCAACTCCAAGTGACTACCTTGCTCCCCCCGGAGGTAACCTGCAATATAACAGGACCAGAACAGAGAGCCACGAAAAGCACCAAACTCTGGAAACTGGAAACAAGCACACATAAAAGTACATCTAGGTAAACACATAGGGCTTTTGGACGCGGGTTAGGTGTATTCCAGGATGGCCACAGGAAACTTGGGTTAGAGCTAGTATGATTCTTCTGCATGGGCTACAGGAGCTTCTGGCAGTGCTGAGGTCTGTCTGAGATCTGTACACAACCACCTCCCAACATGGAAGGCAGAGCCCCATCCCCTACAAGCTGTCACCTGTTCCTGCCCAGATGTCATTACAAGTTATGTACCTTAGAGCAAGACAAGGCCTTGTGCTGCCAAGGCATTAGCTTAAACACCAACCTAGTACCTCTTACACTCATCTAACACATCTTCTAGAAACACTTTAGGAGTATTAGGGGGTGCTCTCAATGCAAGGAGGGGAAAAGAAAACAAAACAAAGCCTGTGCTATTTCTATCAAGGCAACTATCCTGATAAAAACCTAGAGATGCAAACCACTGTTACAAAGATTCTTGGAAGCACCAAATGGCATGGGGACCAGTTCTCTTAGAGACATCACACAGATGTAAAGTAGAAGGGATGTGTCCACATGGCCTGCATGCACAGAAAAAACAGCAGCACACTGATTCTCCATCAGGAGCAGATTACCAGTCCCGTGTCTTTTGGAAACAGAGACCTTCTGTCTCCAACATTAACATGGCAGCTTCTTCTGCTGAAAATAAACTCAGAACACAAAACAGACAGGATGTGGCATAAGTGAAAACAAAAAACTTCATTTTTGGCTTGCATAAAGGCATGGAAAATGTTACTGCTGAGGAGGAGCTATTTCTACATAAAGATAAACAAACATAAATATGAAAACCTCATTTCTGACGCAACAAAAGTGGTGTAAGAGGAGGGGAGAAAGGCTCAGGCATGGTCCTTCAGTTGCATGGGGTGTATCTGCACACATAATGAACCACAATCTAGTGAAGGAGGAGGTGTCTGCCTGCTCTGAGCAAGACCTACCCCAGTGCCAATAGGAAAAGATCCCCAAATGACAGGACTCTGAAGTTGTTCTCTCCCATCTGCAAAGACAATCTGTGTTTTTAAAATAGATCATCTCAACCGAGGCTGAAAGTATTTAATTTCTAAACTGCTGAGCGAGCAAAGAACGATACACAAAGCTATCCCATGAAAGAGTCTTAACAGCTAAGCCTCCTTCTGCTGTACAAAACACAAACCAAAAAAACACACATGACCTGGCTCAAAGGTTCTCCTGGAGAGCTACAAGACAAGAAAGTGTTCTTCCTTAAAACCTACTCCACACTTACAAGTTAACAACTCTATTTTCCTAAATATCAAGCATTTAAATATCCACTGAACTTTGTTAAAATACCACAAAATCATTTTCCATTCCCTTCAAATTCTTGTTTCTCCATTAAATTATCTTTATTCTGGATCCAAAAAGGCCAATACAGAAATGCCATGCAGTAGATAAATCAGAGCCTGAACTTTCTGTATCTATCAGGACACAAGCAAGAGCTTTATATTAATTAAAGCAGCAGCTTAATGTTTTTTGACAATGTGCCCTAGACTTACAAGGAATACAAAAACACAGGACAAAATGGTTCAAGGTTTATTTTAGACTATTTTAATTATAACAATGCCTAGAATTGCCAGCTGGGACCAGCTCTTTCTATTGTGCTAGGTATATAAGATAAATAATTAATTTAAGGTTTTTTCAACACTCAGAGGGATGGCATCATCAGCTGAAATGGCAAAGGAGAGGAAAAGGAGGTAGATAGGACAAAATAGTACTACACAGTAAGAGAGTCACTGGCACAGCTGAAATCAGTGATAGCGATCCAAGAAAAATCAAACGCTTTTACATTTATTACTTCTCAAATTGCTTTTGCTCTCTGGGGTGGCATCTAGTTTACTTAGCTATGAGACATGAAAAGGTCCCAACAGTGCATTTTTAAGCTCTCCAGCAGCACTCCCAAAACAATCGGAGTTAAGTATGTGACCTGGCATGCAATTTTAACTAGTACAACTCATTTACATTTTACTGCTCATGCTGGGCAAAGCTTTCTTAACTTCAAGTCGGTGAAAGTCACCCCACAACACACACATGGCACACAGGCACACATGGGTAACTCTGAACACACATGAGCAATGCTGTGCTCAGTCACAAGACAGGCACTCACCGGACTTACAAGCACACGCACTGCTTGCATCTACAAGCTACTGCACTCCATGTCAACTTGACGCACTTGTCTGCCTGCACAACAAATGCAGATCCAAACGCAGTTCCCCTCAATGTTATTTCTTTAGAGGAGCGAGCAGTCTGAGGAGATGCCCCAGTCACAATTTCAGAGCTGTCAGTACAGTCAGTGGAACAAGAGAAAAGTGTCACGGGGACAGAAGACCAGTAGCATCAGCAAGAGTGGAGCAGGGAGCCATTAGCTCAGAAGCAGAAGGTAGAGGAGTCAGGCACCTAAGGAAGACCAAACCACAGGGCAAGGTACACATCCACTAAGCCACACTCAAGAGATGATCCGATGCCTACATTAACACAAGGCTGCACTGTACACACAAACAATTTCACCTTCAACAAGGTCACACCCCTACTTTTCTCATTTTAGGGAAATTAAAATCTGAGAATACCAAAAAATCTTCTCCACTTCCAGCTCACATGGCCCCCACCCATTTTGCTAGCCCATAGTCATCCCAAAAGAAGCGTCCCCTCCCCATGTGCCCATTAAAAAACTCAGAATCAACAACAAACCCTTTTACCCTGAGCCATGCACTCTTCTTTCCAGAGTTTTTTTCTGCTCTATTAATTTCTGTTGTCTCACTGTATTCGCACAGCCCTCCTCCCCCCATCCTCCTCCTCCTGTTTTGTTGTTTGTTTTTTTTTTTGTGGACTGACCCACATTGTGATAGGTCAACATCCAACATCCAGTCCCTTTTTTGGAAGGGGACAGGAAAAAGAGAGAAAAGGGGAGGGAGAGGAGGAGAAGGGATGTTCCTCAGCCTTCCAACCACTCCTTTGAGAACAGGATCAAACACACTAGGCCACGCGCTGCGTCCCTTTCCCGTACTCCCAACAGCCCCACTCCACACACACCAGGCTCTCTGCTCCCAGGAGAGAAACACAGAAAGACTATAAAGATATTCTGCAGAGGGGAAAGAGGCAAGAAGAAAAAAGGATGTGTTGTAAACAGTTGTGTCCCACATGACAGAGGATGTTTGCATTTTATTTTCCAAACTCTCAAGAACAAAGTCAAATCAGAACTTATTCCACCACCACTTGGATTCATTGTTTCTCACCTCTGAGTGCCAAGACAGGGTAGACAACAGTTTTAAAGTTACCACAGGGTATAGAGTTTCTTCAAGAAGAATCAGAACTCGAACTCTACAGCAGCATGGAAAAGTATTGAACTTGTAGCAGTCATGCACAATGCAAGTTTTTCTAATACACTAGAGTATACTTTTCCACGCAGAACATGACATATAGAATCCATCAGATCCATACTTCAACTTAGCAAATAAATGAGCTGAAAGAACCCAGACATCTTATCACAGGTCTAGGCAACTGTGCAGTGGAGCATATGAGGGCAGTGGCACATCTGACTTCCCTAGGAATCATTCTCTGATGCAGATATGCAGCAGTGATGAGCACTGCAGAAGTAAAATCAGTGATTCTCCACAAAGCACCCAAGGCCACACTCACTATAAAGCCATTCTGTTATTGCTACAATAACAGGTGATTGGCTTATTTTTGTTTGTGCTTTGTTGTTCTTTTCTTCTTTCTTTTTTTTTTTTTTAAACCTCTGGACATAAGACACAAACATCCTTCCTAATTCCCCAAAATCATGAACTTCTAATTTCACTGCTCCTATCTAACACTAGCCCCTCCACAATTCTCTCCTGCTCTGCTACTTCATCAAGAAAAATAAAAATCCTACAGAGGCAAACTTCTGAAAGCAGAATTAGGACCTCTGTATTCCTTTGTACTCCTGGACTCATGGGAGTCTCTCTATCCCAAAAGCCATCAGCAGCAATGCATTTTCTCTATACAGAAAAAAAATCCACGCTAAACATCAACCTGAGAAGATGCAGCCTTAAAAAAAGGACAAAACTTCAACCTAGTGTTTCTAGGCACTGTGACAATAAATTACCCAGCTGCATGAAGTTGCCTGAAAGTTGCCTGAATTTATATGAATGACTTCTAGCTTAAGACTCTTGTAAAATCAGTGCCATCACAAAGTCATGGAGGGAGGAAAGGAAGTCTGTAAGTCAGGAGAGTTTGGAGGAAGAGAGAGGTGGGACAATTAGCTGCAAATAGCATCACCGACCACTAACCAGTCTTTCCTAGCAAAACTGGCAAGGACAAGACAGGATGTGGTGAGCCATGAATATAAATTCACTCACTTCTAACCTGCCTCCTGAGGTGACTGACTTGTCTGTGTTCATTTCAAGTAACCTGGACAGAGGCACAGCTACATTACTGCTGCCTAGGCTGTATCTGTGCTGGAGACGACCAGGCAGCTGCAGGCTCCCAAGCAATCAGCTCAGCAGCCTCCAATAGCATCCATGTCATGTTCTGCAGCCTGAGGAGGGAACACTGGGTCAGCAAGGGCAGCTTTTAAGGTATTATTTCATCTCATCTCCTTCTTGAAGCCTCACTGCTGCACTACATAACATGTTGCAGTCATTTTCTTTGCTGAATCAGAGGGACTGTTTTTCACTAGAGAATTGATCGGGGGCCACATGTACAAAATACCCAAGGCAGAGATGGACACTCTGGGGCTAGACACAAAAAATGTGAGGCCGTGACACCAACTCCCTATGCTCTCGGTCACTCTTCATTATACAACATCCTCAAGCAGCTGATCCTTTCAGTATCATCAGATTCCCAGGCACTGTGACTGTAAGATAATAATAGCAACATTCCCATCCTTTCAATACAGAGACAGACTTGAGGGTGGGGAGACAAATATCCAGGTACTGTATGGGTTAATACTGCAGGTAGAACGTCAGTTATTTCCCTTTTCAGGTTTCCTCTGAATTATGCCCCTCAGGGGCTATAAAGACCTGGTCAAACCCAGATACAGCAGAGTTCTTGAGCAGCTTGCCAGTACACTGCATTTTCCCTGGACACAGTTTGCTCTGTTGCCTTCCCACACGTTACTTACAGCATCAGAAGCAAAAACCCCATGGAGGCTGACCTGATTTTTAAAGAGAGAGAACCTGGCTATGAGCGAGTACTCCAGCCCCTGCCTCTTCTTAGAAGAGGGAGACTCTGATGTGAGACTCCTGGAGGGTGGCTGTAACTCACTGCTTTAGCTGGCAGAATTTCACTTCTAAAACCTTCCTGGGGAATTGCTGCTCTGAAAACAAGTCCAGCTGTTCTCCCCAAAAGTAGTCCATAAAAGGAAAAAAAAAAAAATAGACAAAAATGGGGGAGGGGAAAAAAAAAGAAAAGAAAAGCCCCCAACCCCCTTACTATAAGGGTGTTTTCAGTTCAAGCTCTATAATATTTTACAGTTGTTTTAGCTAAGTGTTTCAATCCATCTTATCACAGTGTCAAACTGCTTTCAGAGTCCCAAGTGTTTTGGTAGGGTGTGAGGTCTTGACGAGAAACCGCTCTTCCACCACAAGAAAGGAAACCCCAATGAGTCTGGGAAGAAGCGAGAACAGCACACAAAAGACACAGCGCTCCAAGTGAACAGCTGGGCAAGTCAGCAAACAAAACTCCAAGCCAGTGCTATTCTTTACAGCAACTCAAATTTCCAGGGCCTCGGCAAGCACAATCAATCACAAACTCTAAAGCAGAGAAGAGCTTCTGCCCCCAGCCAGGGCCGTTCAATAACACACAGCTGCTTTGTTACATGGGCAGCCAGCAGCAGGTGTGTACTAGAAAAGCTCGACTGTACAAAGGTTAAATGCAATTTTTCTCTGAAGCTGTGCTATCTTCTTCATATTGTAGACAGACCAACCTGTACATTCACTGCTGCTTTCCCTGGTTTCCTCAGTTTTAGGCTGGAAACAATGAGAAAATGAGTCATAGAAGTGGCTCTTCAGAATCAACAAGTTTGATTTGAAACGTCGTGTCTTACTTCAACCTTCAATACTTCAAACAATACAACACTGGGCTCTTGAAGCAGCTAGGACCAAACAACAAATATCTCCTGAGGAGTTCACTGTTTCCACCAGACATTGCTGAAAGAGCTCAAAGATATCCTTTGAGCTGCTAGAAAGAGCAGGTAACAGTTTATCTCCCTCAATGCAAACATAAGCCAATTAAAAACGAAACCACAACAGGAAGGCAGAAGGAATGAAGGGTAAGTTCCTCACGTGGAAATTAAAAGGCTATCATCTTACGTCAAAACATAATTAGATGTTTTAGTTAATTCAGCAGTAGAACTGGGTAGAAAAAGGGACTACCTTTTTTGAGGGGGGAAGAGGTGTTTTAAAAGTTATTTTGTGCTAGGAAAAAACCCCACCCACCCCTCCTTTATCCACGAGAAAAAAAGAACCTTAATCCCACAATTGCAAAAGCTCACCTCCCAGCCTGCTATCAGCAAACAGGCAAAGAAGCTGACAGAGAACAAGGCAGGTTTCTAGCTGGATTCTGTCAGATGGTTAGAGACCAGACAGCTCAGAATGCTTTCGTTATGCCAAACCAGCCAGTCACACCAAACTCATTTTCTGACCCGTTTATCTAAGAACCTTCCCCTTCTGACTGCCACGCATCCCAAGGAGACAGACAAACTAAAGTCCAAAAGATACCCAGTGGTTAGGAGGTGCTCATGCCTTTGCCCCACATCTCCAAAACACAACTCGTTCAGCGCTCTGAACTGATTGTTGAGACCTGAGCAGAATACAAAGAAAAACATCTGCCCACACCACCGAGCGGGTCAGAAATGCTGACTTCAGTAGCAAAGTTCCCCCGTCATTTTACAGCAAGACCAAATCACTCCTGCTGCAGATGCAGAGGCAGCCACCTGCTGCTTCCATGTCACCTAGGGTTTACTGCATAACCATAATAACGACGGTATTAAGGACCTAAAAACCTGCTCCCCTAGACCAGAGCAGCTTTGAAGCCCATTTTCTTGGGGACAATAGTGAAAATAAAGCCAGAAGTAGACCCTTCTGGGGCACCTTCACCATAAGAAAAGTTCTCCCTAAAATCTTACAGTTTAGTACTTAGCCAGCATCCTAAAAGCATGAGAGTTTATTTTTTCCCCAACAGTATCACACGAATGCAAACCTTTAGTATTAGAAACCTGAATAACATGAACATTTCTAGAGAAATCTGTGTCCTTTTTAGGGAGGCTGCTAAGCTCTTAGACCAAAGGGTAACATCCAGCAATCAAAGTTCCAAGGCACAATTAACTGCTGTATTAAAAGAGCCAAGTCTTTGTTAGTGGGATGTATGCTCTATTACATTTTCATCGATTGTTTTCTTTTTCTTGCAGGATAAGAAAGCCATTTCTATTCATCCTATTAGCCTTTGCTCTATTATTGATCAATGTCTTCTATTTTTATCTTTAACAGAGGTAAACAGTCTTCTCTGTGGGGAAACTTGTCTTTATGTCTTCAATAATTACCCCTGTTCAAGCTCCTTACATGGCAAGAACAAACTTTCTGTAAGCAGGAACCATCTTCACTATTTCCTCTAGATTTCCCACTCCTCCTCCTCCGCCTACTCCTGACAGCTTCAGAGTGTTCCAAGCAGCTTTCATAGAGCTGTCCCCGAAATCACTCTAGTCCCTTTCCACAATTCATCAGAACTCAGTCACGCACACATTCTTCCAAAGCCTTCCTTCCACTACACGCTGCAGCTGCCAAGGCTGAATTTCGCCCTCACAGAGCAATTAAGATTTCGAGACACCATCAGCATCCAAACAAGACCCACCACAACTCACCTACAAAGCAAGAGAACACAGGCACACTAACAGCCTCCTCACACACCTACCATACCAGCACATGCACGAGGCGTCTGTCGGTCCATCCAGTCTGAACCAAAGGAAACCCAGCAAACACAAACCTGGTGCCCATCACGTTACTGCAGTCTACTGAGCTCCCAGCCCATCCAGGGCCAGATACACCCGTGCAGACAGTGACACCCACCCAACGCCACCAAGGAGCGTGACAGCACTGGGGAACGCGGGGGCTGTGCTGGTGCGTGTGTGTGCACAGGGAGAGTAGAACAGCTACAGCAAAGACAGGTTGCGGGGTGGGAGGGAGAGGAAGGAATTGGAGGTGGGGGCTGCACTGGGAGGCTGTGGGTAGACGCGGGGGTGTGGAGGCGTGTGTGTAGGTATGGAGGCCATGCGGGAGGAATGTGCGCGGAGGGGGAATGGCGGGGTCAGCCGTGAGAAGAAGGGAGCGCACACCGAGGGGGAACGGGGCAGAGGGCTGGGAGAGGACGGGGGTAGGCGCACGGGCCACGCCGGG
>VZTH01015313.1:2755-17051 GCA_013397815.1 Aleadryas rufinucha | reverse complement strand
TGTCCCTTTCTGCTGGTGACCTGTCCCTTTCTGCTGGTGACGTAACCCTTTCTGCTGGTGACCTGTCCCTTTCTGCTGGTGGCATGTCCTTTTCTGCTGGTGACCTGTCCCTTTTTACTGGTGACACACCAGTCCTGCTCCCCAGGGGCACGGGTGGCTCTGTCCCTGGGTTTGGGTGCTGTGAGGGACACTGGGCATGGCCAGCACCCTGATGGGATCTGGCTCAGCACCCCAGCTGCCTGGGGAACCTCTGTTAAGGGGTGTGGATGGAGCTGCTCTAGGTGTGCCCAGGGAAATCTGGCCACACAAAAATGTTGCCAAACCCAGGGTCAAGGTGGAGATGAACCNCCTGTCCCTTTCTGCTGGTGGCATGTCCCTTTCTCCTGGGGACTTGTCCCTTTCTGCTGGTGGCATGTCCTTTTCTGTTGGGTCACTTGTCCCTTTCTCCTGGTGACTTGTCCCTTTCTGCTGGTGGCATGTCCTTTTCTGTTGGGTCACTTGTCCCTTTCTGCTGGTGACCTGTCCCTTTCTGTTGGTGACCTGTCCCTTTTTGCTGGTGGCCTGTCCCTTTCTGCTGGTGACGTATCCCTTTCTGCTGGTGACCTGTCCCTTTTTACTGGTGACACACCAGTCCTGCTCCCCAGGGGCACGGGTGGCTCTGTCCCTGGGTTTGGGTGCTGTGAGGGACACTGGGCATGGCCAGCACCCTGATGGGATCTGGCTCAGCACCACAACTGCCCAGAGAAATCTGGCCACACAAAAATGTTGCCAAACCCAGGGTCAAGGTGGAGATGAACCTTCTGTGCTTTGCTGGAGATCTCCATGTCTGCAGGGTGGGTCACAGAGCCAGAGGGTTGATGGAGAAGTAGGGCAAAGTGTCTGAAAATTGATTTATTGCTGCTGCAGCCAACAGGGAGCAGGGCAGGGGCTGCTGCCCGTGCCACGGGTGGGGCACGGATGTCACCGCGGGCTTACACTTCCACTCCTGACACAAAACCCAACAGAGGCACCACAGCACAACCCCTTTAGCCTTCCCTGAGGCAGAGTCAGCAGATTTGGGATTTGTTTGCTCCCTGCACTGCTCTGCCAGAGGGATGTGAGGGAAACCTGAGCCCCTGGTGCCTTCTCTCCTCATCCTTATCCGTCCATCTCGCCGCCGTCCCCAAATGGATAAAGGCACTTTTCCTTTTTACTGTCTCTGCTCTGCCCTGGCCACGGCTCTGTACAAAAGCATAATTGTACATAAACATCTGATTTCTTTTACTTCGCCTCAGTAATAGCTTGTAGCAAGCCTTTCCAACATCTATTAATGCTGTGCTGTGTATTAGATCCAGACTGCAGAGCCCCAAATGTGAGTGTCTTCCAATAAAGTGGGGGAAGGCTGAACCCAGATCAAACATTTGCTCCCTGGTCCATTTTAGATACAGGAAAATCTGCATCTCTATAAATTTAGTAAAGGCTCTTGCTTTTAAACACCTTGGACTTTTCTCTCAGTGAGATACTGGAGATGAGGCCCAGCTGGAGGAGACTGATGATCCCTAAATTTCAGTATCTGGAGTCTCAGGCAGCTGAAGCTGGCAGAGCACTGCTCCTCCCACTGCCTGTTCTTTAGGGCTATAGGAGATCAGGGTCCCTGCAGGGGAAAAGGAGCACAAAGACATGAACTGACTGATCCCAAATCATCCAGGAGCCAGGAGGGAGGGAGAACCCACTAGAGCTTGGAGGATCTCTGCAGCAATCTCAGGATCTGGGGTGGGTTTCTGATGGAAACGATGCTGAGGTGCCTTTTCAGGGAGATTTCCAGAGGTGCAGTTGCTTCCTCAACCACCAAGGCTTGCATTTGACCTAATCTTTGGAACAGGAGGGGTTTAACTCCTAAAGAAATGAAGGATTTTCCAGACATACACTTTTTTCCCCCTGAATTGTGACTGTAAACAGATTTTGGGGGGGCTTTTCACTGATTGTGTCTTGCCCTGACCCACCTACAGAGGCAAAAGCAAACCCAGCCAAAACACAGCTGAAAATAAAAGCCAGATCTAACTCCTGTTCCTTCCCACCATGAGACTGGATAACTTGTGAGGAATTCTGCTTTGGCAGAGCTGCAGGGCACCAGGCAAGAACAGCACCATCCTCGAGCAAAGGCAGAGCAAGGCAAAGGGGCAGCACTTCCACTGGGGAATTGCCTTTTTCTGCCCAAAAATCCACCCGGGTTCTAATGACATAAAGGCATGGAAACCCTGCCTGCCTCTCTGGGAATGAGAAAAACAGCCAGGGTTCAAAATTCCAGCTGGTTATAAACCCTGGGAAGTGCCCTCTGCCCTTCCTTGTAAGGGCACCATCAGGGTACAGCTCTGGATTTTTAAAGTATCAGGATTTTTTGCATAAATAAACCATAAATCTGCATCCTCAGCTGTTTTCTTCTCTTGGAGCATGACATGCACAGATCACTGGCTGGTGTGAGATGGCAGTGACAGCTCTGGACATCCCTCTGCTCCCTCAGAGTGATCCAACAGATGATCCTTAATGAGAAAAGGACACCGAAGAGCTTGGAGAGAAAAACTGTCTGGGAAGGTCTGCTGGGGCTGTCTCGAGGTGTTCAGGCTCTGTAGGGCTGCTGAAAGCCGTCAGATCGTTTTTCCTCTCCAGCAGAAGCAGCAATTTGGGGATTTCCCTGGCTCTGCTTTGCTTCTTGCTGCTGTCACTGGTCTGAACTGGGCTGGGTGAAGGAAAGCGGCTCCTGATGTTTGGGATTGTTAAAAAGCCTGACCTCAACCACGGGCTGGACCAGCCCTTCAGATGCCAACCCGCTTTCCCACCAGCCAAATTTATTGGGCTGCAGCTGGGAACCTTCCCCTTTGATCCACCTTTGCCATTAAACAGCTTCAGGTAAAGCCACGGAGCTCATTTCTAGGAAAGGAAAGGGAAGGGAACAACCCAAATCTTGGGGCTGAGCGGCAGCGGGGAGCCCTGCATCTTCACACTGCATCTCCTCAGCAGCTTCAGGAGCAGAGCAGCTCATTTTTAACACCCTACACGGCTCTTCAGCAATGATTAAAGCCCCTTAAACGTGCACCTTTTTCATCGCAAGGCCCCGCTGCTGACAGGGAGCCAAGCACAACAAACCCCACCGAAAGCGCCGTCCCTGTGATGGATTTAATTGTCCTCCTCTTGTTTTCTCAGCGAGAGGAGCTGGAGGAGGAATAAAACCTGGAGAAAAACGCCCATCCTCGTGCAGAAAGAACCCCCTAAAAGCAAACTGAGGCCGTGGAGGAGCCAGCCTGCAGCCACGGGCACAAAAAGGAGCGCGGGGAAATGATGCCCTAAAATCCTCGCGAGCCCATTCATCACCCCGGCTGTGGTGATCATCTCAGCAATAAATCCCCTTATCATCCGACTGGAATCTGACAGGAATGCCCTGCCTGTTATTTCAGAGGGAGATGGGCTGGAACTGCTGGGTAATTGGTAGGAAAAATTGCTGGTTCTAGCAAAGATCCGATACCGTCGGAGGAGTTACACCACGAGAGAGGGGGGGATTAGAGGGATCTGTTTGCCACAAGGGGTTTATTCATCCTGAATAAATGTGTTCACTTCCCAGAGCCTTCCCCTCACACCCCGATTCCCCTTCAGTGGCGTCCTAACATCAGAACTAACACAGGTTTTTTTTTCCCAGTCACTTCTGCAGGAAGAACAGCGAAGGAGCTGCTGTCAGTGCACAGCTGTCTGTAAAAATGATTAAAAACTTCTCATCAAACTCCCATTAATTTATGCATTTATTTCTAAGTTGTCTCAGCAAAGACAACTCTAATTTCTTAATCATTCACATTACTCCCAGTGCTTCTGCAAACACCTCTGCTCTGAGCATTTTTTTTTGCAGCCTGATTCAGGTTTTGTTTCTGTTCCTCTGCTGGAGAGACACAATTGGTTTATTAACATTTTTCTTTGCACCTGCAGGTCAACCTCCAGCCTGCTGGACCCAAGTAATTGAGCCCAGGTTTGCAGGGGGAGCCTGCAGCCTTAACCAAAAATAGGACAACTGGAGTTCTCTGGAGAGAGTTGGGGCTGAGCCAGCAGCAAATCCAGAGGTAAGATCGTGGCTTTGCTGCAGCAAACAATCCCTGTGCCCTGACTCCATGGGTCCCTGCCTTCCTCAAAGGCCTCCTGCTTTTTCCCTCCACTTCCCAGCTCGCAGGAGACAGAACATCACTTTTTTTTTGTTTTTTTTTTTTGTGAGCATTCCTGCTTTTTAAATGAGCTCCCCGGAGGATTCTCAAGAACAAAGCTGCGAGGCAGGGCCGCAGGGGGACCGAGGCTGCTGCAGGAGCACCGGCACAGATTCCCAACAACCCATCTGCATTCCTTGCACGGCTCTGCCTGGAACTCCCCAGCGTGTCCTTCACCTTTCTGGGAAGGCAGAACTGGTGAGGGTGGTGGGAAAATTGCTTTGCTGGAGCCAAAGGGGGTTTTGCAATGGGTTTTAGTGGAGCCTGGGCTGCCTTTAACCCTGTGTGTTCCCATCCCTCTGGACCACCCTGAGGGCTGCCAGCACTTTAGGAGTGATGGAGGAAAAGAAATGATTCCTTTTCCATGCGGATTCTCCCTGGGTGGAAGGGATGGCCCCAAAGCCTCCCCCTTCAGGAGCCTGGCCTTCTCTGCCAAAATTCACCCTCCAGGCTTTGCTGGTGAGCTCTGCAATGTGCCAGGCTGGGTGTGAGTGCAGGGTGCTCATCCCCTCATCCTCTGTCCCTGGCTGGGAACAATCTGCCTCCTGCCCATGGCATCACCACAGGGTGCCAGGATTCGGTGACAAAACACACGGCAGCAAAACCCTTCCAAACCAAGAAAATTTTCAAGGGAGGAAGCGTGGCTGGAGCTTTTCTCAGTATCCTGTAACACCAAGGTTTGACATCGGGCTCGGAGCAGGGACGGAGCGTCAGACCCCGAACCAGGGAGCAGAGCTTGGAGGCACGGATGGAAAATTTGAGCTCTGCATTAGGAGCATCTGAGACAGGAGGCTGGAACAGCTGCCCCAGCGCTGAACCGTCCCCTCTGATGGCTTTACCAGCGGCTGGGACACGATTCCCAAATCCCTGGTGCCGATTCCCAAATCCCTGGTGCCGGCAGAGGGGGGGGAAGGCGCAGGTACCGAGCTGCGGCCGCGCCTCTCCTGCAGCCGGCAGGGCTGGAACCTGGAGCTTGGATTCCTTCCCCCCAGCCGTGGAAAAGCTGCTCACTGCCCCGGCAGGGATGGAGCCTGCACATCCCGGTGCTGCTCTGCTTTTTATGGAAGGCTTTCCACACAAAAAAAGCATCCCCAGAATGAATTAAACACTGTTGTGGTGGCCACATTCCCGCGCGCTCCCGGTGCTCTTCACTTGACTCACCGACGAGGAAGCCAAGCTATGTAGTGGAGGGTGTTTTGAAAACACTCAAATCGATTTCATTCCTAGCCAGAGCCCTGGCTGGACACGTCCCCAGGGTGGTGTTTAATCCCTGCTTGCCTTGGGTCCGTGGAGATGCTGTCTGGTTCCCTCTTGGCTGCAGCCCTGTGCCTGGGGACTGGGTATTTTCTGCTGGTCTTTGAGGCCATCACGAGAATGAAAACATCTGTGAGAGCCTGGCCCAAGCTTCAGCTTCTCCTTGTTGAAAGGAGCTTTTTTCACCGCAGACAAACCCGAGATGAACACGCTGCAAAGAGGCCCAGGAGTTCATAAATTAAACCCGGAATAATTGCAATATCCCTGCGAGAAGGGTTTCCTTATCTTGATTTCCCCCCTTTCTCTCTCTTTCCCTCTCTCCCCTCCTCCACCTTGGATTAATCACTCCCAGACCAGCAACCTTCAAACAGATTTGTTTGGAGATTTGGCTGGAGCTCGTGGTGGCTGAAGCCTTCTTGCTTTCCCTACACAAAGCAGAGCCCGTTTGGAGAGGAGGGAGAGCTCCAGCACTAAAACCCGAACCCAAGCAGCACATTGCAGACAAGATGAGAAGTAGAAAGTTCCCCAAACCATCTCCAGCTCCTGCACATCCCCAACAGATCCTCTTCCCAGAGGGGAGACTGGTGGAAATTGGGGATTTAATGTCTTTCTCAGCTGGAAATTTTAATGGAAAATGACCCCAAAAAAGACCAGAGTCCCATCCTGAGGTGCTGTCCCACTAACCAGGGGCTGTCCCACTAAACTCTGGGAAGAGGATCTGTTGGGGATGTGCAGGAGCCAGGGATGGTGTAGGGAACTTTCTCCTTCTCATCTTGTCTGCAATGTGCTGTTTGGGGTCTGGTTTTAGTGCTGGAGCTCTCCCTCCTCTCCAAACGGGCTTTTTGTAGGCAAATCAAAAAGGCTTCAGCCACCACGAGCTCCAGCCAAGTCTCCATGATGATGCCTGAATAGGAAATATCTCAGTTTTATGATTTTTTGAGTCATCCTGGTTGTGAACATCACACCAGTCAAGCTTTGGCTCATGTGTGCATCAGGACACAGAGAAATGTTCTCCTCCTGAACCCTTCTCTCCACCTCTCTGTCCCAGCCTGCACACACTCTGAGGGGGATGGTGCAGCAGAGAAAATGTTTTAACAAAAAAAAAAAAAAACCATATAAATGAGATTTACATACGTTTTTCTGGGAAAAATATCAAGTTTTCCCTGTTAGAAAATGAAGGTGTTGGAAAGCAGCTGGTAAAAGTGATTTGCCATGGGAGTGTCACCTGTGCTGGGTGTTCAGGGGAACTCCTCAACCTTCCCAAAAGGGGAGATTGCTGTGGGTATTTGATTGAGGGATTTGAGGAGGAGCAAATCCCCATCAGAGAAGTGCCTGGAGCCCTCCCTGAATCCAGCAGTGGGAGAGGAAAGTTTGTGGAATGCAGAATTACCCTCAGCTCGTTCCCAAGGAGGTTGGGAGCACAGTGATAAATGAATTTCAGGAAGCCTGGGGGTTCAGCCTGGCTGAGGGAAAAGCTGCTGGTGTCCATCCCAACACTGCAAAGCCCATTTTCCACTTGCACACCCGACCACAAATCAGCTCTAAATGTACTTCTGCTGACATGCCAAGTTTTCCCTTGGATGCCGTTCCACAGGCACACGCTCCTCGGACCGCAGGTGATTGGGTTTGATGAAGGAACCTCCAAGAGAGGAGCTCTGGTGGATATCA
This sequence comes from Aleadryas rufinucha, assembly GCA_013397815.1. Classification (NCBI taxonomy): domain Eukaryota; kingdom Metazoa; phylum Chordata; class Aves; order Passeriformes; genus Aleadryas; species Aleadryas rufinucha. Next base: position 9,909 of record VZTH01015313.1, on the reverse strand, counting down.
GTGGGAGATGTGTTGGATTAGACACCCCAAATGGATGCCAGCAGAGACTCTGACCCAGCCAGTGGGAATCCTCTGCCTGCAAAGCTCCTTGAGTCTGGAAAAAAACCACGTTGGAAATCTCTTAAGAGGTTTTTGATTAATGCAAATTGATTTTTTTTTGCAGCAGCAGAGTAAAGCTTTGGTTTCTGTTCACCTCCCCTTGAGGCTTGTTGAGTCTGAGGTTTCCTCCCTGAAACAAGCACAGCTTTTCTTGTAGATAGGACAAAAAGCATCCCATTCCTGTGTTCCCAAAGAATTCCAGCCCTGAGCTGGCAAAGCAGAGCCACCAAAACACGACCAAAGCCGTGAGAACAAGTCAGGCACTGCAGGCTCCTGAGGGCAGCAGGAAAGGAGAAACTGGGGCAAAAGTTGAACCAGGATTTAATTTTATCTGGATTGATTCATCTGTCCCTAATTAGTGACAGCTTCCCAGGGCATGACGTAAGAATGTGCAGAGGTTTTTAAGGAATAACTCTGGGCTAAGATAAAGTGTAGCTGTTCTCAGAGAGTTCTTTTCTACGCCAGCAGAGATTTGGGCAGTCAAAAATGAAAAATAGATGAGATTCCACAATCACACATGTTGGAGACTAAAATCTTTCAGAGTATGGAGCCTGCCTTCTTGCCAATTTATTGTGGAGAAACCAGTAATTTGTCCATATCCCCTGGTTTAATATCTGTGTTTACTTCTGCTCCTAAAACTGCACAGTTCATGGTGCTGTGCAGAGGGCTGGTGTACAAAACCCCTGTGTGATTGCTCTGCAAGTTCCAAAACCAGCTGTAAAAAATGATGATGTTTAATGGCACTTCAACAAAATAAAGTAAGCAGTTAGCTAAATTAAAAATCCCTATTTTCTGGTTTTTCATGGCAACAATATGAGACTGGGCCAGAGGCTGATCTCGCTCACCTCGTGCTGCACCATCCTTCCCTCTTCCCCGTGGTTCCTGTGCTCCCAGGAATTGTTGTTCCACACCTCCAAGTCCAATTCCTCATATTCCACCTCAGTTCTCTGTGCTCACACCCTTGGAACCCTTCCAGGCTGCTTTTCTGCCCACTCCTCCACCTCCCCGAGCCAAGCTGCAGGTCCAAGCTCTAATTCCTCCCTACAAACCGACCCCTCAGCTCCCTGACCACATTCTGCTCTTTCCACGAGCTGTGCAACATGGGAGCTCCTCCTCCTCTTTTTGACACCCAAAAAACCCCAGAATCTTTCCCTGGAGTGGGGGGAAAATGAGGTTTTTGGGCTCCTTTGGGATGCTCAGGGATGCCGTGCACGGCCCAGCGGCGAAGGACCAGGACACGTCGAGCAGATGGTGGTTCTGGCCTGCAGCTGAGGCCCGAATTGCTGTGCTCAAATCCCATCTTTGATACACTTCCAGCTTTTATCAGCTGGTTCCACTCAAGGTTTGGCACAGCTGAAGTGAGGGGAAGGCCAGGAGAGCACTCAAACAGCGAGAGCAGCTGAAGAGCCCGGCGCAGGAGGACGGCCCCGTCCCCAAGGTGCTGTCACCACACCGAAGTGGGGACTTCCCTGACTGCTCCAGCACTTGCAGAGCTTCAACATTTACCCCTCAGTGCAAAAAAAAACCCCAGAAAGCCATCACCTCAGTGCTTACACAGCCTCTGCTCCCCCCTGCCACATCACGCTGCGAGCAGCCCGCCCAGGCGATGTAAATCAAAGTTTCTGGGAGGACTGAGAGCATGCGAGCGTTTTCTGGGAGTTAAAAGCTTTTCTTTCCCCGGGTTTTGGCTTTGGGTGACCCCTGCTCCTAATGCACTCCTCACTTCATTCACCCCTGCCAGTGCCAATGCTCTTATTTATGACTTCAGTAATGGCTTTCTATCAACAGGCCCCGAAAAGCTGCTCCTTCCACAGAACATTCCTCCCAGCAAATCCTGCCCCGGGAGCATTCCCAGTCCGAGCTCAGTCCGGGGCCTGCTCAGGGCAGAGGAGAGGGCTTTCAAAGGACTCCCACTGAGTTCAGCTGGCTCAGACCCCGGGTGAGCACACATCCACACCCACAAAGCTCTGATAAAGGGCCTCATGGAAGCTCGCTCACAAGGAGGAATCCAAACCTCTCCCAAAGCCCTTTGGAGGCTCCGTGGTTGTTTCACCATCCCTTTGCCGCACAGGGACCACAGGGTTTCACCTCTTGGGAGGGATCCCAGGCAGCCCCACAAAGCTGACTGAAAATCCTTCCACAATGCTGAGCCTGGGCTCTTTTTTTTCTCCCTTAACTTAAAAGCCAGAAAAATATCGAGAAGTGCCCGTGCAGGAGAATCAATCCCACACAGGGTTCCATGAAAGAGCCTGGGCTTTCAGCCTTGGCAGTTTGTTCTTCCTCCTTTCGGGAGGCAGCACAGACATGTTTTCCATTTGGAATATCCCAGGGGTCTTGCAGCTCACGCTGAGCCCTCAGAAGTAAACGAGCCACTTTTCCCAGCAGCAATCCCAGCTACAATTAAAAAACCGTTGTTTTTTCTCACCATACCCAGACTGACACTTGGTTCAAGCCACAGGAAAGTAGAGACAGAGGGTCCACCCCACAGCAGACCCAACAAACACATAAATAAGAACATCTTTAGCTCAGTTCTGCTCCGTCTCCCTCAGCTGTTCCACAGGCCAAGCACAGCCCTTTATTGGTGTCATTTACTCAGCTGTCAAGTGGGGGGCTTTTATCCTAAAGCTCAGCAGTGGGGAAATAGGAACCTGCAATGAACTTGCCTCAGATGGAAACAGATATTTCAGGAGAACAAACCAGTGGCTGGGCTGAATAAACACAGCACGCACTGAAAGAACGTGCAGTTGATGTGAGGTCGGGTGGGTGAGTTCAGGGAGTGGGAGAGTTCAGGGAATGGGAGACTTGGTGCTGGAGCCATAAATCTTCTGGGCTGGAAAGGGGATAGAGCTGAGCTCTACACCTTGCTGGGAGGGACTGGAGGAGGTTTGGTGTCCCAGGGGCTGTTGGCACAGACAGGGAGGCTTTTTCCCCACCACAGCTCCTTGGGAGGGTGGGTTTTCTCCATCGCTCAGCGTAGCCCCTGGCAGAGGGTCCTGTGAGATCCTGGATGCTCCTGAGGAGTTGAGTCGGTGCTGCTGAGCCCTGATTCACAAAAATCCTGAAGGACAAAGCCCAAAGTCTTTGGGCCAACAACATCTGTCCCAGCTGGGGCAGCCCCAGCTGCTGCTGAGGGCCAAGGCAGGGATGAGACCCAGCGAAGCGTCCGCTGCTCTCGGTGTGTTTGAAACCACAGCGTCCTCATATGACCCTGACTCCGCTCTCCTTTCCCTCTGACAGGCAAGGATGGAGAAAAGGTGGATCTAACTCTTGGCTGCTGATCTCCTCCAGCAGCCTGGATGATCTGAGGGACAAGTCAGAGCCCGCTGGCTCCGGCTGGCAGCTGCCGGAGGTGTGAATTCCCCGTGGCTGGGCTGGGCATGGGGCACCCAACAATTTCCTGCCCCCTCCCAGGGCACAGTGGAGGTGCTGATGATGCCTTGAGGCATCACTGCCTCTTCAGGCATCACTGATAGTCCCAGGGAACCTCCAGCCCCGTGCTGAGCAGAGCCAAGCCTTCCCCAGCACCGAAATCCCATCGAATTCCATGGGGCAGTGGGATTGTCAGGACAGGCTGCCCTGCCACAGGGGGGTTGTTGTCACTGCACTACAAAAAAAAAAGGGTTTGGTTGTTTTTTAAAGAAAATTGCACTGATTAAAGCCAGGCTTTCAGAAAAGTGGGTGTCACTGGAGGTCTTACACCATCCAACCTGGGATGGATGGATTGGGATGGCAGGAACTTCTGATGGAAGCGTCCCTGCTCCTGGCAGGGTTTGGAACGAGAGGAGCTTTAAGGGCCCTTCCAACCCGAACCGAGCTGGGATCCTGTGACCTGTGGGCTTTGCTCAGGCAGCTGAGAGCCTTGGGAAGGTTTGGACGTGACTTCCTCCACCTGCAGCCCCCGTGGCTCGGGAAGGCAGATCCCATTCCCTGGGGAGGGGCTGATTCCAGCCGGACCCTGCAGGGTGGACAGAGCAGTGACCCACGGGGTGAGAGCTGGGCCCAGCGAGTCGGGCTGTGCTGAGCCATCCCAGATGTTTCATATTCCTGCTGCCTGCTCCAAGGAAAGGGAGAGAGGAGCTGCACAGAGCACAGCAATATTTTTTCAATCCATTCCATATGTTTCCTCCATAAGTCAAGATTAAGCGGCGGTGCTGGTCGGAATAGGAATCAGCCAGAGGCTGCTCCGGGGCTCTGCAGGCAGAACAACCCCAAAACAGGCCCTGACCTGACTCCAGAATCCATTTCCGTGGGGACAAGTGGAATTGTCACCGCTCCTGCCAGTGCTGCTGCCTCTGCAAGAAGGACAGGTCAGCCCTGGCCTCACCTGGGTGCTGGGAAATCCTGAATTTTGGCACAGCTGCCGGGAGGATTCGTGTTGTACTCATGCCCGAGGTGGCATTCCCAGGAAAATTCCAACATCCTTCAGTTCCCTCAGCCCCAGCCAGGTGTGTGAACATGAAGGTGGCACAAAGCTCCCAGCTCTGCTACCTTGAGCCTTCAGTTACCACCAGCACACACGAAACGTGTTTAATTTAAATCCAAAATTAGAAAACATCATTTTTTTTCTAATTTTTTTCCTGGTTTTCTCACTCATTTCAGCCGTCCCCACTCAGGTTGCTCAGCTCCAGCCGCTGCAAAAGCCATCACTGAGGAAGGAAGCTCCTCAGGGAGGAGGAAAACCCAGCAACCAGGAGGGGAAGGAATTTGCTCTCTCCTGAAGGACACACTCGGGAGAATTGTGCCAGCCAAGTGAGCCCAGAAGTCCCCAGTAATTGCCATGGAAATCGTTCCACATGTGGGGGATTTTTTTAGGCTAAAGTCTAATTACAGCTAATTGCTGTTTGATTTTGGTCCTGTTTCTATAGCCATTAAAGGAATTGCTGAAATGGCTCTGCTAAAAGACTTTCTTCTTCTTTTTTTTTTTTTTTTCTTCTCCTCTTTTTCTTAAATCATCCTGGAAAAAGAAAAAAACATAAAAAAGGGATCGTGTTGCAACGCTGGGAGTTCATGAATGGCCATTAGCTCTCCAACGATCCTACAACAAAGAGCCATGGGAAGCCTGATGTTTTCCCAGTGCTGGGAACTGACAGCCCTTGAGTTCTGCAGAACTGAGGAGAGTTCTGCTGTTTGTTAATGAAACCCTTCTGGGTGAGAGGCTCAGCTCCTGGGGGGAGATGGGAGCGTTGGAGAGGTCTGCAAACAGGAGGGAGCCCTGTTTGGGGAGAGAAATAAATGATATTTTTTTCTGTGTGTTCCTCATGGTCCTGGTGAACAAGGCACAAAAATAGCCCTGGTTTTGGAGTTTCTTGTTATTTTCCTTTCCTGACCCACATTAATTTTATATTTTGCCCATCTCCTAGAGCCAGCAGAGAGAGAACTGATATTGGCAGGGCACTGGTGAGTCCAGGAATCCACCAGCAGCTTCCCTTGGCACAGCTGACACCAGAATCATCACCAGAAGGTGCCCTGGTTTGGGGAGAGAGATAAATGATTTTTTTTTTGCATGGTCCTGATGAACATGGCACAAAATCAGCCATTTTTGGAGTTTCTTATTATTTTCCTCTCCCTGACCCACATTAATTTTATATTTTGCCCATCTCCTAGAGCCAGCAGAGAGAGAACTGATGAGTCCAGGGATCCACCAGGAGCTTCCCTTGGCACTCCTGGTACCGGAATCATCACTGATTCTTTTTTCTCAGCTCTGTTTTTTGAACACAGCTGTCCCAGGAGAGAATTAAACATCCTGTGTGCTCCAAATCTGGCGAGTTCTCACGTTCTGGTGGCCTGCAGCGAGGCCAAAACCCTCCCTTATCAGTTCTCCAAAATCTGTACCCACACACCTTCGAGCCATCCCTCACAATGGCTTTTCCAGGGTTTATTTTTCTATCAGAAAATTGACTTTATGTTGAGGTGTTGAGCAGGTTTTGGGAGAAGCAGCAGAAAAGAGTCACGTTTTCCTGTCCTGGGAGATTCCTCCATCCTCCTGTTTCATTTGGAACGAAAAGCTGGAGCTGGGATTGATGCTGAAAGGTGAAAATATTTTTTCACTGTGTCCATAGAAATGCTTTGGGGTTATTCAGCATTTGGTAAATAAAAATCACACCTAAAAAATCATTAAAAAAAAAAGTTTTTTCCTGAGCTCTGCTATTTCAGCATCATTTTCCCAGGAGCTTCTCCCTTCCCATGGGATTTTTTGGGGGCTGGAGCACTCGGCAGAAGCTCCTGGATGTGAGGTGGGTGGAAGAAGCAGTGGAAGAAGGGCTGGAGAGGGGTTTTTCTGTCTCCTTTAAACACACCCTGGAAGAGATGCCGGGGGACAGCACCTCCCCAGGCTCTCCCACCTCACCGGAACGCGACATCCCTCTGGAGAACGGAGGCAGGAGAGGCCTCCCAGAGCTGCAATATTCCCATTCCTAAGTTTCGTGTCCTCCAGAGGGGACCAGGACCACATGAGAAGTGTCCTGGCGAGCGTGGCGAGCCACAAACGGACAGCTCGGAGCAGGGAGCGATCCCAGAAAACACAGGATTGCAGCGCCAAGGGACTGGGTGGAAAGAGGAGCTGGTGCCATCCCAGCCCTTGGAAAACAGGGAGCTTGTTTGCTCTGTATTTTTTTTTTTCCTTTTTTTTCCCCCTTTTTCTCTTTGGCTTCTGCCTCCGCTCCGAGCAGCCAAATGAGCTCACGGTCTGAGGCTCCCGAGCCGAACGCGAGCAGAGGGAAGATGCCATCGGCCGGAAAGAGGAGCAGGAATGGAGCTGTTTGCCATCCTCCTTCCCCCTGGCACTGGGAGGGAGCAGGGAACAACCTCAGGGCACGGACACGCACACCAGGGCCCCCAAAATCCTCTCTGGAATTGTGGAACCGTGGAATGGTTTGGGTTGGGGAGAACCTTGAAGCTCATCCAGTCTCACCCTGGCGCAGAGACACCTCCCACCACGGACAATTCCAGGGATGGGGGCGGCCACAAATTCTCTGGGCAACATTTTCCGTGTGGCTTCGTGGCTGCTGCTCATTCCCGCTCCAAAAACACATCAACTGCTCCACCCGGCACGTCCT
>VZTH01015309.1:0-33711 GCA_013397815.1 Aleadryas rufinucha | reverse complement strand
CCACCTTCCCCTACCCCGTGGGCAGGGACACCTTCCACTATCCAACGGGCAGGGACATCTTCCACTATCCCACGGGCAGGGACACCTTCCACTATCCCACGGGCAGGGACACCTTCCACTATCCCACGGGCAGGGACACCTTCCACTATCCCATGGGCAGGGACACCTTCCACTACCCCAGGCTGTTCCAAGCCCTGTCCAACCTGGCCTGGGGCACTTCCTGAGATGGGGAGCCCACAGCCTCTCTGAGCAACAAGTGAGGCACCAACCCAGGACTCCAGAAACTTCCATGAGGTTTGCAAGCAGCAGGGGTCAGCTGTAAAGTCCCTGCTCGGCTCCCTGGGGCACTTGGCGTTAAGCCCCACACTGAGGGGTAAAGAACGAGCAGAAAGAGGCCCCAAGAGCAGTGTCTGTGCCCTGACAGCATCTCTGCAGTTACAGGCTGCAGCTCTGCTTGTACATTTTAATTAACCTGGAGAAAGGCTTATTTTATACACATTATTTTATTGAGAGTTGGGACACGCAGCCCTCTAAGACAGGAGCACTAAGATTACTGAGAGAACAAATCCCAGTGTCTCAGAGGGATGAATTCTGCCCTCAGCTTCCATCAGCTCCATCCCTGTCCCTGCTGCTGGGGTGCCAAGGGCACTGCTGTCCCTGCCTGGAGCAGGCAGGACGCTGGCACACGGCACAGCCTCCCCACTCGCCCCACTCAGCACACAAAGGAAGCTCGCACAGCCAGATCGGTAACTGGAAGCCACAACGACAGTTTGTCCCCAACGCTGGACAGTTAATCCTGATGCACAACCCCCCTGGGAATTCAAAACGCTTCCTCCAGCCCCTCCTGGCTGTGGTCAAACAGCTGATGACACACGCTCTGATAGAGCAGCAGGATTTCTGCTGGGGCCACAGAACGCTACAAAGCGTGAAAAGTCTCCCAGAAAAAAAACAACAGGAGGCTTAAACCTTAAAAAAAAAATACAGACACTAAGTGGCTTCTAATGTTGGCTTAAAAGTAAGATACAGCAACAGAACATTTTAGGGAGATTGCCTTTTTAAAACTGCATTTTCTACAACATCATTTCTTATTACCCAGAATGTGTTGTGTGTAATTATTTGTCAGTTTTAGGGTACAAAGGCAGATGCCAATTCAAATCCACGCAAACCATTCCAAGTTCAGCAGCATGTTAAACATAAATATTTCATGGCTGAGCTGAGATGAGCTGGAACACTTTCTGAAGTACTGAATATTGATTTAAATTCTGTATACTCCTTGCTTTTGAGGAGTTACACAGACTAGAATCAATGCTAACACCAACACTGCAATGTACTACTAAAATCCATTCTCTGCTCATTACTTCTGTATTTCAAATTGGATTTTATGGTCAAATTCAGAAGGAAGGTGAAACCAGTGTAACACTGGCTACTACTGTACCTACAGCCACTGCAACACACACTTGGAGTTCCACTGCATCACACCCATTTGCCTATGCTTAATTACCTCTACACAGATTCTCATTCTGGTTCTGTTCAGAGTCTGTGGAATTTAACCTGGCAACACTTGTCACAGATTAAAAATTAAGAAGAAAGAAGCAAGGGAAAAGCTGTAACAGATAAGAGGACCAGTAATACTAGAATACACACATGAAAAAATGTGCTAGTGCTTCCAAGTATAACTCACACTGCCTCCCTCTTTCTGAATGCTCAGAACTAGTTCACAGGCAGCTAAATTATAATTCTGCTTCTCAGATAACAGAAACTCAATTTAATATGCTCAAAGTAAGCAGCTCTGAGATTTGGAACAGAGCTCTGGAGACCTCCGGCGCTCCTCGGGAGAAAGGAGAAGCCCGGGGCTCCAGGGAGGACGTGCCTGCTGTACTAAAAGGCAGATGCCTTCAGAGCACTCTATGTTCAGTCATCTCTTTATCAAACCCTTAACTAATTAAACAATCCTCTTGTCAAAGAGGACGGTCATTGTTTGTGTGACCGATGCCCTGTAAACATAATGGGATAATCTGCCTTTCTCCTTTGTGTCTCCCTCGATTCTTCCGAACAGCTGGGGGATGCGCTGCCCGCCCGCCGGGAAGCCTCGGCTCATCTGTCACTGCCCCGCCCGCGGCCGCACGCAGCATCAGAAGCCAAGCTCGGGACAATAACGCCTCAGACACTCCAACAATCCATCTGATCCGGTGCCATCGGAGAGTCCCCGGCCGCGGCAGGGCTGGGCAAACAATCGGGGGCAAAGAAGCGATTCCTGGATAGAGCTGACAGTTAAAACTGTATTGATCTACAACGGCAAATGATGCTCAACCCAAAGCGCTTCCAGTGCCCTCCTTTGGCTTGGGCCCGGGGAAGAAAGAGTCTGCAAACACCAAAGCTTTGGTCAGATGGCACCAGGCTTGCTCTCACATCTGCACAGCTACAGCAGCAAAAGCTGTTCTTCAGCTGCTGGAAGCACAGCAAGTCCCACGTTCAGAGATGGCTCCAGCCCCGGGTACCCAAGGGAACAGCTCAGCTCGCAGCAACCCCGTCTGTGGATGGGTCACAACCAACAGCAGTTACAGAGGGCAGCTATTTTCTCGTGTGAAACGAGGACAGTGTTTCAGCAGGTTGCAAAATCCAAAGGTTTGCCCCTCTCTGTATTCCTGAGGTGGGGGATGTCTTCCCCACAGCCCACTCCGCTTGCCCCTGTCAGCAGAGCTGCACAGCTCTGTCACCCCAGGGACAACCAGGACAAAAATCATTACCTGTCCCAGCCCTCCTTCATTAAAACGTCTGTGTTCCTACTTACACCACCAGCAGCAGTCTCTACTGATTTACTGTAAGAAATTCAGACTACTCAGAACTTGAAATTTTGGATTAAAATGCAGTACCTGAAACCGACATTAATCACTATTACAGGGTGCAGATTTCATAGGGCTGTCATTCCCAGCAGTGCAGCAGAAAGCAGGTGGGAAGGCAGCCCTCCCGTCCCAGGTGGGGCTCCCCGAGCCCTGGGGACACAGGCTGGGACAGTGACAGTCTGTCACTCCCCCACAGTGTGCTCTGCTGGCAAAGGCCACACATGGCTCCACCGACCAGAACTGGTGAGCACGGTGTCACTGATCTCAGGCCATTCACTCCTGTGGGCTGGTTTGTCAAAGGAGGAAACGTGGTGTTCCTGTGAGGGGTGACAAGGAGGAGGAGGAAGGGGCAGTGGGAAGGGAAGGCTGAATAATATCCAAATGTGAAAATCCTTCAGTGCCCATCAAATGTGTGAAGTGGTCATAGCCCCAAGGCTGCCAGAGCTCCAGGACAGTTTGGACAGTGCTCCCAGGGATGCCCAGGGTGGGACTGTTGGGGTGTCTGAGCAGGGCCAGGAGTTGGACTCAATGATCCCAGTGGGTCCCTTCCAGCTCAGGGTTTTTGGTGATTCTAACAGAAATCTTGAGGTCCTCCACAGCCAAATCCATCCTCGGCTGTATTGTCTGAATTCCCGAATTCCCCAAACCTCCACTGACCCCCAGGCAGTACCTGACAGCACCATTTCAGCAGAGAATGGGAGGACAAAGGGCTTAGCACAAGGACAACTCTGATCGTCTCCTGAACAACATCCCCCTCACAGCCCAGCTTTGGGGAGAAATCCCCTCCCCTGCTTCTCCACAGAACACTTCAGACAGGGTTCAATGTGACCTAGAGCCCCACTCCTGGCTAAAGGGAGAGTGAAACACCCCCAGCCCATCACAGATTCACAGAGACAGAACAGAGAGTCACAAGCTTCATCCGTGTGCACACCCTTCTGAGGAACACACGGACGTGTCCAGGGGTCCCACCTTCCCTCAGCCCTGCCTGGGACAAGCTGCCAGGTGGCTCAAAGCTCCTCCAGAGGAGACACGACAGCGGCATGCCCTGTGCTCAGGAGGGAACGAAACCCAGGAGACAGCACGTACAATGCAAACTCTTTCTTTTTGCATCTCATCTAGGCCACAGCAGGGAAAAAAAATAATGCAAAACGGCTCTATTTTTAAGCTACCACCAAGAGAGACTTCACAGAGCCATGCTCAAATCTGAACAAGTTCCTCATCTCAATCCAAGTTAAACTCAGCAAGTGTAAAGCAAACATCCCAAATGGAATATATCAAAGCCAAAATGATGTTATCCTAGCAAAATTGCAACATTTTCCATATCTGTAACCAAAAAAATAGCAGTATCAGCCTTAAGGCTCTTTTTCTTGCTCTCTCCCTTGTTTGTTTTCTCCCTCCCCACCTCATCACTGCAGCCAAGTTTTAAACAATCTCCATGAAAATAGCAGCTTTCAATCTGTTCCTGGAGCAGCCAAGTTAATGAGGCCACGCGACATCCCAGGGCACTGCAGAGGGAAGGGCTCCCACTGCTTGTTACTGCAGCCTGTGCTGCTCTCAAAAATGTAAAACATTTCAAACTGGCGGGCACTTCCCTCTCCTTCTCCCCCGGTCTCCAGCTAAGAGAGAGTTCAGACTTCCAAACATATTGTGGAAAGAATGAAGCACTTCTGGAAAAAATGAAAGACCGGTTTGCCTTTCTAAATTTAAATATTTATAAATCAATGCAAATCTTTTTCAAAAAAGAAAAGCCAGGAGAACACTCCTGCAAGTTCCACCACAGCCATCAGACAGTTGCAGAAACAAGTACCTGTTTTTCCTGACCTACATTTGCAGGCTGGCAGGAAATCAAAGTTCGTGTTGAATTACAGCAGATTTTGAACAGACTTGCATGTGCCCTCCAATCTCAGCTATTAAATCTGTTTGGGCCCAGGGAGTGCATGTTTGGCATGAAAGGTGCCACCTTCTACAGTGACACATGCTGGGTATTACGTGAGTGCAGGCCGGCTGTCTTTTGGTTGTAACACTAACAATGGGAATGGATTTTCCATAGGAGTTGGTTCAGCTAGAAACATTTTCCTTTCCTTGAACTGCTCTATACATTCTCTCCTATATTTATCTTGAAAGCCGTGTGGTTAAGCAGACACAACCACAAAAAGCAGACGTGGAGCTCTGTCCCGAAGGCCTGGCCACGGAACGGCTCCGCAGGCGAGAGCCGCCTGCGTGGGCTGGGGCTGGGGTAAACAACAGCACCCAGCAAACAGCATCTGGGGCTGAGCAGAGACAGGCACCGACAGCCAGGACAGACAGGGACACATCAGCCCACGGACAGGCTCTCACCTGCACCACTCCTCACCCCAGCACAGGCAGCAGTGCCTCGGATTGTTGCTCTCTGAGTGGGGTTGTGCTTTACCTGCTTGACAGCGCAGCCCGTTCCTGGATTTGGAATTTCAGAAGGCAATGGGAAAGGCTGCAGAAGTGGGAAGGAGACACAGCACCCCACTCAGCCTTGGAAATAAACCCAATCTTTCTCTTACAGCAGGAGAATTTTTCCGCTCAAGAGCACTGAAGCTACTCCTGGGAGCTGGGAAATGAGGCTGCTACTGATCTACTTCATGTTTGGTGTTACTGCCAGGCCCTTATTCCTACAGATGCCACAGTAGCCCAGGGACTCATCACCTGTCCCATAAATGAGGGTCTGCAGTCAAGATGGTGAGTTCTTCCTGCTTCCAACTGGCTTAAAAAACACTGCAGGAAAAGAAGGCCTAGTAATCCAGATTCTCCAAACATCCAGGGAAGGCCGAACCCTGTGGAATGCAAAGGCAGGGACACCTCAGCCAGTTCCACGAACCCTCACGCTCAGCATTTGCCATGATCTGGTTTAACATAAGCTTGAAAAAACTGTGTGATGGAAACACATTGAAAGTTTCCTTTATTTTCATGCCCATTTTCAGATCTCTGTAGTTTCACAATGTCCGTATTTCACTAAAATTAAAATCGCTGTGTTGCAAAACACATTCAAGACAAAAGTTTCAATTAAGCCTTTTAAAAGACGTTTTTCACAATCGTGGCAGAAATTCTTTAAAACTGCATCTTCCCCAGGCCAAGTCAAACGTGCCCAAAGAGGCTGCAGATGGAAACCCCCGGGAAAGCACTGGGAGCACAATTCCCACCTCTCCACATCCGTGTGAACAGGAATTACCTATACCAACCAGCCCGAGCCCAAAACCCCACGGTACCCTGCTGAATTCCAGTCACAGGCTGACATAAAGTATAAGGAGCCAGACGTCCATTAGCAGGAGCCTGAACAGCCCTGTGTTTTGGGGACTGCTGGTTTCGCTTCTGTTTTTTGATTTATACCTCATAACTGCTAAACTAATGAGATTCTAATGAAAAGTGGGACATTATTCATTTGGGTTCCCCCCAGGAGGTTCAACTGATTTCCAACAAGCATGCTACTCATTAAAACAGGAGGTGATGGTTTTAAGAAGCTGAAACATTAACCTGTTCCCAAATGTGCATGGTCTGAAATGACACAGTGGTTGCTGTAGTTCACAGTTTTACTGCCTTTATCTCCATTACTTTGCTCAGATAGATTTTTTTTAAACTGGTGACTTCTAAATAAATAATAAACACCTAATCTGTACATCAAGTAATAAAATTATTTTTAATAATTAATTTTTTAAAAGTCAACCCTCCATACAACAGGGCCATGAGAAATGAAACATTGAACCAGAGCTTTTAAAAATGCATTTAAATTAGGAAATGAGGTCTGGAACACGGAGCATTTGAACTGCCCGTTCGTCATGGACGAGGCAGCGGGCCCACCAGTTACTGGAGCAGGGACTCCAAATTGGCAGCGTTGGCTTTCCAGCATCCCATCAACCCCTGACTCCTCCAGACACAAACCAGAAATGCACCAACTACAAATTAGGGAGTGACAATTTTAATACTTCGTTCATGAAAGCACACTCAGTTCCTGCCTCACGGCTATATTGCACAACCCAAATGTAAAAGATTTTGATTCCAGAGGGAAGCTTCTCTGGAGTTTAGGCTTGCCCAGTCCCTACCCTCCAGTTTCTTCTGGTCCCTCCTAAGGAGCCAGGCTGGGAGAGCTGGGGGGGCTCACCTGGAGAGGAGAAGGCTCCAGGGAGAGCTCAGAGCCCCTGCCAGGGCCTAAAGGGGCTCCAGGAGAGCTGCAGAGGGACTGGGGACAAGGCATGGAGGGACAGGACACAGGGAATGGCTTCCCACTGCCAGAGGGCAGGGATGGATGGGATATTGGGAAGGAATTGTTCCCTGGGAGGGTGGGGAGGCCCTGGCACAGGGTGCCCAGAGCAGCTGTGGCTGCCCCTGGATCCCTGGCAGTGGCCAAGGCCAGGCTGGACATTGGGGCTTGGAGCAGCCTGGGACAGTGGAAGGTGTCCCTGCCCATGGCAGGGGTGGAACGAGACGATCTTTAAAGTCCCTTCCAACCCAAACCATTCCATGGTTCTATGATTCCTTCTTTTCCTAAATGCTACCAGTTGGGTTCTAAAGCACCGGTGGTTCAGGCACTTCACCCCAGCTACCAGCATCCCTCGGGGGCTTTAGGGGAACAGACAGTTCTATCTGTGCTACATCTTAAATATTGTTTTCTTTCTGGAGACGATAAACAGTTCAGTCAGTGATCCTGCAGCATTCACTGAAGATAAATGTCCCACAAAGCAAGCACAAGAAAGATAAGTGGTTCCACCCATCTGAACAAACATTTCCTCCCAGTCACACCCTCTGCACATAAAAGCAGGAATCTTTCTAAACTCACACTGAACAATTCTAGTGGAAAGTCACAAACAATAACAATGGATAATGAAAACCATAATCAGGCTTAGTAAGACAAAAATTAAAAGTAAATTGCTCATCATTTTTTTTCCAACTGCCCAAGCCTCAGCAAGAACATGTTTTGGACAGAAGAGGATTTGAACTTAAAAGATTACAACAAGCTGCTGTTCATCACAAAAAGAAAAGTCTCCCCACTTCTGGTGCTGTGGGATTCTCTGTGGAGCAAAGGGATTTTGTGGGACAAAGGAGGACAGAACAGTCTTGCTGGAGATGTAACATGCTAAGGGAAGGAACACATCCACAGCTCGGAGCCGGCTCACGGCTCATCCCACCAGCAGTGCCCCTGTACTGCCCTGCTCAGCTCCCAGGGTTCCTACCTTGAAGATACAGGAATGGTGTTGGGAATACCACTGGGATTTAAAAAAAAAAAAAAAAAAAAAAAAAAAAAAGCAGGATAATTTTTCTTGAAAATAGAACCAGATAGAACCATGTTCATCTGGAGTTCTCTGTGAGGAATGAAATCAGATGAAGAACAATGACAATTCTGCAGAATTACACCTGAATTTTTAAATTGAAACCTTCTTCACAAGTGCTGCCACCTTCAAAACAGAGGGAGATGCCTCAAAACACACCAGACTGAGACTGGAAGCCATGGGATGGGAGTGTACCAGACAGTGTCAGCTCCAGTTTTAGATGGCAAAGTGAAACACCGAGGGAGACAAGGCATTTCCCCTGCCACGAGGCACATGCACACCTTCAGGATCGGGGAGTTATTTCTTATTTTTTAAAGCGCTCAGCTTAATATATACCCAAGGGATACTGGTACAGCTGGGTTGCTCTGTGTTTGTCATTGAGCAGCTCTCACTAAACTACCCCAACCAGGTTGGTGGGAAAAATCATGAAAGATTTTAGGCAGAGCAGCATATTTTAGGTAATGGAGCTGAAGGAGGGATTTTGTGTCATTTAAACCTCCCCCTCTATTCACTGAGGTTGCTCTATAGGTTATAAACTACTTATCTGGCTCTTTCCTCCCTAAAGAGGATGCGCTCATCACAGCTTTTCTTCACCAATCCCACTCCCTGACACTACCCTTACTCTTCTCTATTCCACAAGTCCCTTCACTTTTTCCTTTCAGGGACAATTTAATTGAACCTCTGAAAATTGCTCTGAGTGTACTCAGCCTCCAGACAGCTGCCTCTGTCTGAGACCTCTGTGGAGAAATTCAGAATAGAAGCCAGGTTTTTGCAGAATTCCCTTTTCTCCTGGAATACACTGCTCCATGCCCTCTGCACCCCCTGGCTGGGGTGACAAGTGAGGCACAGCTGTGACAGACAAGAGCTTTCTTAACTCCCCACTCCAGAGCACATCCATCTTCAACACTGGGAAAAGCAACAGTTCTTGGGGGAAAAAGGTTGGTACGTGGTCATGTAATTAAAGCCTGCCATAACTCACACCCACATTGTGGTAGGTTGGTGGTGTGCAGGCATCCTCAGCTCCGGCATTTCCTCAGTTTGGGCTCCTTGCATTAGAAATCTAAACAGTTTTTATCGTACCGCACCGTTAATTATTGTGCAGAAAAAGTAGCATCCCTAAAAAACAATTCTTCAGCATGAAAGCCCGGCTCGATGCCTTGCTAGAATTCAGCCACAATCGCTGGCTCCTCATTGCCAGCCCAGCCCGGGCCCAGCAGCACATCTGCGAGCAAGCCCGAGCACATGAGCCCTCTCTGTGCCCGAAATGCAGCTCACGACGGAGCAGCACAAACCTCGGCTGCGGGAGACCCGCGGGCTGCGAGCAAAGGCACAAACTGCAAACCGACTGCATTCCTGAAGGACTCGGGCTGACAAGGCCACATTCACGGCAGTACAGATCCCAACAGCCTTTTCTGATTCTTAGAGCAGACAAATGAAGAATAATATTGACACCACTGGCGGCGAGCGGGAGATACCGGCATTGATCCCTGGGGATGCTGCGGGCCCGGCGGGGGGACGGGGCAGTAACCACGGGGCTGGAGCAGCGGTGGTTGTTAAGGGAACAAGCAGGAAAGGTGAAACAATGGCTGAAATAAGAAGCATCTCAACAAAAATGCACCAAGCTTTGGGTTTACGCTGCGAGGGGCGGGAGCTTGGCCCCCGCCGCATGAGGCAGCGCTGGGCCCGGGCAGGGCACAGGGCACAGGGCACGGCTGTGCTCCGGGGCTCTGCGGCCTCCCGAACCAGAGAGGGGAGAGGAACGCGGGAATCACTGAGTCCCAGACTGGTTTGGGTTGGAAGGGACCTTAAAGCCCATCCAGTGCCACCCCTGCCATGGGCAGGGACACCTTCCACTGTCCCAGGCTGCTCCAAGCCCCAATGTCCAGCCTGGCCTTGGGCACTGCCAGGGATCCAGGGGCAGCCACAGCTGCTCTGGGCACCCTGTGCCAGGGCCTCCCCACCCTCCCAGGGAACAATTCCTTCCCAATATCCCATCCATCCCTGCCCTCTGGCAGTGGGAAGCCATTCCCTGTGTCCTGTCCTTCCATGCCTTGTCCCCAGTCCCTCTGCAGCTCTCCTGGAGCCCCTTTAGGTCCTGGCAGGGGCTCTGAGCTCTCCCTGGAGCCTTCTCTTCTCCAGACCTAATGCAAATTCTCTCAGCCATTCCTCCTTTTGTCCAGCCTGCTCTCTATCAAGCTCTTCCTAAGAGCTCCATGTACAGACCTTTCCCAACCTTTGCTCTGTGGGCATTGTTGCAATCAGCTCCATTAAAGGTAAAACTTTAAGATCTCTTACAAAGCAAGATTTCTTGGAAACGGCCAACTCCACTGTCACAAGATCCTGTCCAGTGACCTTCACCCAAAATCTCCCTCTTTCTAGGAATTAATGACAAATGCTCTGCCTGCCCACGGTCTCACGGCTCCATGCACAGGGCACACTTGGCAGTGAATCATCTGCTCCTGCAAGTCATGAGCTACAAATTGCAGAAACACACCAGGAGCTAAAATCAGTTTCCGAGAACAAAAACAGCTGGTATAGAAACAAAAGCCAAATATTCTCCTGGCTGCTGGCTGCATTTTTTTTAAATTTAGCTTAAAACAAAATTTAAAAAATCTGCTTGGAACCCAAACAGTCTCTAGCTGAAAATGTGGTGTCTAGCCTGAAAAACAGAGGCTTGTGGACACCCTGCCAACAGCACAGGATTCCCATGGACCTGGTGATTCTCAAGCCCTTAGTGTGGTTCAGCTTAGGCAGGCAGTTTCAGGATTCCCAGTTTAAAATCTACAACACACATCTGCAATTCATTCTAGTTTTTTACTTTATTTCTTACTTCTCCAACCAACTCCAAATGGTTTTACGAGTTCTCGCAATCCGGTACTAATCAGTTACTCATGGTGAGGAGTCCCCGCTTCCTCAGAAGGGCTCCCTCTGCACGGGGAGCCAAGCTGTGCATCTCATCGGCTGCCTTTGGACAGAAACAACAGCCACTACCTGATAAAACAAGACTGTTTGGAGTGTTTAATGCCTGACTACAGGACACAGAAAACTTGTAACACAGCACTGCGCATTTTCTACCCCTCTCCCATCAGCTCACCACGTTAAATTGAAGTGACTCCTCTACTAACAGGACTAATTTCCCACTTTGGAGAAGGGAACTTCAAGTGGCTTCAGGGAAAACTTGTGAGAAATTTTCATCCAGCTGTATGAAAAGAATTGCCATTCAAGAAACACCACTGGCTTAAAACCTTCCATGGAAGTGTCCCAAAAATTAGGCGGTCAGTATTTGCCTCCCACACATCAGCTATGTGAGATGAAATGCTGCAGACACGGCAGGTGAGGGCAGTTCCTCTCACAAGTGATTTTGAAATACAAATACAATCATCTCTGCTTCCCTGCTCTTCTTGTTTCAAACACAACACACACACTGCACTCCTGAGCTGTGGGTGCCTCCCTTATCACCCTGCACAGGAACCCCAGACCTCAGGCATAGCAACAACAACATTCTTCTTGCTGAATGAAGATTTTTTGGGGGCAAAACAGCCAAAGACTAACAGTTCTGTTTCTGCCCTTATGAGTTTCCATTCAATTCTATCCAAGCTAGTATAATTAAGAGACCTTCACTAAAAAATCTTTCAGAAGGTCCTGTTTCTGTACATAGCACATGTGACAGTCACAGCTTCATCATTTGGGCATCTGTTACTGCTGTCTTTGTCGTCCTCCTCACGACATATCTGGCTCTGATCAGCACAAATGGTGGATAAAGACTTCCCTTTCTTGGGCTGAAGGACTGGTTCCTTCTTTCAGGCTACACCAGACCAAAGCAGCGACTCAGATGTGGTCCTATGGGACCTGACAGGAGAGTGAGTTTGTGGTTCTGACTGTCCCAGGAATGACAACGCTACAGCCAGAGGACAAACGTCTCCTCGTTATCAGCCCAGCCTAACAAATAGCTGATAATGGACAGATAGACACTGGAGAAACGTCCCTCCAGTTTCCTGTCTGAGTAATGCAATCCTCCCTGCCTGATCCCACACTCACATCAGGCTGCACCCAGGCCAGCTTTAGTGCTTCTTTCGTGCTTTACTGTTTACATCCTGCCTTCACCCTCCACATGTTTCCTATCCCCAGCTCCTGAAGGTAAGTCATGAGCTTTGGCTATTGCACAACACAACCTCTCCAGGGACCTCTGATATTCTCCTCCAGATGGCTGGGTGGACAATAACTTTCTTTCCACATCCTTTACACTCTCAAATTCTGGTGAATTTGACCAAACTGAAAATGAAATACAGATATAATTCCTTGATCTTCTTTGTTTTTATTTTCATGGTGGAAAAGGTTGGAAAATTCTTGTATTGAGTATACAGTATGTCACTGAATTTGCTTGGCAACACTGCTATGGTGGCATGTTCTCAGGCAGTTGCACTTGTGATGTCAACAATGAGTGGCATGAAAACGTAATCAGAGAATCAGAGAAAAGCAGAGCTGGAAGGGCTCTTACAAGCTCATCTAATCTTCTCACCTCGAGGCAGAATCGGCTCCATTTTCAACAAAGACTTACCTAAATCAAATCTCAAAACCTGATATTTGACAGCTCAAGAGAGAAAGTCTTTCACGGGTAAAATTAAAGAAAACAGAAAACAAAGAAAGAAAACCAGAATCTGCAAGCCAGCAGCAAACATGCTTCCAAGAGATCACCCTAAGTAATGAATCTGGTTTTATTAGTTAATAGAATCATATATATGTCACAGAGTGTCCTGATTTGGGAGGGACACACATGGGAGGGAGGAAAAACAACTCCAAGGGGGCAGAATGCTGTCAGGAACAGCTGCTCTTGGGCCACGCATGGAAATGGGCAGGAGTTTGTCCCCCACCTTCTGCCAGAACCAGTTCTCACCCCTGGCTGATTATCACCAGGGCTGCCTGTGCCGGTGCCCATCCTCAATAATCCATACCCAGGGGAAGAGGAGGAGCAGTTTTTAGGCTAAACCCCCTTCCTCCAAAGGAAAGGAGGCTGCAAAAGCAAAGGTGTTCAGCTGGTCTGCAGGTCCTGTGGAGTTTTTATGCTGTGTACACTGGCTGGAACTGCAAGACTGCAAACACTGATGTGAACAAGTTTAGACCACAGCTTTAATTAAAGAAAAACCCCAATCAAAACCCAACAACAACTCCCCCATCACATCTATTTGCAGCTGCACAGCATGGTCTGAGCTCTGCGGTGCTGGGGAGCAGCTGTGCTTTCAGTGCCCTTCTTCTAAAGAGAACATCATGTTCCCTTCTGCAGGAGCTCCAAGGAGCCAGGATTTTTGCCCCTGCTAAAACCACATGCATGTAGCCCCTTCCAGGCTACAACTTTTATGTATCCTGAAATGACTTCCCAGAGCGTTCTTTGAAAACCCCTTCCGTTAACATGAGTGTCTCAGCCAAGAATGGACTTTTCTGGGTTTCGCTCACAGACTGTTACTAAAAACTGCAGCAACACATTTTTCCAGCCTCTAGGAATTCTGCATGTGACTGCCTTTCATTTCTGTAAGGACTCTGCCCCAGGATCATTCTTAAAAACTACTTCCAGACTTTGGAAGCATCTCACACATAATGTCTTTCCAAAATCCCAATATTAGATTATCACTGCGCACAGTGAGTAAAAACTGAGACCTGTGCAAAAATGCTTACAAACCCATGCTGAGGAGGATTACAGAAACTATAACATGATCAAAATCTGATCAACCCAACTTCACTAAAAGTTAACTCAAAATTATACCTAGTGGAAAGTGTCCCTGCCTATGGCAGGGGGTTGGAACAAGACGATCATTAAGGTCTGTGATGATTCTGTGATACCATTTATTCTCACCAACTCTCACAATTTTCATGTGACTCTTGGAATGGGTGCCCAGGCTCCAGCTCAGAATGGTACTGCTCTACATGTCTCACTTCCACTTGTCCAAACGCTCCTGGAGCTCTGGCAGCCTCGGGGCCATGCCCATTCCCTGGGGAGCCTGGGCAGTGCCCAGCACCCTCTGGGGGAAGAACCTTTCCCTGATCTCCAGCCTGAGCCTGCCCTGGCCCAGCTCCAGCCACTCCCTGGCTGCTGTCCCTGTCCCAGGGAGCAGAGATCGGAGCTGCCCCTCGGCACGAAGCTCAGACTGTTCAGGGATCAGGAGACAGGTGGAGGCAGAACCCGAGCACGGTGGGGACCCAGCCTGCAGGGCGCAAGCCTGGACTTTACAGGCAATACCAAAGACCACACCAGAGGGGAAGGCATGGCAGCAAGGAAATGAAGCAAGAGCAAAAGGTAGGCTGAGTATCTGGGAAAAAAGTTCTGAAAGAGTGAGAATCAATATAAGGAATTAGTCCTCAGGGAAACAGTGGAAGCGCTTTTGCGTGGGTATTTTATGAGAGACTGGGCACACCACCAACAAATGTACTGCAGGAAAGAATCAGACAATGGCAAGGAAATGGATTAAACGTGTTAGCAAGACAATTTCCAGATCCGATTTCTGTGAAGAGAAGACCGTGACCTCACCACTGGATTTGTGGTGTTACCATTAAGTACTGCCCCATACGAGCCCCAAGTCCCTCACTAGCATGGGCATGGTCTTAAGACAGACCACACCAAAGACTGAAAGCGATCTGGGAGTGTCCCTTCATTGTTATTTTATTTTCCTGTTAATGATGGGTCAATTTATATCCACAGATTTTGTAAGGCAGAATTCACCAGGGATACTGAGGAGGGGAAAACCGAGACACAGAATAAAGCTTTTGGGGAAAACAAGAGGTCTGAAGTTGATTAAAAGAAAAAAACAACAGAGGAACATAATATTTAAAGACACATATGTGGGAGAAGCGACTCTTTTCCAAGGACAGATGGCAGCAATGGAAACACGGAAAATGGCTGGCTGGCCAAACTGCTTTTCTGTGTTTGTCTCATCCTTTCCAGTTCACTCCAGTTCACCGGAGCACAGCAGAAGCGCCAGCAGCTTTTCCTTGTGGAGGGTTCCCACCACTGTAACAAGCACAGAATCCATTTCAGCACTGATCAGGATCCAATCACGCCTCTGTGAAGCACCATGACATCCAAATCACAGCAGCCACTGCAGATGCAGCTGTGGCAGAAACTGAAAGCCAGAGCTTCCCTTTCACTGGTTGACTAATGGGGGTTGGCCACAACATCCAAACAAACAGGCGCTTAGCAAAGGGATAAAGTGTTTAATCCCGGGATGAGCCCTCTGTAAATACACACCGGCCTGTTTAAAACCCTTCCCCTCCTGCAGGAAGGAATTTGAAGCTCCACAACTCTGGTAGTAGAAGAGATTGGTCACAATCCCTCCCATCTCCTGTTCCTTATTTCTCTAATAACCAACTCTATACAGCAGATGGGAGCCCCAACATCAAACCCAGCCCCATCCCACTGAAATGCCAGAAGAGCTGAAAAATAGCTGAGAACAAAGAAAAAAAATACAGAATTGGATGTTGAGCATGGACAGGCTTCTAAATTTGAGCCACTTTTCAAAGGAATAAGTTTTGATCAGTAGATATTTCAGGAACGCTAAAAGATCAGATTTCATGAATATAAGGCTCTGGAGAAGTTTCCTTTATTTTCTTTTGGCTGTTAAGTCAGATGAAAAACTCCAGCAATTTCTTTTGTTCTTATGTTTCCAGAAAAAGAACAGACACAAGCACACCAGATTAATCCATGTCTGTGATTAAGCAGAACCTGAACATGGATGGTTCTGGAAAGCTTTGGGAAGCACACGGATTTCCAGTATCCCAGGCACATGGCTCACCACATTTACTGGTACCTCTGAAGGATCTGGAGAGATGAATTCTGAGTTCTGGTGGAGGCTGCAAGAGAGTTCAGATCTTCCTCTCCTTTCCATGAATTTCAGCAGTAGTTACTGAGACAATGGGATAAATCCTGTGATCATTAAGATAGCAGAATCATCAGGCATTAATTGT
This sequence comes from Aleadryas rufinucha, assembly GCA_013397815.1. Classification (NCBI taxonomy): domain Eukaryota; kingdom Metazoa; phylum Chordata; class Aves; order Passeriformes; genus Aleadryas; species Aleadryas rufinucha. The sequence continues at coordinate 17,624 of VZTH01015309.1, read as the reverse complement.
AGCATCTACCAATAAACTTCTCTAGGTCATCTGCTCGAAGGCAGAAAAGAGTAAGGCTTCAGTTAAATAAGTCTGCTGAAGTCCTCCACGCCTTTTCTCATTATTTTAATCTGTTGCCCAAAATGATGGAAAAGAAGTCCTCAGCCTCGGAGAAAATGAATGTGTACCTTCCTCTACATTTACTGCTGCTGTTTCTTGAGGAGTTAATAAATATCAAACGAATAGAAGAGCTTTGAGTCTGCCACCAGCATGGATTGTCATTTAAATCCTTTCCAATTATAAGAACAATGAGAGCATGTGCCTGGAAAGGACTTCAGGGAGCCATATCCTTTTAACCTCCCACAGCTCTTTGGTCAAGGGCTCTCCAGGGAATCTGGCAGGTTTGCAGCGCTGGGAACATCCCCATCCTGCCATCCCCGGCCACACTGAGCAGTGGGGCAGGAACATTTCCACAAGTTACAGACAGGCCTAATTCCAAGAGGGGCCTTAATCTTCAGCAGCAACGAGTGCAGGAAGAAAAGATCCTGGTCTCTGTTTTATCTGGGCTGTACTAACCAGAACTGACTGTGCAACTGTCACCGAGCAAAGAAGGAAAGTCACACAAACCCTTTCTGCAATTTCCATGCCCCACTGGTTCCAGTATGCTCCTTAAGGCCCCAGCAAAGCAGCTCACATCAATCTGCAAAATTTACTTTTAAAGCTTGAAGTTAAGAAGTACTTGAAAGAAACACAGGTTTGGGGTCAGGCTCAAACCTACCTAATATCCTGCATTAATTGTGCTTTCCATTCCTGTTGCTCTGTTCAATATAAGTGGATATCTGTGCACTTTATTTCTATCCTGCTCCATATCTCGATCATTAAATTAAGTAATGGAGTGATTGAGCAGCTTTGGTGTTGCTGCATTGTTAGAGCTCCAGAAGGCAGGACGGATGCACTGGGGAAGACAAGCAACACTTCTGCCAGTCACAGATCAATGAAAGAGGACCTCTGTACTACTATCGTTTTTTTATTCTTCATATTCCTTTATATTTTTTTTAATATTCATGAATGCTCCATAATCCAAGGCTGCATTTTATGAATGCTTATAAATGACATAAATATTTCCTGTTAATGTGAAGAATCTGGATGAGCTAACAGGAAATAGAAGATATCCATCTTCCAGAGAATGAAATGGAGCTTTCATCTACAGATGGTTCAGTGGCACTTGGGTACCTGCCAGCTCATTTTTGGCAATAAGGGGACCAGTAAGAATAAATGAAGCTTTAGGACCACCAGTGTACACCTGCTTATTCCATTATTTTGGCAAGGATGGGTCCAAAACTCCCAAGAAATCTCCTTTCAGATCTCAGTTCACTAACACAGAGCACTCCAGCCATCATTTCCAGAACACAGACAGGTCCAGTTGTGGAAAGTCACAGTGACACAGGCACCGGTGACCAGGGCAGGGTGTCCCCTCCGCCTCAAAACAGATCCAGTACCTGCATCTACAGAACCATTTCAGCAAAATGCTGGCTAGGAGATAATGCATGATTTGTGAGCTGGAGCAGACTGGAACCACCTCAGTACAGCCTCCTGTTGTGTTCCACAACACATCCTCAGGGCAGCAGAGTCACCAGGGTCCTGCCTATCTCCTGCTGGGCAGGGCTATCCCACCACATCCCCGCGGGGTTTGGTGCGAGCACAGATGGGAGCTGGAAGGAAAAATGAAGCGTATTTGCTTTGCACCCCACTCTGCCTCGGGGGTGCTGGCAGATCTCCTTGCACATACGAAGGGTTTGGCTTGCCCATGCTTAAACCTCAGCAGCTCCTTGATGAGTGCTGTGACAACAACACAGGGAATGGAAACCAACACCACAAGAGACAGGAAATGGGGAAAGCGCTCTCAAGGACTTTGCTCTGAAAGCAATTTCCCATTGTTTACTAAATAGCAACATTTGAATTCATTGATTTGGTTTTAGCCAGGTCCTTTTTTGGCAGGGTACGTTGCCTTGTTGTCTCCTCTACTTCGTTTAAGACATCCCCTACAGTTACTCCTGTTGTCAAGGGACACACACTTCTGCAAGATCTTCATTTTGGGTAAAACTCATGCCCTTTTAGACTCGTGCCCTAGACACTTCTCTCCACTGGCTGTACAGATCCTGGGCTGACCAACCCTGCAGGGCACAGAGCCACAGCAGATGTCAACCTTCGCTCTTTCCCAGGGACTTCTCACTCCCTTAATCCGAAAGTACAGTGCCTGCTCTCACTCCAGGCAATGGGAAGAGATGCAGGACTCAGGGCATCACTCACAGACCCATAAGCACTGCAGTTCTCCTGGACTGGAACACCAAGGGGAGGGGTAGCATTTAAAACAGGACTCCAAAGAGACTAAAAAATCCCATGAAACACCACACACACAGAGCACAGCACAGCAGGCCAATACTGAAACATGTGAATGTTGGCTAGGCACACAACTGGTTGATTCCAAGCTATTTACCATTCTAGAAAAGGCATAAATCGTAAACCAGGCTTACAGAACCCCAGCAGCAGCACTGTAATGCCCTTGTGATCTGAAATTGCTCATAATTTTACAAAACTTTATCTCAGCGGATATTTCCTTGATGGAAATTGCAGACTGCATTACTTGAGAAAATTCCTTCATTAGCATTTCCTCCATTTCTGAAACACCTATGTTTTCCACACCCAGATGTGGCTTTGCCATTCTCATTAAAGTCTCTGAAAATCAGGCCAAGTTGAGAGCCCCAGAAAAACCTTCATTTGCAATTGCTCAGTGAAGAACAGCTAGAAGGTCAAACTTCAATTTCTTTGGGGGCCCTAAATTCCTCTTGCAGCCACAGCTATTGCTGCCACAAGGTACTGCTGAGCAGATCTCCTTCATCCCGCTTGTGCATGCCATAATGCAGGACTAGACTTGTCCTTGTTACCTGGGAGGAGACCGACCCACAAGCTCCTGTCAGGAAGCTGCAGAGAGCAGTAAGGGAAAAGCAAAGCCTTGTCTCCATCCTGCTTTTGGTGCATCGCACAGACACACCAAGGAGATGTTGGCCAACTTTAGCCAGGAATGATCAGCAGGCTCCTGGGGCAGCTCAGGGTTCTCCCCACACTCTGCAGGATTCTAGAACTGATTTTCTTCTTGTACATAAAGGCCACAGACTTTGCCTCAGTACTGGGCTCTTCTAACTCCACCCCACTGTTCCTATTTTGTTCACTTCCATCAGTGATGGAAAAGCTGGGAGCTAGAAAGAAGACAAAATGAGACCTAGCACAATTTGCATTCCCATCTAAGCAGTTTGCACACAGAAGACAAGGAGAGAACATCCTCCACGTCAGGACTCCCATGAACTCCTTCCTGCAGGGATAAAATGGTTCAATTCCCCAGACAGAATCAAAAGATGAGGCAGAGTTTTACCTGCTCCAAGGGAAAAGGTGGGGGGACACAGGCTGAGTCAGGAGACAGAGGTGACTACTCCATTTATCCCTTCACCAATACTTTTATCTATGCTGGGTTTACCAGTGACTAAATCAACATTTAGCACATCTCCTCAAACTTGGCTTTCTCAGCTTCAAGTGTGAAATTAAAACCATCCTCGAGCAGGCCATCTGTGCAAGGCAGCCTATAGGAAATGGTGCTTGCACAGATGGGACTTATCACACACTCCCTCGTGTCATATCAACACACCAGCTTTGCAAATCTGCCCTAAATAAACCAAAACTGACAACACATTCTGTCTGAGGCCAGCAGGGCTGTGGAAGCCTAGCATGTACTTGGCAGGGGCTGGATTGTTCTCTCCACTTTTAACAAACAATTCCCTCATAAATGGAAAACTTGTGAACGTTCAAGTCTTGTGCTGTGTTCAAATGTCTGGGGATTGTGTTCAGCAAAGTCTCCTGGAGGGATCAACTAATTGGTCTTCAAATTCCTAGACATGAAGCTGTAGGTTGCCTAAAAACTAGCAGGACATGACATGGCCTCCTCACAATCCACAGTGGGGACAGACACTGGCCTGGAACATTTTCTAGTTTCATTAACTCTTCACCAACACATAAAAATAACACTTTAAAGATGTTTACTTTTACAAGTTACATTAGGTGAAGAATATAGCTGAACAATATGGCTGAACACATATGGAAATGCTTAAGCAGCAGCTCTATTTTCTGTCCAAGCAGTCTGTAGACAAACACAATAAACTGAAGTTACACACATGACAACTTAATGTACTACATGAAAAAAAAAAGGACAAAAAAGTGTGTTTTCATAAAAAACAAGCTGCCTTTTTTTTTTTTTTTCCTTGGTAGGAAGAGCATCTGAGAGAGGAGGGAGTAGCTCACAACAGGCAAACACAGAAATAGTAAAATACAATTCAGGAGAGGCACTGAAGAGGAGCCTTCCCAGGTCAGATCACACCTTCACCCGGCCAGTGCCATGTCTCAGACAGTGCCTAAGGGAGAGAACTGGCAGCTGTGTCCCCAGCACCTCCCCTGACCCTACAGCAGCCTGGAGTTTAAGATTTCCACATGCCAGGGCTTCTGTACTGGTACAACACAGACTTTGTTGACCTTGCTTCCAAGAATGAACCCAACCCCTTCCCTGCAAACCCTCGGCACCAGGGTCTCGTTGCACCAGGTGCCCACTGTACTCAGCAGGCAAAGCAGTGTTTCCTTTTCTTTCTCCTCAACTTCCATTTGATGTCCATACTTTTGGTTAGGGAATTAAGGAGATACAGGGAACACCTGCTTGTCTTTTGTCCCACTCCTGTGTTCAAGCCCACATGTTCTGCATTTGCAAACTGTCCCAGGATGTGTTCCTGGGGAGGCAGTACCTCCTTTAGCCACAGCTTTCTCACGTTTCTCCACATTTACTGATAACAAGTTTAACCTGCTGGTTTGTTTTCCAACTGCACAGGACCAGAGGGTGGGGACTTCTGCAGTTTTAGATCTGACTATGCCAAAGCTTCGAATTCGCTCAGACTTTGTTATTTCTCCATCCATTGCCTTCTCTAGGTCTCCTAAGACTCCCCTGTCATTCTCTCGGTAACCACTCTGGGGTACAACAACCAGCACTGCTACACCTTTTCTCACCTTTAACTAGTCACTGCTTTGCTAAAGAACATTCTCTAATCCCCAGGAAAGCACCTGCTCTAAGATGCTGTGACACAGGACCGTGTCAGAAGCTGTTAGAAAATCTGAGGATACCACACACACTGGAACACCCCAATCCAGACGTTTGTCCTTGAAGATTCCTCAAGTGCAACTTCCTTTACAAAAGACACGCTGGCTCCTCCACATCCATATAAAAACAAGTGCCAACTCACTCTAATCTATATTATTCTTTTGACAATGCTGCACAATACAAAGCCAGATTTCTGTCTGCTGCTCCCCAAGCTCCCTGGAAGTCTCTTGCAAGTTGGCATCATATCAGCCCTGTCTGTTTTCTAATAGGAGTGAGGAGGTTTTAATTGAAAGGTTGCACACAAGTGTTAATTATTCAACAGCTCCTCTCCCGACTCCTTCCCAGGCTCTGACATCCTGGTCCCTGCAGGCAGGTATTGCTCACTGTGTTCTTAAATTCTTAAATTAATAGTTGGGTTTGAGATGGGTTCTGGTAAGGAAACCAAGCTCAATGTAGATGCCTCAGAAACTCAGTATTTCTTTCTGCTCCACCTCCTGATTTTTCACACCCTGGTCTCCGTGGGCTTTTTCAAGCTTTTCGACAAGCTTCTTATTCCCAACATATTTGGAAAAGAACTGCTACTTTTTATACTTTCTGAAAGCCTTTGAAAGTGTTTATTCTTTTCTATCTTCCTCACTTGATCATGACTTCAGCTTTTGGAAGGATGCCCCTGCCTCTCCAGCCTTCCTTCCCTGCTGCTTCACATCAGAACTTCTCTCTCTCACAGCAATTGATGGAGTTGAGGCATTTCCTCTGCAGCACAGAGCCTTTAAATCAGCTTCAGCTCCCTACAAAGGTTTCACCCTTGTCACTGCTCCTTTTAGTTTCTTTTTAACCTGCTGCCTCATTCTGATATATTTTCCCTTTGCAAATCAAGGGATTTCACGTCACTGAAGTTTTTGGCTTGGGTTACTTCTGCAGGATCTGTAAGTGCACTTGTGTGCACTGGCAGTACAATTCTGTACCAAGTTGTGCACAATTCCCAGAAGAAAGTCAAAATTATCTTCCCCTCTCTAGATTCCTTCACCAGATGTTTCCCAAGGATGTCCTTCTTGGACTGGGGTGCCAGTTTTCTCCCACTGTTTTTCCTACTTTAAAGCACCATAATCCTTATAATTCTACACTTTTCCTATCTCAAAAAGCAGGTATTTCAGCTTATTGCTTGGTTTATCATGCTGAGTTTTCTCTGTTTGTTCTACAGAAAATGTGAAAGTTAATTATGCTTCAAGAAAGGTAATTAGCATTTAGCTATTATTCATCATGTAAGTGCAGAATAATTGTTTACATTGCTTCTATTTTGTTGTCCTTAATAAATACATAAACATCCAGAAAGATGAATCCACAGGACAGATCCAGTTCTGCTCATACTGAGGAATTAAAAATAATGGCTCTCTTTGGAATTTCAGAATGAAATACATCACTGAATGAAACATTTTCTTTAGAACCTCAAAGAAAAACAAGAAATGACAGGGCCTTGCAAGCAGTTTATTTTCATTGCTCACTGAAAAATAACTGTGACAGTTATTTAACCCTCACTCAACTCTTCCTGTTGATGTTGATGCTGATGATGTTTGACACCTCAAACCAGCATGCCAGTAAGAAAATAAGCTACAGCTGAAAACTTCTCATTAAGTATGATTTTGTTTTTTAAACACCTGTTATGGGAATAACACTGCCTTTAACTGCAGTGGGAAACGAGCAAGGTAAAGAAATTGCTGAAGACCCGAATGCTGACAGAATGGTACAGATGGCATCTTTATGATAAAGGCTAAATCCTCACAGAACAAAAGACAAAGTCACTGGAGAGAGAACAAAAAGCATCAACCCTAATATTGCACACACTGATCAAACATGTCAGCTGACTGTACAGAGAGCTATAAATGGGATTTAGGTACCAGTCAGTATTTGAGTGCTACTGTTCCTTCAGCTGAGCCCCCCATTTCCCTGCCCCTGTTCCTGAAGCTGCTGAGGTTACAGAGACAAAGATCCCCTTATCACACTTGTACTTCCACAGAATCTCCTGAGCTGGAAGGGACCCACTGGGATCATCCAGGAGTCCAACCCCAGCCCTGCACAGACACCCCAAAACCCCACCCTGGGCATCCCTGGCAGCGCTGTCCAAACGCTCCTGGAGCTCTGGCAGCCTCGGGGCCGTGCCCATTCCCTGGGGAGCCTGGGCAGTGCCCAGCACCCTCTGGGGGAAGAACCTTTCTGATCTCAGTTCTGCCCTGGGTGCTGTCCCTGTCACAGAGAGCAGAGATCAGAGCTGCCCCTCACCAGGAAGCTGTAACCGCAATGAGTCTCCCCTCAGTCTCCTCCAGGTTGAACAGACCAAGTGACCGGAGTAAGAACTACTGCCTGCTCCTCTAAATCACGCCAGAGAAGCCACAGAACCTGCCAGGCTATTCTCCAGCACTGACTCGGCACCAGAAGGAAAACTCTGAGCCTGCAGTTACACATTTTCCAGGGTTTGAGAGTACAATATCCAGCCATGAGAACAGAGAAAGGCAAGATCCCAGCAAGCCAGACCCCACCACTTTCTACAGCCTCTGTTACTCAAAGGAGTAACAGCAATCCTGGAGAGGCTTTCCATCCCAGCTCTGAGCATGGCTGCAGGGACAGTGCTTGACACACCCCACACACACACAGAGATCTCCTGTTCAGGATTCCAGCTGCGTGTTTGAGCTCACACCCTCATTTCCCATGGGCCATCAAGCCTACCCTGCAGGATAACACATACTAGAGGTGCATATTAACATCAAAATAAAGCAATGTACAGGACACCCTGGGAACAGGTTTGAGGGAGAGGGGAAATGTTTTACATCATCTCCCAGAGTAAGCTGAAGGAATTCCCGATGCTCGAGACAAGGGAATTGGTAATGAGAGAGAAATAAATTCTTTCACCTCTGGGTTGAAATCCAAGTCAGGCTGGTAGTAGCCAAGACCCATTAGCTCAACATCTGCTAGTTGTTTGGCAGCCCATGTGAAGTGAGTTATACTCCTCTGTGTCCACATCCCAGTCCCACTAATTGGCACCACATTGGCAATCTAAACACAGAGGTTAAGGTCTGAGCACACAGCAGGCAGCGACTCCAAGATCAGGCAGCTTCAGTTTTGAGGACACATGTGATAAATTATACTTTTGGTATATGAAACTCCATTTAATTGCCCCGCCATCCTGTTCTGCCCTCAGAATAAAACTGTAAATCCAGGCGAGGCAGCAAACTGTCAGCAGTGCCTTGTCCAGAAAAGAGCTCCTGCAGCAGTAACTCACAGTACTGGGTCCATTGCTAGTCAAAGCAACTCAAACAACTGCTTGGATTTTAAGCAAAATGCTGTCCAACATGAAGTTAAGTATGAGCTAAAGTGTTTGGATAATAGTTACCAATATCCATAAAAAGAGTATCTTTCCCTCAACTCCAGTTTTTAACGCAAAAAGGCAACACTCACTAAAAAGGCAGTAATAATATAATCTTATAGATCCCAAATAATAAGGCTCCTTTCTTTTTGTCTTTCCTTCTTCTACAGCTTTCCAACAGAGAGTGCATAGGGCCAAAGCTGATTTGAAAACAAGACCCATTAACTTTTAGAGAATTATTCTTTTTGTTGCCCCACGGTAAAACATTTCTGTCTGAGGCCAAAAGAAGCTATTAGCTCTTAATACATAGTAATAAAGGAAAATTGATTTTTCATATCATCTGAATATGGCAGCATAAAAAACAGTCTGAACTATGAGGGAAGGAAATTCATGTTACAGTTTAGAAAGTGTTCCTGATGTTTACACATCACTTCAGTTTACAGAACTGCTTATGATGGGAACATGATGAAAGCTGTTGAGCATGAAGGGAGATGGAAATGAAGCCAAAAGAAGCATCTTTACCAGAACTCTACAAGAAAAGAGAATCAGAGTCAGTTAGTTTGGGAGGGACCTGTGGAGCTTTCCAATCCAATCAGCTGCTCAAAGAATGGCCAACTTCAAAAGGGGATGAGGTTGCCCAAAGATATTTTAGATGAAAGCACAACACAGTACAGTGCCCTGCAAAATCCACCTATAAAGAAATTTTTCTTGCAAGCCAAATCCCCTCTTCATTTACCACTGCTCTGGAAACGATTCCATTCTGAGCTGTTCTGAGAAGCAAAAGGGCCAGCTGCCATCAGGAACAGTGATACACTGCAAGGCAAACAAACCTAATCTGAGTACCCAGTAGGACCAGGGGATGGAGAACTTCAGCTGGTAGAACACAGACTTGAGGACAGGAGACTCTGAGAGAGCTTGGAAAGTCCAGTTCTCCCAAGATGTGTGTTTTATCTGACACTGGAGAGGTGTGCTCAGCCTGGGAGAAAAAGGCAGCAGTGGCAGAAGGCCAGTGAGCATGAAAACAAACCCAACCCCCAGTCTGCATTCCACAGCCTCCAAAGGAGGGGGTTTCCTCCTTCTGCAAGGAACACTCGCACAGTTTACAGCCAGGGGGTTGATTGTCTCTCAGCTGCCTCATACAGGAACAGCCTGCTGCTTTGGCACAGCTCTGCCAGCACTGCCAGCCTGGCTCTGCCAGCACTGCCTGGACTTTTTATACAGGCAGGTAGTGCCAGGACAAGGGGGATGGCTTCACACTGCCAGAGGGAGGGACTGAATTAGAGATTAGGAAGAAATTCTTCCCTGTGAGGTGGTGAGGCCCTGGCACAGGGTGCCCAGAGCAGCTGTGGCTGCCCCTGGATCCCTGGCAGTGCCCAAGGCCAGGCTGGACACTGGGGCTTGGAGCAGCCTGGGACAGTGGGAGGTGTCCCTGCCCATGGCAGGGGTGGCACTGGATGGGCTTTAAGGTCCCTTCCAACCCAAACCAGTCTGAAATTCTCTGACTCAGGATGGACCAAGGGATCTGTCTGATAGACCAAGAGTTCTCCTTCTCCAGGGCTCCAATATCCCTGCCAGGCTATCCCTGCATCTGCTTCTGGCAGCAAGGACACAACCTTCTTTTCCCCTTCACTATTTAAGCCTTTAAGGTGAATTTTTTCTTACTCTCTTGTATACTTTTGAGAAGTAGAATAGGCTCATGCCACATTTTTTAAATGCCAGACCAATTCCTTCTGTTTTAAGACACATTATTAGCAGCTTCTTTTAAAATCACACCACTGCAAGTGATTCTGTTGGCACTTGAGGCAGGAGCTGCTGTGCTGACATCTGCAAGAGGATTAAAGGGGCTGTGATGACTGCCAGGAGCCCAGCATAGGCTGGAAGAAACCAGGCTGGCACTAAAACCATTAGTACTGGAGCTGCTCTGCCTTTGGCCACATTCAGCCCCTGAGATGCCAGTTCAGGAGGTGCTGAGGTGCTTCAGCACTAACCCTGGATGCTGCAGCAGCCAGGGAGGTGATGGGGCCGAGTGAAGGTTATCATCAAGTGATGCAGTGAGCTGCTTCACTGAGCAGCTCTCACATGCACTTCTGAACCCTCAGGCAGGTATCAAGGAAGCATTTCTACTCAAAATAAATGTTTTCTCACAAAACTAAGTATAGGAATAATACCAAACTCATGAGTTTCCTGAGAGTAATTCCTCTCCATTTAGAAAAGAGAAGGGGTCCAAGAAAGAACTTCTTCCCTGCAGGGGAGGAAGGCAGGAAGGAAGGAAATGTGAATTACATTCACCTCTAGATAAGTTCCCCTTTGAAAAAATGGAAGGAAATTAGAGTTAACTAAAAAGAGCATGTTTAGCATCACTGCACAAGCTGGGGAAAAAACCTCGGAAATCCTGGCTGAAGATAATGCTGCCTCCTCCTGCTCCTGGCGGGCCTGCCACAGCCACTGCCCCAGGCAGAGGGGAAAGGGCCGGTTTTCACCCTTTTGTAAGCACCACCACTCTGAAGTTACAAATCAGAGTCACCATTTGCTGATCACCCCTCCCTATGTCATCCTATGTTTCTTTGTAATAAGGCTGTTAAAAAACATGTGTTTTCACTTTTTTTTTATTATTATTAAAAAAGGATAACTCATAACTGAGCGGAGACAAAGGCTCTGTTGATGCAGCAACATGTGGATTAAATCTGAAAGGAGAAAGAAAGCTGTTCTAATAAACTGACAGTCCTGCTCAGAGGCCTTATATCCAGATTAGTGTAATAAATCATGAGGAAAGATTTCTCTTTGGCTGAAACAACCATTTATTTAGGCATGGAACAAGAGTATTTTAAAATTGCTCTGGACATTGTACACAAAAGACTTTCTCCATTTTTGTTCTTTTTTGTTTGTTCGTCTTCTGTTGAGTTTTAAGCATACACCCAAAGTTTTGCATTTGCTTTACTTAAAAATAGTTACTTTTTGATGCTTAAACCTCTGACAAATCAGCCAGACAGCACCACTGGGCTCCTACAGAAACAAAAGGGAAAAAAAAGAAAGGAAAAAGTGGCTCTTGCTCCATTACATTAGGCAGAAAACTGCCCAAAATTCAAGCCTTCCCCATCATGCTCCTCTCCTGGGTTTTTACAGTTGTATTTGTTCCCTTCACCTCTATTAGCAGGGGCTTTTTCACTCTTTTTAAAGCAGGGGACACTGCACTATTGCTGCCTTGCCCTATCACACACAATTTGTACCACAGTGGCTGCTGAGCCCAGCACAAGAACCTGCCCTGTCAGAAGGCAGGGGAACAGCAGGGAGGGGCTCCAGAAACCCCAGTCACACCACCAGCCTCAGAACCCTGCTCAGAACCAGCCCTGGGCCTCCAGATAACCCCTGTGCTGCTGGGCAAAAGTCAGGCTTTGGCAGAACTTCCTGGACTGTAACTATTGATGGGACTAAGAACTGCAGCCACGTTTGCTCATAAAAATCCCATTTGCACCTGGAGGTGATTTCAGAGCTAAAGCATCTACCAATTCCCTTTAACACATCGTGCTGTGGGGATGGCATTGGCAAACTCATCACCACAGAACACAGCTGCTCTTCAAACAATGACAAAAACCAAAACAGCATCATCAGAAAATGAAACTTTCAGTTCCACAGAAAGTTCTGTGAGAAAATTTTTAGGAGATATTACTCAAAACTAGAACAAACTGTTTCCTACAAGCAGGCTGGAGCTCCTCTTAAGTATGTTCTTTAATGTCTCTGGCTCCTGGATTACCATCATTTTTAGGAACACCCAAACTGTGGTAAAACACAGGAGGGATCTGGGTATGGGATGGAGGATAACACTAAGGGGATGAAGATTTTGGCTGAAGCCTCTGCCATTCACAGTGTCAGTCCTAAGGTCACTTACAGAAATCACAAGAGTACAAGAAACACTCCTCAAACCCATTAGAAACCATACTCCCCAGTCCCACAGATGAAATGCTTTAAGCTCAGCAACTGTTTTTATCTCTGCCAGAGGAGTCCCTGTGTGCTCCACTCCACCTTAAAATCCATCTGCCAGCCAGACAAACAAAAGGTTCCTCAGAAATTCCAGCTGATGCAGTCACTGGGAAGCCATCCCAGCCTGCCCTGTCTGCTGCTGTATTCCCAGCTCCCTGAAAGAATCCAGGGGCCACACGTGAGCCCCGGGTCAGCTCTGGGCTGCCCTCTGTCCCCCAGCCACTCCCTCTGCCCAGAGCAGCTGTGCCACCCTCCAGGAGAGCAGTGGGAGCTGGAAGTGCCGAGTGCCAGCCCTGTGCCAGGGCTGTGCTGCCAGGCTCCCCGGCCCAGAGCTGCCTGCAGGGGCTGTCACCCTGTGCCATCAGCTGCCCCACAGGTGGCAGGACCTCCCTGGGCACTGCTTCCCACACACCTGCAGCCACCCCCACGGCTCAGCCCAGCTCCTGCTGCCTCCTCCTGTGCTCTCCCACAGAGGGATGCCGGAGAACCCCTGGGCAGGAACAGCTCTGCTTTGCTTCTACTCCAGGCAACCCCTCTCTGCCAGAAAGCTACCGAGGGGATGGAGAGTTCTGGTGGGACAGAAAGGGAAAGTGCAAGAAGAGATTAAAAACTAGGAGAGGAAAAAGAAGGCCTGACCAGTACTTTTTCTTATTATTCTGCTTTGATTGTGGAGAATGAAGTCTCGTGGCCAGCAGAGTTCATGGAAGCCCTGCACAGGGATTTGGGACTCCAGAGAACGTGCTGCCTCCTGGCTGGAGCACAGAACCCGCTTTGATAACCCTCCTGTGGTCAGTGTTTGCTGTCCTTACCCCAAGGACAGTAAAGCTGCCCCTTGGAGCACAGCTCCCTGCAGGACACACAGGGCAGTCTGGAAGGCTGGAGCTGGTCAGTGTGCCAGACAGCTGGGGCTGTCCATAGCTGTCCCTGCCCTGCTCAGTGACCTGTCACATCACCCCCGTGCCGTGCCTCCTCTCCCATCCTCGAGAGGCCCAGGAGCACTCCAGGGAGCAGGGACAGATCCCAGCTGCCACCTGCACTGCTGCCACAGCACCCCAGGGGATGCAGAGGCTGAGCGAGGCCGTACCTCAGAGCTGAGCTCTGTGCCCTGCAGGGACAGCTCCAGTCCAACAAACGTACCTCAGAGCTGAGCTCTGTGCCCTGCAGGGACAGCTCCAGCCCAGCAAACGTACCTCAGAACTGAGCTCTGTGCCCTGCAGGGACAGCTCCAGCCCAGCAAACGTACCTCAGAGCTGAGCTCTGTGCCCTGCAGGGACAGCTCCAGCCCAGCAAACGTACCCCAGAGCTGAGCTCTGTGCCCTGCAGGGACAGCTCCAGCCCAGCGAGCTGAGCTCTGTGCCCTGCAGGGATAGCTCCAGCCCAGCAAACGTGGCCTGGCTTCTGCCAAGCCTCCCCAGGGTGGGGATGAGTCAGTGCTAATTGCCCACACAGCTCCTGGCTCCCACCGGTTTGGTAGGGTTGTGTAAAAGCAAAACAAGGTATGTTTGGACAAAGGTGAGATTATGTTTGTGTTTACAGACAATCTGACTCCTGCCTATAAAGAATACTGTTCCTTGGACAAAAAACTAAAAACATCAGGAAATCAAAAGTAATGCAAATGATCTGGCTCTATAATCTTGCCAGAACAGAAGCACCACCAAAGCAGTTGAACAATAATCATGGTCTTAAATTTGACTTCTCTTGACTCCTGCTTTGTTCAATATTTTAATTATATTTTCAAAAAATTCTAAACTGCTTCAGATTTCAAAGCACATTTATATACATTGATTAATTCTCCCAAGGTAAAAATCATTATCTTCTTTTTGACACAAGGAAAGTGAAAGGAGACACAACAAACTATTTGTCAAAGGCACAGACAGAACTGGTGGAAGGGCTGGTACTAAAACCCAAGAGTTTCTGAAGCAGCTTATTTTTTTTATTAGAGGATTTACTTTTTAAAAGACAAAAGCAACCAAAAACAAAAAGTTCCAAAATGGATATATATTTAGGATCAGGGCAATTTATGGGGTAAAGGCCACGAGAAAAGCATGTTCATTAATTCACATTCAGAAAACTGCAGTGAATTCTCTAATAAGTTGTTGCTATGTTCCACATAGAGCACAAGCATGAAATCAGCCCACAGCACAGGCAGCCTTGCCTTGGATCAGCAGCACCCAGGGGAATCCAGCTCGATTCCCACTTTCTGCTCTGGGGGTAAAGGACGTTTGCACGAGGATTTCTCTGGAGAGCTGCTGGGGAATGCGGCCGCTGGCTCCCTGGGTGATTCCAGAGTGCCCTCTAACGAGGCTGCAGCTGCATTTCACACACCCAGGGACACCAGGAAAACCCCAAACGAGCCTTGTTTCCCCTTGAAAAGGGGGAAGCAGATGACAGACACTGACTGGTGACTGCTCCTGCACAGACATTCTGTACTGCCCTGCACTGTGTGAGCCCTCGTTGGTAAATACCTCAGCAGGCAACAGGACTACAGAGAAAGAGGGAAAATTCACAGTTCTCCCATTCCAAGAGAAGAAGGGACACTGAGTCAGATGACAGTTAATCCAGTACAACTTGTTAAGATAAACTGAGTTTTACACAATCTGTAAGGAACTTCTGGGTAACTTTTCAACATATGATGTAGTTAAATCAAACTTCACAAAAATAAGTGAAAATCATCAATGACGTTCACAAATCAAAATGGAATCTGCTTGAATAGATCCCTTAATACACTGGTGTACCATAAAATACTGACTCTTTGGTCTGCACCCACAAGAGTGGTCACACAAGCTGCAGTGGTGAAACAGGACTGGCCACAAGTTCATGCAGCAGACACATGGTTCATTGCCCAGCTCCCTTTCACCCACCTACGTAAACTGATGAACCATCCTGCAAACCAAAGAAATTCTCACTGAGAAACAAACCCCACGCTGATCCTCAGAACAGAAATTCACTTGGATAATCTCAGCCTCACGTTGTCAGGATGGGGCTGCTCCTTCCCCTTAAAGCTGTACCTACAGCTATGCCAGGAGAGCTCAGTGTAGGCTCACAACAGCCACAGCAGCTCCTGTGCAGCTCCTGCCCCTCCCTCCCCCTGTCCTGCACCAAGGCATGCACCACTCAGGTGTCCCTCAACACCCCAGCTGGGAGCAGACGGTGCAAATGGCCCTTTCCAAGCTCCTGTAAGACACAGTGGAAAGGGGCAGAGGTTCCTGAAGCTGCACTGCCCCCATCCTGCCAGATGTGTGTCAGAAGCCTCTGAACAGAGCTGGCAAACTCAGCCCAAGAGGCAAACTCACCCCAAGGGAGGACGGTGACGGCGTCAGCTGCTGGGCGATGTCCGGGGGATCCCGCTGCCACCAGGAGCTGTGAGGAAGCAAAGAGGCCTGTGAGCACTGGCACACCTGGCACCTCAGCCCCTGCCAGCCCCTGGCTGAGTGCAGGCTGGGACAGACACATTGGGAGGCAGCAAATTCTTCCTTGAACCCCTTTCACATATTGCCAACTTCTTTACTTCTCGCTAAGCATCTTTACTGTAATGTAAGGTCACGAGGTGCTATGAGGGTGCTCCTCTCCCATTCCCTGGGGAGCCTGGGCAGTGCCCAGCACCCTCTGGGGAAGAACCTTTCCCTGATAGCCAACCTAAACCTCCACTGGCCCAGCTCCAGCCATTCCCTGGCTCCTGTCACAGGGAGCAGAGGTCAAAGCTGCCCCTCCACTGCCCCTGGGAGCAGCTGCAGATTTCTCCGAGGTCTCCCCTCATATCCTTGGCAGGGCTGAAGACGTAATAAAGAGGAAATTATTTAAATGCATGAAATCCCTGTAGAGCTTGGGTCTGTCCTGCCCTGGCTCAGTAAGGTGGGACAAGGACCACAGCAATGCCCAGCTCGGCCACCTGCTCAGGAGCCAGAGCTCACCTGTGCAGACACATCTGAGCTCTGCTCCCCCACACAGGCTCAGGGATGGACTCAAGCACTGGGCACAGAATTTGACAGAAAATTAGAATTTGACAGAATTATGACAGAAAAAAAGAGGCTTTGATGCATTTTTTATGTCAGTCACTACCAGGAGCAGGGGCAGGTACAGCCTGCAGGAACAGCAGCTCCAGAGCAGGACACCAACAGGAACCACTCCTGAGAGATCAGCTTCAAATCGGTTTCTGTGCTGCTGCTGTTCAAATGTTTATACAACATAAATTAGACATTTTTCCCCTTTGCTTAATTCTTCCATTATTTATATCTACTTTTTCTTCATTCCTTCTCCACATTCACAGTGGAGTAAGTAGAAGGAATGCACAACCTCGTCCATGGGTTACTGGTCAGAGAAGGCACAGAACCCTCATTACAGGTCATCAGACAGACGTTGAAGAATTTTTAACTGCTCCTGGTCTGATCAGATTCCAAAACACTTTACCTGTCTTTACCTTCATTTCCCACCTATTCCTTGCGGAAGAAACTGCAAGCAGGACTATTCTGTAAGAATTAGCAACACGTGAATTTTTTTTCTGCTATAGAAACATCTCTGACAGAAGCAGTTGCCTCAACCCTCAGACAGGTCTGTTCCTGCTCAGAGCCAGCACCAAGGGCTGTGCCCAGAGCAACAGCCCAAACGAGTGGCAAAGCTGAGACTAAATAAGCTGTTAATGACACGAGCAGGGTTAATTGCCTGATTTTCACCTGCAGCCCACCAAGCAGGATTTGCCCCAGGTCTCCCAGCAGGGAGTTCCCAGTTAGCACAGCTGGGAAAAGGACACCCTGCTCCTGACCTCAAACACCTGGACAAGACTCTCACCTGCCAGGCGTTAGTTAATGCAGTTTGGTCACCTGGCACCACCAAGCCTCCACGTGCATTCCGAAAGAACCAAAGACTTTTACCCTCTGGGAAAACAGCCTTCCAGGCTCCCAGTCCCCCGTGTACACACACCCCCTTCTTTCATTTTTCTGCACGATTTTTTTGGACTTTTATCACTGACATCTGCTATAGTTCCTCCAACACTGTATCAATTTCTTACACGTCCATTCAAGTAGGAGATGAACGTGTGAGCCTGCAGGATGTTCAGCCCTGGCACATGTCCTGTTTCTGTTCATGCATTTCTGTGCACTAATCACACATGGGCAAGAACTC